>CAJQUW010004101.1:0-431415 GCA_907163375.1 Prostheceraeus crozeri | reverse complement strand
AGCGCGCGGCATCAATTCTGTTAGTTGACTCCATGATAGAAGTCAACTAAATCACTTTACCTCACAGGTAAACTAATGAGGTCAAAATAAGCAGTAGATGGCAATAGATATCTGACTTCACAGCACTCGTTGATGGATTCTCTGGATTTGCTGAGGTTCCATCGATTTATTATCACGGTTGAGGGACATCGTTGTTCTCCTCCCACGCACATAATTTGTTGAATCACATTACTTTGCGCCTGAGCTGATCGAGTCTGTCGCAAAATGGCTATGGATAACAGTAAATGGAGTCACAACAAACGTATTATTTCGTGGAGGAGTATTCCAAACATCAATGCTTGTGGGATTCACTGCATCCCAACTACAAAAATAGAGATGCAAGAGATGCAGCAATGCACAGTTTGATACAGAAGTATTGATAAACAAGGATGATAAACTATTCCTTTAATAGAGCAGTTCGATGCCCCTTGCCTGTCTCTTCGTAATTATCCACCTTCTTGTCCAGCAATGAACGTTTCCTTGACCTGCCTCTTTCTCTTTATTATTTCGGCCACGACTTTGGCGGCAGCCAACGCAAACCTCTTTCGACGACAGATCTCGTGCGGAAATGAAAAATTCAACGTTTATTCTTCCTAGTACTTTAGTTGACCAGTCAATTAAAATTGCGCGTGTACACGGAGGTCAAGCCTAGTTGAACGACACACAACTTCGGAACAGAGCGATGTGCGCGGAGTGAAAAAGTCACGTGATGTTTAGTTGACTTCCACCTAGTTGACTAGTGCACACGCGGCTTTATGATAAAAATCCCCAAATTTCCGTTGCTTGAGTTCTACTTGATTGAAAACCTTTCTATGATGATAGGAAATTTAACCCTTTATTAGAATAGTGCAAGTGTGCTGTTTATCATTGAACATTTCAAAAAAAGGTTTATCAGCAGATGTGCGGCTCCAACTATGAATCAGGCTACACTGACTGTAGAAGGTGGGCCAAAAGGTGTCTCTTGATACGTAGATTTTGTAAACAACCGACATTTCGCAGGAAAAAAACACCTATTTTTAGATTGTAATTTTGTCCAAATCAAAAGAATTTCTATGTCATACAGGGTTTGATTATAAAGGCGGATTGATAACATTTCTTGCCTAAAATACATGACATCTTCAATTAATGCAAGATTGTGCTGTTCCACCCGTACCCGGAGTGTTTAATGAGAAAACCAGAGAAAAGCTTCCACAGGTACCAATGTATATACTTGTATTACGTAGCTCTCCTGACGTTTCGCTGGTCGGCTTGATCACAGGAAGTGAAAGACGATACAATCGTTCAGCATGGCATGATTCAACACGTGACATTCATCGAACACGTTCAGCATGGAATGATTTAACACCTGACAGACATTGGACAATAGAAAAATTACAAAACGTACCACTAAAATAGTTTAAGAACTTACTATTAAAAGGACAAACTAAGTAGACTGTACAAATACTAAAGTTATAAAGAGAGTAAAACTAAGCAAGAGAAGATCGTTAAGAGCTAGCATGAGATAAAGATACGAAGAGCGAGAAAAAAAAACCGCTGGTCAGGCAATTAGCAATTTCTTACCGAAACACCCATTCATAAGAATATCTGGAGGAAAACTGTTAATGTAGATCGATTCCAAGTGAATTCGTCTCGAATAGGTGTGGAGTCCCCGGTGCAGAAACCTCCCACTCAACGTCCATATGATGCATGTGGATGATGGATGTGGAAATGCTCGGCCACCGCACTGTCGAGCTTCTTACCGAACAGATGTTCCTTTACTCTTGATCCTATTGATCGCACTGTTTGTCCCACATATATCTGGTTACATGATTTGCAAGTAATCTTGTAGATGACCCCTTTCGTACCACAATCATTGGGAGATTTGGCCAAATTTACAAGTGGCACAGTCTTGAGGACACTGAGCACGTTCCTTGGGCGGGTGGAATATTCTCTTCATTGATGGACCAGACAAGAAGATAAGATTCACTGTGTTTTGTAGGCCTGTGACCTTCACTGCGTTCAACATGCGCCGTTTCTGTCCTTCATCAATGAAAGGGCATTTGATGGAATATCTCTTGTTTTGAGCATCATTATTGATTCCATCGTCATGACCTTTGTATGCGACACGCCTCGAAAAGTTCCTGTAGGACTTTTTCAGGAATGTCTTGGGTAACCATTTTTCCTGAATCTCTCGAATATCATCTGCACCGAGTGTCTGTAATTGTCATCATTAGACGATCTATTTTTGGCTCTGTGGAATTCACCGATGAGAATGGCTCGTTTCAAGGACATCGGGCTATGCGATTTCCAGGGATGTATTGTGCCGCTATGGACATCTTTCATATAAAGCCTTGAATGAAAAACGGTCACCATCAAGCAAGACTTCACAATCAAGATAAGGGAGAAATACCGTTTTACACTGTAATTCCATGGTGAAACGAATGGAGTCACTGACAGAGTTAGCAATTCCAGTATCTGAGCATTATCGATGGATTTAGGCCAAATGATGAACACATCGTCCACATACCGTTTCCAACCAAATTCAAAGTCCATTTTCGACCAGATCTTCTGCTCAATATAATTCATGTATATGATTGCAGCTTGCGGTGATAGAGCTGAACGATTGTATCGTCTTTCACTTCCTGTGATCAAGCCGACAGGCGAAACGTCAGGAGAGCTACGTAATACAAGTATATACATTGGTACCTGTGGAAGCTTTTCTCTGGTTATCTTCCAATTAAAAGCAGAAAACCACACAAGAAACGTAGTCAAGCCGTCAAGCTCAAAACCCCTCTCAAGATCAGCTTCAGCAATGTAAGAGGACTGAGGTTCAATTACGACGACAACAACATCTTCCTCCAAGGTAAGTCACCAGATCTAACCGTGTCGGAAACCAGGTTAGATCCCAGTGTGTCATCAAGCGATGTTACTCCTGATGGATACAAATTTCACCGGAAGGATAAAGCCATAGAGTAGGGATATATAGGTGGAGTGTCGACTGTATACAGTGAAAATTTTTATATGAAAAGATTCAGTTTTTTGCAGAGAATACGTTCCCGTGGTCCATAAAATTATTTAAGCACTTTTGAAAAAAGTCAAAATTTGCCAAACCTACCGAGATGACCCTCTATATAAGTAGCATGAACATGTTGGATATCAAAAGGAATGAATATTTGCTAATAAGCATACTAACTAAGCGGAAATCAAGCTGATTATCAAAGGAATTTCATGAATTGTATTATAATGAAAGTCTTCATGAAAAGTCGCGATACTATTCGTACTTTCTTGACTGAAATTTCAAGTTTTTAATTCAATTTTCACCGGCATGATTTTATGATTCACTAAATTCATGTTTCATTTCTTGAATCTGAATACTGATGTGGACCCATTTACATCTTTCAAAGCTAATTGAAATCATTGTCTTTGATCGTGATTTTGCTCTGTCAGTGGCAGGTTGCCTGTGATATGATCACGCTCATGAAAATACTCTTGAGGGTGAGCATGAAAGCAATAGCAGGTCATCGAGTTGCTAATTTAACAAACATTACCTTTCGAAGGCTGCCATGACACGGACGATCTGTAAAATAATATCACTTCCTTCTGTTTTATGCTATTATGATCAGTCAATTGCGTTGCAATTTCTTCAAACTGCATAAATGTGCATATCTCACATTTGGAAACAATTCCGACTGTATCTCCTTTGAGTTAGTAGTTTATAGTGTGACATCCGGCGCGACGCTTCGCTTCGCTTTGCTTCGCTTCGCTTGCGCCGGATGTCACACTTTTGCGGGTTTTTTCAAAAAAATCAAAATTTCAAAAAATTTCAAAAATTTAGGTAGACTTCAAATTTCACGTGGCTGAAGGCCGAAGGGCGAAAATTTAAGCGTTTTTAAAAATACCCAATTTTTCAAATTTTTCAAAATCTCAAATTTGAGAATTACAATCGGGCGAAGCGCGAAGCCCTAGAACCTTCGGTTCGATTTTTACCTTGAAAATCATGACCGTTCCAGGACACCGAAAATCATAAAAGTTGAAAATCTCAAATTTGAGAATTACAATTTTTACCTTGAAAATCATGACCGTTCCAGGTCATGTAAAACCGGACACCGAAAATCATAAAAGTTAAGAATCTCAAATTTGAGAATTACAATCGGGCGAAGCGCGAAGCCCTAGAACCTTCGGTTCGATTTTCACCCCCGCCAAAATCATGACCGTTCCAGGACACTGAAAATTAGTATTTTTAAAAACGTCTTTTAAATCCATTTTTCAGGTTTTTAAAATATATCATGTGACTAAAAATATTTGAAGGAATTGACATATTCTTAACAATAAGTTTAGGTACTTTTACAATTGTCATTCAATTGTAGAGAACATCTGCTTCCCGCATTTAAGAATAAAATGCATTTCAGTGTAAGGAGCTTTGTCCTCCAACTCAAACATTTGAAAGGAAACAATGTATGAAAGAACAAACAGCTGCTACTACTCTGTGAAACAATGACATTTTAATTGTACGTTAGGCGAGTTGTTTTAAATTCTTGTTAGTGCGTCAGCACATCCGTATGACGTTAAGATATCTGCCAGCTGTACTGTTTTCATTTATCTCTCTCGTCTGTCATTGTATCGTGTGCTCAGATTGTTGTGTTATTATTTCAATCAACACTTATCATCTGCTTGCTCTCATCGTTCCGCTATCTTTAATTACGTTATTCTTATATTTTGAACATAGTGATTTGTACTAATTTATCCGTCAATCATGAGTCAAGCAGTCGTTGAACAACAAGCCAACATAGCAACGGTACTTCCAGAGTTCTTCAAAAATATTGCGGATTTGTTCATTCCATCGGAGAAACATTCTGAATACTTTTCGTATATAGACCAGCAAGTGAAGAAAGCGCCTCTACTCTTCAATCCTGACGCTATACGTTCTGCTCGAAAAGCATACAAAGAGCAACATAAAATCGCAGCCAGAGCAAAGAAGGAAGCAGCACTTCCCTTCAGAATCGAAACATTTACAAAACAGTTGAAGGAAAGTGTTGTTGAACGTCATACATTCATCGAATCAGTGGAATATTTTACAGAACCGGCGGGGGACATATCAACGACAGTGAATTCTTTGAAACAACACTTGAAATACGAAAAACAAAGCCATCTTTTGAGTGTCACATGTAAAATTTTTATTGGAAAACACGCAAATCATATATTATCCTTGTGTGAGAATAATAAAGCAGATTTCACATATCTCTTAAAACATCACAATATTAACTTTTCACGAACTGAATTGAGTTTCGCAATGAAGTTGGCAAAACTGGCAGATAAATATCAGACTCTTTGTAGAGTCTCGCTTCCTATACGACTGTTAAAAACTAATCTTTCAATCTTGGAGCAGTGTCTTTCACAAGATGAGGGTTTTTGGAATAATTGATTATTCAACCCTTCTGTTTTAAATGCAATGTTATTTCCTCTTGCACATGTAAATACAATAGAGTGTTTCATCCAATGAAACCTTGTCCTCGCGTGGACAGAAAACCCATTGTTTAGAAAATTTGTATCTGTCGGTTTTAAATGCAATGTTATTTCCTCTTGCACATGTAAATACAATAGAGTGTTTCATCCAATGAAACCTTGTCCTCGCGTGGACAGAAAACCCATTGTTTAGAAAATTTGTATCTGTCGGTTTTAAATGCAATGTTATTTCCTCTTGCACATGTAAATACAATAGAGTGTTTCATCCAATGAAACCTTGTCCTCGCGTGGACATAAATCTTATTGTTTAGAAAATTTGTATCTTATATGCAATGTTATTTCCTGTTTTAAATGCAATGTTATTTCCTGTTTTCAATCATTTTCATTATGTTGTTATATGCAATGTTATTTCCTGTTTTAAATGCAATGTTATTTCCTGTTTTAAATGCAATGTTATTTCCTGTTTTAAATGCAATGTTATTTCCTGTTTTAAATGCAATGTTATTTCCTGTTTTCAATCATTTTCATTATGTTGTTATATGTCGTCATTTTTCTCTCATCCAATGAAACCTTGTCCTCGCGTGGACAAATTTACATGTATTTCAATGTATCCAAATTGAATGTATGCAAAGTGGTTGTAACCAAATTGAAATATCCATGTGTTGTTTTTAATTTCTCATTTACGGGAATATAATAGAAATATTGTATCTTCTATAAAAATGAGAAACATCAGAGACTTCCAAAAAATATACAGCAAACAAAACCACATTAAATTTCGATTTAAATGAGATTGCTAAGCAATTGGGAGAAAAGAATTTTCGCATATTGATGAGTAATGAATTACTATTGTTAAAAGATGAGCGAAACACCAACTCTATGTAGTTAAACACTAACACAATGCAACAATGTAACGTTTAAATTTAGATTAAATTAAATAATTTCAAAATCGAATAAGTAGTAAAGAAAGACATCATTAGAGACCAGTTTTAAATCAATACCCCCCCCCAAGTAGTAAGGAAAGTCATCATTATAAAAATGTTTTAAATCAATACCCCCTTCTGACTAAGTAGTAAAGAAAGACATCATTAGAGACCAGTTTTAAATCAATACCCCCCCTTCTGACTTCTAGGGGTCCCTTAAGAAATTTTTTTATTATAAAATGAGCAACATAAATAAGTTTTTTAAATTATATGGAACGCAAACTACGACAAATTTCGACCTAAAGAAAATCGCTAATCGATTAGGAATAAAGAATTTTCATGTTCTAATGAGAAACGAATTACAATTCCTAAAAAATAGGCCAACAGGAACCTTCAGTTCCCGGAACAAAGTTCCATCAATAACTGTAAATTTCATAACGAATCTTCACACTTCAGACCAAAACGGCGTACATTGGTCAGCAGGTATCTTTAGTAAAAACGGAGATAATTATTATTTTGACTCATACGGTTTGCCCCCTACAAATGAAGTAAAAGAATTACTTGGAACGGGAACATACAATACATTTCAAATTCAAAAACCGGGAACAACTTATTGTGGACAATTATGTTTATACGTTTTGTACAAATTACAAAAAGGAGTATCATTTCTAGATATTATGTTAGAGTTAAACAATCTATAACTCAAGCGAAGCTAGCTAAAGCGCCACCTAAAGGTTAAAGCTCTGTTTTCTGTAATTCATTTTGATAAAAACGTCCTCTGATATCCTCATTATCTAAATCTTTAATTTCATAAGTAATCGGATAACTTTGATTTATTTTACAAATTTCAAATATTTCTTTAGTCCAATAACCAACAAAGCCCTTTTCAAATTTATTCTTATATTTAAATATTCTAACTCTATCTCCAATTTTAAATTTCGGCTTAAGTTTCTGCAAATTCGGATTACTCTCATTCAAATTATTATTCTCGAATATTTTCTTTCGTACTAGATCAGGGTCGTCAGAAGCATTCTTTGGAGTTTCTTCAATACCAGAATGAACTTTATTATTGTACTCATCTACAATTCCTGGTAATATTTTTAACCATTTCTGATTTCTTTGCTCAGTAAATTTCTTGAATAATTTATTTTTTAACGTCCGATTGAATCTTTCTATCACTACGGCCTTCCCTGCATTTTCAGTTGAATAAACAGTTTCAAATAATGGTTGAACGTTTCGGTTATAAAATTCCGACCCTTTATCAACAAACAATTTTTTTGGCTTTCTCTTACTTTCTTTAAAGATTTCTTCAAACGCATATTTAACTGATAGACCACTTTTGTTTTTTAAAGGCTTTACCCAAGCGTATCGTGTATATAAATCTATAACGGTCAATGCGTATTTGTAGTCCCTTTCATTCGGCATATGAATAAGATCAGCACTCCAAATATCATCTTTATTAAATACTTTTACTTTCAATAAATATTTAGGCTTTCTATATTCTTTATGAATTTCGGACGCGTAGGTTCGAGCGTTGCTCTCAGAGTTATTAGTTCGAGCGTTGCTCTCAGGGTTATTAGTTCGAGCGTTGCTCTCAGGGTTATTAGTTTCATTTAAACCCTGACCGAATAATATTTTAGCTTGTAAAGCTTTCTTAACAAACATTCTTTCAATTTTTTCTCTAAATGTAGGATTTTGAATACTATCTAATTCTTGAATCATCTTCTTATCAGCTGCATGTCGAGAACTTAGATCATGATTTCGATAAGCTAAATCATGCCTGTAAGCTGCGGCATCTACTCTATTTATCGGTTCTTCACCTGGTTTCGGATTATTATTCTCATCTAGTCTTATATCTAATCGAGTTCCTGGACCGGTATATGAATGACCAGGAAGATGTTTTTCTTTCGAATATTTACTCCAAATAAATCCAGGAAAGTTTTCTAATGTTTTTTGTATATCACCACCGAAGTGGTATGGAACTTTGTTCTTGTCACCTCCAATATGCTGACAATTTGAGTTTTTATTTTTGTTTAATAGATAATTTAATAAATCTAAATTAGAAATTTTTAATTTAATTAAATTTTCGGAATTTGTGGAATTCATTTTAAAAGATAAAAAAAATTTAAAAGATAAAATAAAATAATTGTTTTACCGAATCGGAGCGAAGCTCCTCAGGTTATTACCTTATCATACTAGGACTTAGATATATTCCAGAACCATCTTTAGTTTCTTTAATTTCAATTAAATCATCAACATTGTGGAGAATATTTTTAAGAACTCGTTTTCCTTCATCAACTAATTTTAATTTACTAATAAAATTATCTACTACTCCTTCACCCCTAGCAACTTTCTCTAACTCTCTGTTATGACGTTTTTGTTCTTCTAATGCTGCCTTCTCTGATTTATTTTTATTTACTGCTTGGACAATACCAGCTGTCCCACCTGCAACACTTCCTGCTGCAGCTATGCCTCCTATTATTAGTGGAATTAATGGGAGAATCCCGCCATTCTTTTCTTCTTGTAATTGAATATTCTCTATCATTGGTTTACTTATGTAATACTTTTTTTTATTAATCGTAATAGTTTTAGGGGTATTTTTGTCAACAATATTACGTAATTTTAATTCAACAGTTTTATTATTAATATTACTTTTCGCTTGCGACATTTTTAATAAAAAAATTTTAAGTTATCAAAAATTTAAATCTATTCTAGTTATGAAAAAATTTCAAGTTACCAAAAAATTTTGATATATTCTAGTTACCAAAAATTTTAAGTTACCAAAATTTTTAATCTATTCTAGTTATGAAAAATTTTTAAGTTAAGAATTTTTAATCTATTCTAGTTATGAAAAAATTTTAATTAACTTATCGGAGCGAAGCTCCTCTGGCTTTAGCCTATCCTAGTCATCTTTCCATTAAGAATTTCAATAGAATATTTTACATCTTCTAGCAATAAACCATAAGCCATCAATGAAGTTGTGGAATCTTTCTTTTCAATATTAATTGTTACATCACAACCATTTTTAATAATATCTTCAGATTGTGCACTTAAATCGAAACAGAAAATTGGATATAAATGTCTCCAATCTCCAGGAGTTAATTGTGGTTCAACTCCAAATTCTGTACAAAGATTTCGATAACAATCATATCCTTCCATAAATTGATTATTGGTATCATCGAATCTTAATGGATCAATTGGATATCGGGTTTGATTTAATGAAACTTGTAAACTTCGAATTGTATTAATATGAAAAATATTATTGTTCTTATCAAAACTTGGAGAATTATTTCTTTGAAATGTTAGTAATAAATATCTTGGAGTATTCGCAGTTCTAGTAAAATGCCAGTTAAATCTTTGTTCGGAAAAAGTTACTGAACTAGCAGTACGCTTTAGAAAATTTACTGGAATTGGTTTGTTAGTATTTAATCTTTTTGCAATAGCTGTTTCAACCTCTAAACTAGGAGTAATATGCTTAATCCACCATTCAAGTCTATCAATTTTTAAATATGCTTTTTTCCCAGTCTTACCAAAAAAGATTAATTCATTATTTGCTGTACGATGAATTATTAATTTAAATTTTAATTGATATGATATTTTATCATAATCTAAATATCCGAATAATGGAGACAATGACCAATTAACTGTCTGTTTACTTTTCTTGTTAAATTCACGTCTTTCTTTATATGCTTCATTATTTGTTTTATTTAAATGTTTTGCAATATTTTCTACATCTTTCGCAATTCCTGCTGCATCTGTTCCAGCGTGAGTTAAATCATCAACAATTATACCATCATTAGTATCAGGAAACCAACCTTCGATTTCATACTTTTTATTATTTTCACCAATTGTTACAAATCTAAGCATTGTATCAATTACACCTGGAGAATCACTTATTGTTTCTATATTTTGAGTTGCAACATCTAAACGCATTTGTGTAAATAATCTTGGAAAGAAATTATTCTCTAGTGCAATATTATCGGTATCAGGTAATGGTGTTGTAAAATTAGCATCACTATATAAAGAATATTCACAGTGTAAAAATGAATCAGGTAAATATAAATAACTCTGCTGATTATCAACTTCAAAGATTAAATCTCCTCCAGTATTTACTCTACTGGAAGATCCGGGATTCATAGCAATTCTTATATAGTCATTCTTTTTTTGATTATAACTGACGAACGGAGGATCGTCTAATCTAAATTTATTTTCGATAAGCGAAGACATTTTTATAAAAAATAATTTGACTTTTTGTTTTTCTCACAGACAGAAAAAAATTTTACTAAAAAAATTACTAAAAAATTTTACTAAAATATAATTTTAGAATTTTGCTAGCCCAGCTCCGCTACAGCTTTGCTGGTTAGACCGAAGGTTGCTACTCACGCCATTTCCTCTTATTTCTTCAATTGAACGAACCGTAGGTTCTATGGCTACGCCTGTTTTTTTATTATTTTTATTTTCATTATGTTTACTATTAGACGGAGCTCCGCTCCTCAAGGTTTCCCCAACAGCTATGTTAGCAATTTTGTTTTTTGTTTCCTCTGAAAGTTTTTTTAAATTTTTTAGTTCTTCAGAATCATTCCTAAGTTTACGAATAGCTTCTAGTTGTTTTAATTCGTTTTGAGACTTGACAGCATTTGATATTGCACTAGCTGTACTACCTATAGCAGCTGCTCCTTTTGCAGCAGATGTAATCAAATCTTTATTATTTTTAATTAAGTTAACGATACTTCCAATACCAGAAAAGATGCCAGCCCCTTCTTTTTGGACGGCACCTGCGGTGCCTAGGAACTTTTGTGTTCCGACAGTTTCTACACTATCATAATGGTACACAGGTTTCTGAGATGGTTCATGAGCAATTTTATTATTTGATGCAAAATGTTTAAGATTGTGTTTATAAATTATAGGCATTTTTTAGGATTAAATTTGACTTTTGGGAAAAATATCTACGTGTTAAGATTTACGTTTGTGAATGGACAACAACTTCGAGATAACTTTATTAATTGACTGTTGCACTTTATCTATTGCGTCAAGCAGCGTGTGATGTACTTTAATTTCTTTTCTATTAACTTGCATTTTCTGCTGATTAATCTTCAATGCCGTTTTAAGAGCATTTAACTTAATTTTAAGAACATCTAATTGTCTTTTAACAGAATCTAACTGTTCTTTATTTTCTTTAGAGTTTTCTTGTAAATTTTTCTTTAATTCATTTTCTAAATTGATTTTCAGATTTTTCATTTTATCAACTTTTTCATTAAGTGAGTTTACTTCATTTATTATTCTATTCATCTTTTTCATTTGTTGAGTAATTTTAGAACTCAATTCATCAACACTTTTTTGGAATGTAGTTTGTAACTGCTTTAAATTTTTTTTAATTCTTTCAGGTAGATTTTCTATTTCATCTTCTAATTGTTCTTTTAACATTTTTATCTGATGTTTATTTTTAATTACAGCAGATTTTAAATTTAAAGAAAGTAATATTAAAATTTTTGATTGTTCAGAAATCTTTTTAAAAAGTTTTGCTATATCTGCTTCTAGCTCTCTATCCTTTTTATCAAGTTTTAATAATTTTTCGTTTAATGATTTGTCATTAAGTTTAAGCAACTTTAATTCGTTCATCAGTGGAACCAAAACATCGTTTATATATTTTTCTTTTAAATCATTGATTTGTGTATCAACATATTGTTTATTTGTTAACTCTGTATTTTGTTGCGGAAGAATAGAAAGATGCAATGGACCAGATAAAACGTCTCCAGTTTTCATGATATAATTTTCTATCTCTATTTCTAATTCACGATTATTCGGGATATATGCACCTCCACCAACATTTGGTAACATCATTTTTAAAACAATAAAAAAGTAAAACTTTTTCTAATAACAATAAAAAAATAAAATTTTTTCTAATAAAAATAAAAAATAAAATTTTTTCTAATAAAAATAAAAAAATAAAATTTTTTCTAATAAAAATAAAAAAATGGAAAATCCAAATTTAAAAAAATTATATTCGCCCGCATCATCCTGTTCTTCTTATTCGACGAAATCAACGGGATTTGAATATAAATGTTTTGATAATAATAATAATCCATGTATAGATGTTAATATTTTATTTCAATTACAAACCGAAATATTTAGAGAACAAACAAAAGGTTTACCTTCTATAGAAACTAATTATTGTTTGTTTCCAGGAGATCCATTTATTAAATTTATGGAGATTGTTAGTAAATATAATGATGTAGCTTATGTGGAATTAAATAAAGAAAATATGGTTATAATAGGTCATAATAATGTTTATGGATTTATTAGAGCAGTGTTACCAATTAGTAATACTGATTGGATAGAAACTAAAATTATTAATTATATCAATATTAAAGAATTAGTTAAAAAATTAAAATCTTTTTCGAAAGAAAAAATTAGATTATTTGTTGACGATCAAAATCAATATAACATTCACATAGAGAGTAAAAAACATAATGAAGAATTATTATGTCAAGTTTATTATAGAGACACAATTTATAAACAAGAAACATTAGAAATGCCCCAAAGATATGATGATGATACGTATATAGGATTATATTCCAACTTAAATATTAATTTATTAAAATCTTATATAAATGGTTTAGCTCAACAAGAGAAAATTTATATGTGGACTACACCTTATACTATTAACAATGACCATAATCATAATAAACGAACTGAAGGTTCTAGGGCTTTGCCCGATCTTAAAGAATCTTATGATAATAATGATGATTCTGTAACATCTGAAAAAGGTGTAAATGGTAAAAAAGATTATAAAAATATTAGTAATTATAAAAATTTATCTAAATTTCATTTTCTTACAATTGAAAATAATAATGATGGCATAGTTGAAGATACTGTTAGACAACTATGTGTCGGGTCTACAAAATTTAAATTAGGATTTACATCTAATCAATTTAAAATTTTATCATCTTTAATAAAAACTAAAAGTGATTCAGATTATGGTGGTGTTATTAAATTTTCCAAAAGAGATCAAAGACCAATATTTTTCTCTATTATATTATTATCAGATAAAAAATGTAATTTAGAATTAGATATTCCAATAAGAGAATGGTATCCTATCATGGAAGGGCATCCTATACCAAAAAGTGTAATTTATGATGATGAAGAAACAATTTATGATGATGATGAAGAATCAATTGATGATGATGATGATGAATCAATCGTTAGTGAAAAAAAATTTAAATTATCTTTTGATAAAACATTATATGATGAAACTTAATATGATAAAACTTAATAGAAAATACCAAAATATTCGATAAATATATTTTCATATGTAATAAAATTTTTAGATGTAATAAGTTTTTAGATGTAATAAATTTTTAGATGTAATAAGTTTTTAGATGTAATAAAAAAATTATTATTCCCACGTGTCATCATCATCACTTAAATTACTCTCACAGATGATTGTTTGAAATATTTCAGCTTGAATATCTTCTCCGTTATAAGGTAACATAATTTCATTTTCATCAGGTGCTTGACGTTTAAGAATATTTATTTGACCAGAAAATTTTTTTTCTTCAGTATTATTATTTTTATCAGGAATACTAATTCCAGTTTCTAAAGATCTTTTCCATGGTTTATTAACTGTAGTCGATAATGTTTTCCCCGAATATAATTTTAGAAAATCTTCTACTTTTACTTTATTTTGTGAATAACCTTTGAATGTTTTCTTTTCACTAAGTCTCCCTTGCTCATCTACAGTAATACAGTATTTTACTTTAGGTGCAATAAACATTGCAAAAATAATTCCACCATTTCCATAATCATTTTTCCCTTGACACAATTCTCCTCCAACATATCCAGCAGCGTCTAATTTATTAAAGAGCTCATTGGAAATATATATTGAATCAGTATCTGTATAATGAATGTATTTTTCTTTGAAACCATTAATTTCTAAAATAAAGTTATTCATGATTCTTCTAGAGTGAGAAAGAATGAAAGAACCTAAGTGTGATGGCATGAATGACGTCTTCCCATCTTTTACAATATTAGTTTTGAGAAATTCATCATCTTCCATTTCTACTTTCGCTAAATATTGTTCATCATTTAATTTTTCATAATCTTTTACTTCTTGAGTGAAATTTTTTCTCAATGTATTCTCATTCCATAAATGATATTTAGTGGTTATATCTTTTTGCACAGTTTTGCCATATAGCGAATTCATCAATAATTTAATTAACTCATCACCTACAGTATTTCCTTCTGTTTTATATCTTTTTCTCAAATTAAAAAGTTTTTCAATATAATTTCGAAATGGTGAAACTTGATAATTTTTTTCATAAATTATACCATCAGTAATATGTAAGATTTTTCCCCCACATCTAACAATTTCTTGTATGTCAACAGAAGTTAATACATCATAACATATACCATTTCTAAACCTGATTACTTTTACATGAGAATTATTATTTTGATTTTTAACTTTATCTTTTATAGGAACTGGTTGGAAAAACATATCATTCGGATATTGAAACACAACAGAGAATATTCCAGTTTTAGGTCTAAATGTTTGATTATTAAATTTATATACTATTTCCCGCTCTTCTTCTTGACGAAATTTTCTAGCTGATTCAGCTTTAGGGTATTCTGAATTTTCATCATACATAGCTGATGGATATAAAGATGTTGCATCAAAAGCCATTAGAAATTCATTTTTTTGTTCAAGTAGTTGATTTGAAATTTTCTTACAAATTTCAGTTTTATCTCCTAAATCTCGATACTGTTTCATTAAATCTATTAAATTATTTCCAGGGGACAAAGCCCCACCAGCGTAGCGACCAAGGGACAAAGTCCCCCCAGCGCAGCGACCAGGTAAATACTGTTTTAATATTGGTAACAAGATGCTACAAAATGGCGATATGTATTTTCTTATATTTGCTGAAACTCTTCCACCTTTAACAGATTTTCTAATATAATTTCTAGCCCATAAATCTATATGAGAATGAATATTTATATTGTCATTTTGTACGCTTTTCATCCAACCGTTAAATGTTAAAGCAGAGGATGTTAAATTAGTAGTTATATCTTCACCAACTAAATCTCGCATAACATTATTATATTTGTAGATACAAAAAGCTAAAGAAAGAATATCGTTAACTAAATATGGTCTCCATTCATTTTCTTTTTCTTTATAATTTTCATGTGTTATGTCTCCAATTTCATAATTTAATTTACACACATTCGTAGGAATTTTAAAATTCTCACACCACTTAGAAAGACTTGTTTTTACATGTTGATAACTACATTTCATTATAATAGTTTGAAGTGCTAATTTACCTGAAAGTGAATCTTTTTTCATATTGTTTTTAAATCTAAGAGATTTTTGAATATATCTACTAACACATTCAGTTGTATAAGGATTTTGTAATGAAGCAGTCAATATTCCTCTTGAAGTTTTAAGAGGCGGTTTAGATAATTTAAAATTAGCTTTTATCGGAAAATAGGAATCAAAACCTGATGAATTGTGAGCTATTAAAGTTACTCTCGAATAATTAAATTTTCCAAGAGTTTTAAAAAATTGATGGATCGGACATACGTCCTCTGGGTTTCCCCCGATCGAACATTCATCATCCTCAGTTCTCGTAAATATTTTCACACAATTTTGAAGTTTATTAAATTCTAATTCAGTTAAATTATTATACTCATTAATCTGTTTTTTAAGTTTTTTAATTTCATCTTCATCTTTTGATCGTTTAATTTTAATCATATCACTTAACAAACGTGTTTCTAATTCTTTCAATCTTTGTTTCGGTAAGCAACATATAAATTTATTAAAATTAATAGCTCCTACAGCGTAAGGAATAGGATGAGCTGTTGAACAGTTAGGATCAGGAAAAGTTTCGAGATCCCAAATATATGTTGAAGCATAGTCAATTTTTTTCTTTGTTATGATTTTATATGGACGCGTTGTTAGATTTTCATCAGTAACTGTTTTATATATGGGTTTGAAATTATTTTCAATTTCTCTAATAGCTTTTAATTTATGAGATTTATTAATTAAACAATAGTGACCAATTGTTGAACCTGCGTGAAAATAATTGTAATAAACATAATTATGAAACGTTTCAATTCCTCTAGGATTTAAATGACGATTGGCAGGACTATAATATTGAACACATTCTCCAAAATATTTATTGAATTGAGAAAATTTGCAGTTTGACATTACTCCTGTTCTAGATGTGGCTTTCTCTTTATATAAAAAATTATTAAACATTTCTTTCATCATTTCTCCTTGTTCTTCATTAAAACCTCGTAAAACATTATAACATTTAATAAAACAAAAATCTTCAGAAGGAATATAACAATATTCACCGAAATATTCTTTGATTCTATATTTCATATTAATCCCTGCCCCTCTATGCGATCTTTGTACTAACTTCATTCCAAAATCTTCATATTTAATATTACCTGTAAAAATCCATTCGTTAGCATCGGATTTCTCATCCAGATTCGAAAACCATGTTTCAAATGATTTTTTATTATAGAAGGTTACGTAAAAATTTTGAATTATATTTTCCTGATCTTTAACAACTTTTCCAAGTAAATTAATAATTTTACCATTTGCTAAAAGTTTCCGCATATCATTTACTACATTAATAAAAGATACATTTTCATATTTAATTTCATTTGGATTAAATAAATTACATAAATCATCACCAAGTTCATCCTTAATTCTATCATCAAAAAAGATATCACTAATAGGAGTTTCTAATATTTCTTTTGTTCCACGTTTCTGTTTTTTAGTATTACGTCTAATACTACGCCTAGTACGTTTCTGTTTTTTAATACGTTTACTACGTTTACTATGTTTAATTTGCGCATCAAACTCAGCAGTTTGTTTCTTGATTAATTCATCAATCCTAGACGTTTGTCCGAGAGACATTTCACGATTCATATTTTTTAAAAGAAAAAATGAATTTTTACATAGAACCTCGGTTCCGTTTTTACATATACACAGGAATATGTAATTGATGTAATGTTTCTAATTCATGTGTTGTTAAATGTTCTTTCTTAACCAACCACCATAAATTATTATACGCCAAAAATACTCGGAAACTTCTTAAACAAAGTGGAAAGTCTTTTGTTTTAACACACGGTTTAATACCATGTTTTGTTTTATAATCTGTAACGAGCGCAACGTATTTATGATGATAATAAAATCTAACTTCTTTCTTCGAATTTATAGGATTTGTAGGATGACGATAATCTTTTAAAACTGGTACATGCTCTATCTTATAATCATTCAACATATTTTTTTTTATTTTTATTAACAAAAAAATTTATAAGAAAAAATTATTCGGTCACTCCGTTCGGTCACTCCGTTCGATCACTCCTCGAAAATATTTTCTATAACTCTATCATGAATTTTTTTATCAATATTAATTGTAATGAAGCCATAATCTTTTGACCAAGCATTGTTACACGATTGTTTAAATTCATCTTTATTTCTTACGCATAAATCTCTTAACAAATCACTTAAGTTTCTTGCATTTATTTCAAATAGTATAAATATATTTGCATTCTTTCTAATAACACTTCCGTCTAATGAATACATACTTTGTGTTAAATAAAATACACTACAGTTATTATGTCTACCTCTTGTGAAATAATTTCTCTGAACTGACTGATTTCTATCATTAACACAATCATCAAAAATTACACAATGTTTCATTGTTTTATCTAGTTTACTAGGATCTTGCATATTACCACTATCATCTATTAATTGTATCTTTATATGGTTATTTTTATTAGATTCTACTAACTGATTATTTTTTGCTGCTTCTTCACACCACGAACTTATTTCTTCTTCATCTTCAGATTTTTCATATTCTTTGAATAATGAAGCAATTGCTGTTTTTTTAAGATTATTTTCAAATCCATATTTTAAAAATTGATAGACGGGTTGTTCTGCTGTTGTTGTATAAATTATAAGATTGTTATAATCCAAAAAATTTGGAGTCGTTAAAATTTTAAATAATAGATACGTTTTTCCACAACCTGATCTTCCACAAATAACTGACAAAACTTTATTAGATAAATTTGGATGATGATTAAATTTAAGTTTTTTTTTATTTAATGGTAGCACTTCACTCATTTTTTAATAAAAAAATTTATTTTTATTTTATTTTTGTTTTTAAAGAAGAAGAAGAAAATTAAACTTCTCTAGCTTCGCGTGGGAGTTTATACCTCTCGAACGGGAGTTTATACCTCTCGAACGGGAGTTTATACCTCCCGAACCAAAAGATCTATCATAATCTCTTCACCTCCAAAATTTATTTCTTGTCCTTTCTCATCAGTGATTCTAATGCCAATGTTGTTAATAGTTTTTCTTGTAATAGGAAAATATATTAATGTTTGTGGAATTACATTTAATCTATAACCAATGGGTACAGTAAAAGCTGGAAAACTGAATATTAAATTTGATAATTTACCATTTATATATCCTCCTTCAATAATGTCACAATGTACAACAATTGAATTTATTTCAGTTATTTTTGGAATCTTCTCACCTAAATGATAACCTTGACTATAGGTTTGTTTATTAAATCCTAATAGCTTTGACAATGATCTATCATGATTAAAATCAACTTGATGATTTTCGTCTAAAGTAAGAGAAAATTTATTAACTGCCGGTTCAACTGCAAAATGTAATTGTTTCTTATCTTTAAATGGTATACCTAAATGTCTCTTAATTTCATTTGATATTGTTTCAACTTCGTAAGAACCAGGAAGAAAAGTTAGTATTTTCCATGTTTTTCCTTTATCAGTAGAATATCTAAATTGATCATTCACATCTTTGATAACGTTTTGAATAGTGTTAAATGTAGAGAAACTAGTCAATGCAATTTGATAATTTTTATTTTGTTCCAAATGTAGAATGGGTTCTAAATTACAAGTGTGTGATGAAGTAGTTGTTATAATTTTTAACGTCGTACTAAATTTTGATGAACCCAAAATCTCTGTTAGATTTTCTAAATGATTATTAATTTTGTCTAAATCTGCTGAACACATTTTTTAGTTAAATTTTTGAATAAATATTATAGATAAAAATCGTAGATAAAAATCATAGATAAAAATCATAGATAAAAATCATAAATAAAAAGCATAGATAAAAATCATAGATAAAAATTAGAAACAACATATTTCAGCTACACTTTTATAATCCTCTTCATTTAGTATCTTCTTTTCTAACAGTCTTTTCAATATAGCATGAATTTCATTGAAACTAGAATTATGTCCTTCTTTTATTGCAGATATTAAAATATTTAATCTATTTAGTAATTCTTGTGGATCGTCTGGTAAAAATACAGTTGTTTCAGTTTTCTGTTTTTCAGATAAACCTTTCCCTACTTTAACTCCCGTTGATAATAAATTTTCTAATTGTTTATAACGTCTAAGAGATTTTACTGCACCAACTCTGTCTAACATAGCTTTATATTTTATGAGATCTTCTACAGCATAATTATTTAAATCTGCTCCTCTTAAAAGATTAACAAAATTTCTATCTAAATTAAAAGGAGATTTATCTGGTGAAAAAATTAAACCTCGAAAAGGTTGTGGAAATATTTCTTTTTGTCCGAGATAAAATCTAGGTATTGTTTTTCCATCTATAAATGAAATAGAATGTTCAAATTGCATAGATTTTGGTAATTTCTTATTAATGTTTGATTCTAGTAATCCATAGTCATCTAATATAGTTTTGTGCTCTGGATCTGTTATATCAATTTGTTTATCATTATTTGTAAGTTCCTTTTCAAGAGTTTTAAATGGTTTCATAGTTTTTTCAAAATCAGTTTTTACTTGCTCGGTTTGCTGCTTTTTTTCAAACATATCAGATTGAATACCAGCTTTTATCATTCTATGTTGAAGATGATTTTCTTTCATAATATTTCTTTGTTTTATTAACTCTTCTAATTGTTTTATTCTTTTAAAATTATCAGCTCTAATTTTATCCATTTTTAAAATATAATATTTGAATTTTGTGGTAACATTGGAATACAACAAAAACATTTTACTGAACAAATTATTTTTTTATTGCTTTGTTGTTTGACATCCTTTCGTTTAAAGTTTTCTCTTTTTAAGTTTTGTTTAATAAAGTTTTGTTCAATAAAGTTTTGCTTAAATTTTCGCTTAAAGTTTTTAGCTCTTCTAAAAAAAATTTGTCATTTTCTTCATTAGAAATTTTAGCATCACTAGAAATTTTGCCATCCTGTCTATTCTTATCATCAACTTTTTCGGACTGTAATTGAAAGGTTTGATTTACTTCATTAGCTATTTGATCAAATTTTTCAATCTCATCTAACGTAATAACATTATCATCACATACTCTTTGAAAGTAGTAATGTAGTTTATCATAGACTTCTTTAATATGTAAATGCTTAGTTTTTAATGATTTTCGTTTCTTAGTTATTAAAGATTTATCTAACATTGTAACAAGTGAAGTTGCAAAAACACCCGTACCTGTTAAAGCAGTAGCAACTACTGGAATTACTAAAACACCTGAAGATATAACAATTGTTAAAGCACCTAGACTTATTGTTAAGAATATGCCAATTCCTTGTGTTACATTCTTAACTTGAGTCCATCTCTTTCTTAATTTTTTATAATGCTCTAATCTTAATAATAATTGAGATTCCTTATCTTTCATATACCTAACTCTATCTTTGTGTTTTTCTTTGTTCATTTTTTCAATGTTAATCTTTTCAATGTCCATTAAAGTAGAACTACGTTCATATGATAACGAAGGATATATTCTTGCGGTTTCTTCCACTTTTGTTTCATCCACTTTTGTTTCTTCCATTTTTAAAGAAATATTTTTAACGGGCGAAGCCCTGAACCTTCGGTTCGCAAGTCACATGATATATTTTAAAAACCTGAAAAATGGATAAAATTCATGAATTTGAAATTCTCAACTTTTATGATTTTCGGTGTCCGGTTTTACATGACCTGGAACGGTCATGATTTAAGCAATGAAAAATGTCATAATCACAAATTTGAGATTCTCAACTTTTATGATTTTTTCGGTGTCCTGGAACGGTCATGATTTAAGCGAGGGTGAAAATCGAACCGAAGGTTCTAGGGCTTCGCGCTTCGCCCGATTGTAATTCTCAAATTTTGAGATTTTGAAAAATTTGAAAAATTGGGTATTTTTAAAAACGCTTAAATTTTCGCCCTTCGGCCTTCAGCCACGTGAAATTTGAAGTCTACCTAAATTTTTGAAATTTTTTGAAATTTTGATTTTTTTGAAAAAACCCGCAAAAGTGTGACATCCGGCGCAAGCGAAGCGAAGCAAAGCGAAGCGAAGCGTCGCGCCGGATGTCACACTATAAACTACTTGAGTTCATTTAATAAAATCGAAAGTGTATACACATTGGTGATTTAATAAATGCGGAGTTACCACTCTACCTAATATATATCTACTCTATGGATAAAGCACCTTGTCATGGTCTTGGAGTTTGTGCCAAGACAAGCCTTCCCTTGAGAAGGCTTCGTAGCTCAGAGGATCCAAGGCATGAGTATCTTGCCTTCACTGCGCCGTTACAGAAAACCACTCTTCCTCTATTTTCCTATACCGCTCTCCATCAACCAATGCGGACATTTTCAATGTTCTTTCTGATAAGATCGATTCTCTTCTACAAGAGTATCCCAGCGCTGAAGTTGCCGTTTTTGGTGACTTCAACGTGCACAATGTTGACTGACTTGTGCACTCACGCACCACGATCTCTCCGGTCAGGCAGCCAGGATTTCGCTGTCTCTCACAACTTTAGTCAAATTGTCACTTGTCCTACCAGAGTGCCTGACCGAGCTGGGATACTGGATATCTCCTTGACATGTTTCTCACCTCAAATCAAACTTGTTTTTCACACAAGGTTACTTCTCCCCTCGGCACGTCTGATCACTGTGTTATCACAGTTTCTGGCAAACAAACTTGCTCCACACCGTCTGCGCCTTTCCATAGAACAGTTTATCAACTCTCCAAAGCAGACTGATGTGGCTTCCGCACTTTTCTTAGTCAAGTTCAAGCTGAGAATTTAATTCTGAGCGAGAACGTTCACAAGTCGGCGCAAGAACTGACAGAGTGACTTCAGACAGGGATGTTGGCCTACATTCCTCACCGTACTTTCCAAATGAAGCCCCACTCCCAACCTTGGTTTACATCAGAATGTGAAGCTGCAACCTGCCAGCGTGACCACCTTTTCCATAAGTATAAGCGTGTCAGTATCGCTGACAATCTTGAATTGTACAAAACTGCACACAGAAATTGCAAGGAAGCCATACATAAGGCCAAAAGCCGCTACGCTTTGTATGTACGGAAATCCATTGTTACCCAAAAGCTTGGCTCTGAAGACTTCTGGAGGATTTACATTTACAACAGTGTCACCAATAGGAACAAATCCTCCATCCCAGTACTTCGTCATGCCGAAGTCAGTACTTCTATGGCGACAACCTTAGCAGACAAAGCCGAGTTTTATTGCAAGGAGTTTGAGAAGAATTCATCATTAGACTATAGAGGTAGAATGACGCAAATGCTGATCGATTATTCATTCTAACTTGCAATGCAGCATTTTGCCTCGCTGTTATGCATGCTATACTGCATTGTGCTTAAAATTAACATTCTAGTAGCGATGGCAGGGATTGCTTGGTAATTGTTATGAGAGATCCATAGAAAAAGATTGTTTATCTGAAGTTGACTAGAACAGAAATTGACTCAAAGTCGCGAAAACGTCACGGGAACTGAGTTGGGGCATGAAGAGCCTATCAACAGTTTAGAATTGTACATGTGACTGATTCTAACCCAATGATTCAGCCGTTGACAGGTGTATCTTTTGTGGCACTATTGTGTATTGCATGAAGCTCTACTTCCATTCTGGAGGTTTTGGTTTTATTGTTATCAATTTCTATGGACAGATCAGATGGTTTTAGACATCCTTACGTAGACTAGAAATGAAATCATTCAAATTTTTTGTTCTTCAGCTTTTATAAATCAATTTGGACTTTTTAAGGGGGTCGGTACAATGCAGGAAGTTTGAACTTTATAACTAGTAGCCAATTTATTGAAACAAGCAAGGACGTCATCAATCTCTAACAACTCTTTATCAGTTTTTGATAGTTTTTAACAGCATTCAGCAATTTTTAACATCACCTCACTGCATGAAGAAGTTTGTGCTGTATTAGTTGCCAATTTATTGTAGCAAGCAAGAACAATATCAATATTCAACAACCCTTTATCAGTTTTCGACAGTTTTTAGTAGCATTTACCGATTTTTAGGATCACCTCACCAGTGGACTTTGAACACTGTATTATCGACACTGTCATTATGGAAGATCGTGAAGCGAGGTGAGGAATATCTTGTGTGCAGCCGATCTTACTTGGTGTACATGCACATTCATTGAAAATGAGGTATTTGTGAAGTATAGATGTATATCAAAACATCATGAATAATGCGGATGAAAATTGACAAAATTAACATTCTGCAAAAGTACTCCAATCCAAAAAACAATTGTGAACACTGTTCAAAATGAGAAATTGTATTACATGGAGATTCCAGAAAATTCAAACTGATAACGTTCTTTCATATGCGAAAACCAAGCAACCAAATTTCATAAGCGCTTTCAAAGAAATCATTTCCCACTTTCACGGTGTTTTACTTTTCAATAGATCGTAATTTAAACGTGCAATTTTCTAATACTGCACAGAAGCAAAAATATAAGATAGAGAAACAAATGAGGAGAGGAAGAAATTAATAATAGCTGATTAAAAAAAGAAAAAAGGCTCAGCCTACCATAGGAGACTGAGAGATGCAATGCAGTCGTTCTGTGCACTTAAAGAGGACTCCAGCTTCTTGATAAGGAGAGATTCTGTGATCCCAAGACAGGTTGAGTGGTTCCTTAAGAAGGAAGCTCTCCTTATTCAGAAGCAAACGTCCGCTATATGTGCGCGGAAAGATTCCCTTGCGTCCCTCAGTCTTCCGTGGTAACGTTCATTTGCTCACCTCATTTTTTCTTTGCCTTACCTTTTGCTTATGAAAAGCATTACATGCTTCACGCTTTAATTGCACATTAGTGTAATTTACGATGATTAGTCAACTTGTGATACCGATTTTGGTTGAATGATTTTCCTATATGTAGTTAAGTTGAGATAAAAATGCTTAAATTACATTAGTCAATTTCAAATGAAATTCAACAGACAAACATGTCCTAACACATTACTTCGTAATAATCACAAACATGAGATACCTTAAGCAATCCAACGAGAAGAAATAATGATTGCTGAAAATAATAAACAATATGCCACGATGGGTTTAGGGGAAATCTAACAGAGTTCCTTTCATTTACAATAGCAATATGTATAAACGGTGGTATCCTTTTTGATGTAGAAAAGTCAATGGAATGATATTTGATACAAAATAGACAAAATTTCTACAAGATTTCGACCTTTTCATGAGTTTATTACATTACAGAGCATCCCGCTTAAAGTTATCATTAAGTCAAGCAAGCTTGGATCAACTACTTGATGAATTGAGGAGAATGAATTAATGAACTTCCAATAGGACAATTTCTTTGTTAAAAAAGGACATTATGTATTTCATTACAATTTGATACATGAAAGAAAGACAACTGGTGATCAGCAATTTCAAATAGTAATTTATCATTGCGGCAACATCTATGTTATCAAAAAATTGGTAAGGAGAACAACTCCTTTGTTTTGTCGATTTTCTATTTGCTCCTGAGCGCATTCGATGTCTCTGATTGCGATGAGTACGACTGTTATGACAACAACAGAGGAAGAGCATAAACAGTTCAATCTATTGATGTCATAATGATCGCACACCTCAAGATGAGGCCAAGAAAGCGATCAGAAGAATAGATAGATAATCAACAACATTAAGAGGTTTTCCTTCTTAAAAATTGATAATAGTGTAATCAATTAGAAATTTTGAAGGAATCGAAAATTGCTAGTTTTAAAAATTGTCAAGTAATTCTGAGAAGAAATTGGTGTGTTTGATCCAAAACTGCTGCCAGCAATGCTCATGTCATCATTTCTGAGTATAAAATATGGGTTGGTGTTTCAACTGAGTTACATGTATTTTGAAGAAAAGTTCCAATTTCTCTATATTGTCCTCAACAAAAGGTCAATTACTTCGTTATGAAAATGAAAGTAGGAGATTCGTGTCATATGAATTGCAAGCATATAAACTCTGCCGTTTAGATAAGTACGTTACACAGATCAAATTAGCACCTCAAATTAGAGTAGGAGTTTGATACGGTTAGCAAGTCGATGTTTCTTTATTAAAATATGCATCAGTTGGAAATCTGAATAATATTGACAAGGTAGAAATCGCATTATTTGGAAGAGCACCAAGGAATCATAGCAGATCCGAATGAAATGAATTTTAGATTGCTTCATAGTTGTACTGTGGTCGCACAAATTGAACAACTCGATCACGCTCTCGCCGCGCACTGATGAGGAATCTTTCCCGTCTGGAGTAGAGAAATAATTGATAAATTGGCAGGAAAACCATCATGGACCAAACGATCACACATAACCATCCAGCGACCTATAAAAAAGATGGATTTCATGTTGTAGTTGTAGCTATGCAAAGAAAAGTTGCCAAAAATGGCGCTTGAAGCTTCAAATTTACAAAACACGCTAAATTATTGAGATGGCAACGTGGCCGAGTCATTCATGTACCCGATCCCATCGTAACGAAAGGAAATAGAAATGTCTTCGAGGACAACGCAGCTTTATTCATAGACTTTTCGAGACTTAATAATGCGCGGATAGCTTAGATGTACTTTCTTATCAATAAATTATTTTAGTCTTTTCTCTTCAAAAATAAAGAGAGTTCAAAACTGCTTAACTAAGTAGGTGAATGACAATAATGAAACAAGCAAATATTTAAAGGACAAGTCCATGACAGTAGTGAAAAATAGTGTTTATTTTATTCAATACATGACAAACAGCTTGTGCCATTTACTTGTCACGGGATACGTACATCAAGACTATACCATACAACCGAAAATACCGAGGAAATAAAAGAACAGATAATAAAGTCAGACAATAAAAACAAACGTCACACTAAGGCCTTGGAACACGGTGAACACGGCCCATTTTGACGACCTTCCCGGCCCCCTACAACGACCTCCTTCCTCAATTCGTTCCATGGAGGTTTGATAGAATCGAGCATTCGGCTGGGAGAGAGATATCTTTGAAAAAGTTTCCGATTCAAACTTCTAATCGATCCATATACTACAGTCCACAATTTTCCCAATGTACAAGTACCGGACAGCAAGTTGTCATATCGTAACAAAATCCCGTTTTTGGACGTTTTTATCACTGATCAGTAATTTAATTTCCTTTAATCACTATTAATCAAAAGCAATGGCTTCCATCATTAATTACATATATATTTTCATCATTTTTGTAAAAAATATCTTCACAAACTCAATAATCAATGTTATCCGCCCCTGGCCTCAATAATGGCTTTCACTCTTTTGGGCATTGAGTCTGCTAAAGTCTTGCACACTTTGATCTCCATATCCTGTTCCACACTTTGATGAAGTTGCTGATGAGGTCGGATTTGGTTTTGCAGTCGAACTTTCCCAACTTCATCTTCACGAGGGCCCACAAGTTCTCGATTGGGTTGCAATCCGGTGACTGTGGCGGCCAGTCAGGCAGTGTCACACCATGGCTCTGATGACGTGGCAGGGTGCATCGTCTTGCTAGAATATCGCGTCGTCATGGAACGTTTCAGCGATTTCTGGAATGACTCGCCGCTGTAGGATGTCATTGATGTAGCGATCAGTATTCATAGAGCCTTCAATGACATGTGCCCGTCCAGGACCTTCGTAGGAAAAGCAGGCCCAAATCATGACCTCGGTTGGATGTTTAACAGTGAATTCGCAGTGATCCTTTGTTAATGGATGCCCTTCAACGACACGAACAAACCTTGGAGCTCCGTCTGTCAGACAAATAAAAATGTCTCGTCACTCCAAAGGACTCGCTCCACTGTTGCAAGCTCCAGTCTTGGTGCTTGCTCTCGTGCCCATTGATATCGCTTGGCTTTGTGTAGGCTTGTCAGAAGTGGCTTTGTTTTGGGTCTGATGGTCCGACACCCAACTTCTACGAGCGCTCGCCTCACAGTTCTGACACTCACGTCTTCGAAATCTGTTCCCAGCTGCTTCCTAACTTCATCTGCTGTCGCACGCGGATCCTTTATGACAACTTGTTTCATGCGTCTTAGCGCTCGATCGTCAAAAATCTTGTTGTGACCACCGCAATTATCGATCACAGTGGCTGTTGTTCCACTTTCTCTCACACTATTGATGATCTTTGAGACACCTAACTGAGCAATTCCAACAGCTTCTGCAATTTCCTTTTGCGTCTTTGTTGTGTGCTGCTCTAGAGTCCACACTTGAATTCGCACTTTCTCTGTTTCGTTCATTTTTAGCTGTGAAAGATGCAAAGATTGCATTACTGACCATTGTTAGCCAGCAACACTGAATAGTGTTCCAAGCATTTGTTGATTCATTGAAGACAATGGACAAGTTCAGCATGGTGTAAATATCATACAAATAAGGACCTGAGTGAATGAAGCCGAATCAATGACGTAGTTACGTAACATGACAACAATTAAAGTCCTATTTGATGCGTAATTGTGCGACATGACAACTTGCTGTCCGGCACTGTACACCGGATGCAAGCTGCTGTTCCCACAGAACACCAGATGCAACTTACTTTACTTTTCGTTTATCGTCTCTTCTTTCCGATTACACAAAGGTTGGACGTTGCTGCGATGACTTTTTTCCATGCATTACGATCCAGAGCAGTGTCCTCCTTAATCTTCAGGTACTCGAAATCTTCTTTGACACAGGCATACCACGTTTTCTTCGGTCTTCCTGGTGGACGGCAACCGTCAATTGATAGATGATATGCCTCACTGATAATGTTGTAGGTTGCTCTCTTTACATATCCGAACAACCGCAAGCGTTTCTGTCGTAGGCGAATAGGTTACTCGGGTAGGCCACATAATCTTGCACTTCTTCAACTGGCACTTTATCCTTCAACATATACATGTGCCATGTATTGCAGCATTCGCCTGTCAACGCCTCTTAGCTGCTGCGTCAATTTTTGAGTGAGGGGCCATGTTTCCGAACCGTAAAATAGGACAGATCTTATCAGGGTGTCCGCGCAAATTTGAATGAAAATTTCCAGGTGTTTTCCAGGATTTCCAGGGAAATTTTACAAAAAAGCGGGGGGGGGGTTAATTTGAAAGAAAATTTCCAGACTTTCTGAAGGGAAATTTTACTCAAAAGCACGCGTCAAATTTAGAAGAAAAATTCCGGGAAAAATCTACCCGAAGTTCTGTGGCTAAGGAGCTCATACACCATAAAATTAATATCATTGAAGACAAAAATTTGAAAAGTGACGTAAAATTGATTGAATTTTTAGGCGCAGGTGATTCCAAATAACAAATACCAATATATGCATTAAAAGGCTACATTATAATTATAAAAAAATGAAAATATAATCGATCGTAACAAATTTGAAGCTTGCGGATTGAGGAGAACTAAATAGAGGAAGAATATAACAATAAATATCGAAAAATACAAGACTTAACAATGAAATGTAACATTAACGGAATATCTGTTAAGTCCACTCTATAATAAAATGCAACAAGGTGAACGTCAGAGCGTTGTCATTCAGATAAGATCATTTGAACTGAAGCATTGCAGCGTGAATCCGCGGATGGTGGAAGACCAAGAGCCAGAAAGAGGAACATAATGGCTATATGCATGAGAGTAATCACAATCAGTTTAAGAGAATGACACAGAGAAGAATTGACCGAGGAAAGCTCATTGGCACACGACGTGTCGGGAATAATATATCTGCATATTGAAAACCTACTTGAAATGTGTTTGAAAATATTCGATATTAGCCTCGGATCATTCGGAACAGGCCTGGTGCCTAAATGAAGTTTATATGCTCAGCACCATTTTGCGTCATTAGATTCTGCCACACGGCAATCAAGTGTGTAATAGCATTAATCCTATATTACGGCTCCTAGTTCCCCATACCACACGACGTTAATGAGGGAGTCTACGGCTCATAGTCCACCATTACACACGACGTTAATGAGGGAGTTTACAGCTCATAGTTCCCCATACCACACAACGTAAATGAGGGAGTCTACGGCTCATAGTCCACCATTGCACACGACGTTAATGAGGGAATTTACAACTTCTAGTTCACCATACCGCGCAGCGTTTGTAAGGGAATTCACGGCTACTAATTCACCATACTGTACAACGATTAGGAGTTCGACAAGAGTTCATAGTTAACCATACCACGCAGCTCAGTCTTATTCATGTTGTATACGTTATGATAGGAGATTCCAGCCACTGAAATATTCTAAAAACAAAAAATTGTATATGCGAGTGAAGGCTACAATTGTAACAAATAAGTAGAGACATGAAGAGTAAAAATCTGGAAAAATAGAAAACACTTCAACCATAGAATAAGTATGACTTCAACAACATGCAATTAGTGTTTTAATTAGTCTCAAAATTTCCAGGATAAAATTCATTTTCCAGGTGTTTTCCAGGGGGCGCGGACACCCTGTCTTATACACAACTCGTATACGTGTGTCCTGTACCGCAACGAAATGCTTTTGTTTGTGGGCAATTCCACGCGTATATCAACATTTGGGTAATTTTCTGAAGTACCTAAGCAAGGTTAGCCTTTGCTAATTTGATTAAGAGCTTATTTTTGATTGCACAGGCATCATCCTTGACACTTCTATTTTCCAGAAAAACACTCTATTTACCACGGAAAATTGACCTCCATTACAAAAAATTTAATTAAATAAATACTGTAATAAAAACAAAAAAATTGAAAAATCATCATTTTTAAAATTTGCCCTTTATTGTACTGATGTATTTCTAATTTATTCAAACATAGCAGATGTTTGCTACTTGTTCCAGTCAGAAGTCGAGCAGTTATTCGAAAAAAATCTAACTTTCTTTTATTTGGTGAAAACATTGACATGTAGATCTGATCTTGCATGCGTAACGTCGTAACGGAAAAATGACATTTTTCTCACGACCTTCAACCAACCTATAAAGCTTCCAAAATTTAAGTGCAAAGCAAGGTAAGTGATTCATATCAAATAGTATAGTCAGATCCGCTTTTTGTTCACAAATCTGTTTAATAGAGAATTTTGAAAACCGTAACGTCGTAACATTGCAGCATCCGAACACTCACGGTATTGGTAGTAGGCATTGCAGAATTCGATGGGTTAATTCATGGCATTCTCGTGCCGAATCGATTCAGATTGTGCCTATTATTTACACCTTCGCAACATCCTTTAATTCTTTGACTTGATTAAAATCTCTGATCATTTAATTGTCCATCCATGTACACACGAATACGGTGACTGGATGAGTAGGCACATATTATGTTGTCTTCTAGCTATTTTATTGTAACATAGTTCCCGCGATTTTTAAAATTAGGTCACACTAGGAATTTCCAACACATTTTTGAGAAAATTTCAAGACAAATGATGTTATCAAGTAGGCCTAATGCTCGAAATGGCAGCATCAGAGTTACATAGAGTGCCCAATTTGAAAAAATGCAGATCTAGTATAATCATTTAGAAAATTGCCATCCAGCATCCTGAAAATTTGTGTATATATAGCGCGGTATTTTTTAATACTTCTGTTCGCTTGCGGGCATCGGCTGGAGCCTAAAATTCTGAAAATACTATTTGATGTTTGTAAAGGATGTCAGCATTGAACAAGCAACCGCATTTGCCATTCTTATAGAATTGCAAATTGAAAATGAAATTTTAAGAGATCAACGTTTGATAAATTAGTTATGATATCTTAATTATCGCGCAGTTCTGCCCAGTTTTCTACTTTCATCCAATCTGTTTGGATGGCACAAGATATCAGTGCTACCAGCGGACCTACATCAACAGCAGCATATAATAGTTTGCAGACGGCCCCAGTACCAGTTGTAGGCTGGTCCCTATGGTCGCTGCTTAGGCCTACATATTCATTTGCGAAACATTCCATGGCAAGTTTTCAAACACTCACCGAAAATCGAATATCCAAAACGAATTCAGTACGTATTACGTTGCGATTATCATGTTAGATTATACGAGGCTATTTGACTTTTGCGGACAGAAACTGGGAATAACTATGCGATTCTCCGAGTCTAATGACCAATTTCGTTGGACATCTGCAGGCCACGAAGTGTCGACCAAGTGCATGAAGCAGCTGGTTTCGATGATTCCTAGTTTGTAGATCGTGAGTTATACTGAGTCCAGTCATCGGGGAGAAGTCGAATCATGTATACTTTTGCTTCGAATGATTTACTGACCATTGAAAACGTGTTTGGAAACATTTAGGAACGGCTATACTTTGAATTTGTGTAGTTCGGAAAACGTACTCACATATTTTTCGCACGCGCAACGTCGTAACATTTTGAATGTAACGTCGTAACATTGAATAACTTTTTACAATTCAGCAGTTGTAGAATGAGACTTCCCTCATACAAGTCACTTAAGAGGAGCGCGTCGAGAACATGTCCACGAAAGATAGAATGAAAATATCGACGCAACTCGCAAAAAATAGATAAGTGCAACATGAAAAAACCGAGGTTGCATTTGCGTTATGTCGTAACTCTGCAATAAAATGTTTTCGCGCACGATAGCTAACTTTTTGTGCTTTTCCGACGATGTATTCTTCATTTTGACCGCAAACTTGATTGGAATCCATTCATTATTTTTTCCGCTTCAAGCAACACTATCAAACAACTACTACTAATCGAATGGTTTGAGGTTTTAAACTTACCGACGCTAATGACATAAGTATGTAAAAGCGCTTGATATAGATACTTTTATCCACCAGGAAATCATAATACTGTGTGAGACCACATCTGAAAAGAAACATTAAGCAAGGGTTAGCAGAATCCTGATTACCGCAGTGATAAGGTGGAAAGAAAGGTTAGTCGGTTGGGTGGTCAATTCATACTCGTATCTGATAGTGAGAAAGGGATCACTAGGGTCTATTCAGACTGTTCACACTATCTATACTACATGTGCTGTCAATTACATGCATAGCTGCATCACATGCAGAATCATTGTCAAAAATTGTGATACAAAAAACTGAAACCTGTGATAACCAACTCAGTAGAAAAGTGAAATAGAAAAATACGGCTCTGGGGTTCACTGGACCCCCCAGGTCTGAGAGGCTTCAAACACAAGCAAAATTTACGAGAAGATTTACTTCAATTTCATATTTAAATGCGAGTGCTGACTATTCTCCAGGAGTGTCGGTATACATCCCAAATTTCCGAGAGATTGAAGGATAAAGCTGTGTGCACTTTCAGTTGACGAAGTTTTGATTGACTTATCCATGAAAATGCAAAATATAAGTAGTTCGATTAATTTGTAAAAACATGTGCACGTAGTTAGTAATTTGCATTGGAAAGTTTAATTACATGTGAGCTCAACTAATCCGTGAACTTGGGTACAGCGGGTTCGAGCTTTTCATGTTCATATGTGCAATCTATGCGTAGATTAAATACAAAGCTATCTATTTGATACTCAAGATTTTTTTCTTAAATTAAGCAAGTACACGTGTTGAATTGATCTTATCAACATTATGTATGTCGGCAGATGATATTGACTAAATTTGTGAATGTGATTAACGTCTAATACATATGCTTTGTTGGTACCGATCCCGAAATCCAGAGCATACACCAGTTTGATAATATATACCAAGTCTAGGGCGATTCCATAAATTACGATGCTTTTTTACGATTTCATGGAATCGGATATGTCGGCAAGTTATATCCATCTGCTTCATAATACACCCCAAAAACTTAATTCAGCAATGACTTAACTTGTCTTACTTGGAACTAATTAATGCGTTGATTAAAGGCAATTGAAACCACTATTTTTCATTGAAAGTAGGCAGCTTCATGAGGCTGTAAAATGCCACATTTGGTTCCATCTCAAATTAATTCGAGAGCTTAAACGAAGACAAAAAATGCACGTTTTTGTGAGCGTTCGTGCATTATAGTGACCGTTTGACCTCTAACGTCAAAAGAGGGACTACTATTAAACATTAGTAAAGTGATTAATATTTCTGACTAATCTGGCATGGAATGATGCAATTTTCATGGATATCATATGATCGCATTGCTTCATGGTGAGAAATGACGACTGAGTCAGAAAGTCTGTGCGTTATTTATGGAATTGCCCTCTACCTCGAACCTCGGCCTCTCTACTCGTTCCCAAAATATTGGGTCTTGTCAGGATCATGTTGCAACAAGAGGTTAACTTTGGTCCAGAAATCACCAATCGTGAATGCTGGGATCGGCCAAGAGATTTTGCAAGCTCTAGTTAAGTCCAGGCTGATCATACGAGCGTACAAGGAACAAAATCTGTGCTATGATCAGAATTCTTCAAATCTGAAGCAGTCAAGGCGATCCAAGTGTTCTTAATGTTCCGCATTTTCCTGTCACATAGAAATCTATAGAAATACACATATTACTATCACTCTTATTATTGTACTTGAAAACACCGTGCTGCATCATGATGGTAGTCGAATATCAGCGGACTTTTAGTGTGACTTTTACTTACGACGTGTCGTCATGAGCCTGGTGCAGTCTCTGCTTACCATGTACTCAGTTCCTTGCGCCAGTCCGCCATCAATTATTTTCAACTGTTATGCGCAAGCGGCGTACCTGACATGGAGAGCCAAAAATTCGCCCGAACTACACCTCTAAGCTAGCGACGAAGAGAATGGTATATTTCGAAACAATGTTAGTCTTGGCAATGGCAAAAAAGCAGAATAATGAAATCCGCTATATTTTCTAACATAAGGCTACAATATCGATGTAATTCCTATATGTAAGAGAACATCACCGCATGCTGAATGGTATTTCACGACTGCGGTCTCATTTCTATCATCTTTCTGTAGATCATAATTTGTCTCATCATAAGAGTGGAATCCACAGAATTAGATTCATCCGCGCGCTTCGGTTTTCTAGAAAGGAAGAATCATATCTAGCCTTAATATCGAAATTACACATCACAGAATTAGACAACTTGCTCCTTCTCGAATGGATAATTCGTGTATCGCTTGCTATTGGAAATGGCAAACGATAAGCTGTCAGCAGGGGACACCAGAGCCAGTGAGAGATGCGTGCGTACTGTGATATCACTTCGCACACACCAAAACACAGATCGATGCCTGGCTTCGATTCAATGTATGCACTATACAGTGAGAAATGCCGAGGAGAGGATGTGAAATCATCAAGTGAACTAATTTTCGTACGCCTCCTACTTTTTTTTAATAGTGATCGGAAAGGCCAACATTATGGAGAAAACTTGTGCGCAATGATCTGAAATGTTCGAATCTGAAGGAATTTTGGCAATCGAATCACTTTGCTTGAACTCACATTAATCCGCAAGCGACACACGACTTTTTTCCTATCTCTATACGGTACAAGGAATTCCTTTTTGCCCACTTAATAGGTTCCTTGATGTACCGTCAATTTCGTAGTAATCACACTTCCAGCAAACCGAAGAAGATAAACTATTTAATTCTGTGGTGAAATCAGTTCATTACTTTTAGCGTTATAGCTTTCTTAAAATTCATCCTTTGATTTAAAAGTAAACCAGGAGTAAACTGATATGTATGGACCACACTGCATTTGGTAGATAAATTTCTTCAGCTGATGGCCAGTTTCTGAAAGTAATCTAACTGCTATCTCCACAAAACACAGCAGTGAGTAGGATGCAGCTAAGAGCAGTGTGAAATAAATCTTAGACATAGAAAGAAGAATGGGGGATATAGGAGCTTGTTATTCATGTGTCGAGGTGTACCAGATAAAAGATTTAGTGATTAGTGCATTAACAGTTGCGCATGTGGTTTCGCCACCTAGCGCTGCATGGGTTATTAATAAACTGCATGTGATTTTATGTCGTACTTTCGTGTGCGAACTCACATTAATCATGTTGTAAAATAATGATGTTTAGCATAAAGAAGTTTTCATTTCACCAATTTTACTGAGTTTAGCAAGCTTAGAGGCCACCACCGGGAGAATCGTAAGTGTGCATCATCATCAAAATCACGAAATCATGCATAGGGAACTTAATGAAAGAGAATCAACGACTAACCGTTGCAATACTTCATTGATTTATGTGATTTATATTAATCAAATGTGTTACGGCAAAGTATTAATACTGAAATTCAAAATTACTATTAGAAAAAAGTCAGATAATTTCCGTTGCAAGTCGCAACCGAATGTTTTGGTATAAACCTAGAAGAGCTTGTTCAAACTAACAACTTCTAGACGAATTTACCAGATTCAAAAGCCCAAGCCCTACTTGAGCAAATTTAGCGAATTAATGTAGGGATTTTGATTTTATTATTCTTATACTTACGGTTTGCCGTCTAAGGAAGTGACCAAATTGCACCAGCTATCAAATCCAGATTTCACGATGAAAGTGGAGATCATCCAGAAAAATAATGCTAATAAATCCATTACAACCATGAACAAGCAACAGAGCCATGATCTGAAAAATACATGAACTTCATCATCAAGAATGTCATGGCAAAGTATTAATTTTGTCAAATCTGTACAAAGACTAAGCGGACGGACGATGTGTTATCTTCGAAAGATGCTTGGCCTGCAAAATCTGAACGGCAAGTTGAGGAAAAATCGAGGGGTGATTTAGTAATCTCCGGTGGATGCCCAAATGACGTGGGAAAGTTATGGATCTGGACCGATAGTCTTATACAAGAAGTGCGGGTGTTACACTTCCAATACAGTATTTCAATTTCAGGGGAGATATTTTAAGGTTGCTTGCAGGTAAAAATCGCTGTCTGGAAAAGTAGATCGCGCTTGTTATGCTGATATTGTATCAGCCTACTACATTTTCATCCCAAGCACATGAAATTAGGTGTGTTTCAAACTAGGATACAGACGAGATATTGAGGCCTGTGGGCTACAGGAGACGCTGCATGTATTGGTCGATTTGAGGACAACAATTCGTTCGATGGATCGAAAACCATATTATTCGCTAAAGCGCTTTTCGGTCCAGCATCGCTGGCCATTTTCAAAGCAATGGCCAGCGATGCTGCACCGAAAAGAGCTTTAGCGAATAATATGGTTTTCGATCCATCTAACAAATTGGGTGTCCTCAAATCGAACAGTGACAACATCACCCAACCACCTCTTTACCAGTTACATGACATTGAAAATTGAAGAAAGAATGCCGAAATATCGCTGATGCTGTCATTTCTTTCCATCTCAATTGATCATTGGAAAGTTTTAACTTATCACAAAGAGCTCTAGCTGTTTCTTTCGCATCACCTGTCCTAAGAACTGCAGTTGTCTGCATAAACCATACGAAGAGCCTACTCGTTAGATTTTCTCTCAACCAATGAAATTCGCATCATCATCCTGTTGCAACCCATCTATCATTTCATTGCAAAGTCCATGTCTCCAGATCAATGAGTATTTCAATATTCAGCTCAAAAAGTTCTATTAGTATTTAACTATTCGTAATAAATCCTGCTCTAATTTAACATAACACAGAAATATCGCTTAATACTAATTCGGTCTATTTCATTCGATGGATTACTCGCATTCCATAAATCTCATCATACTTGATAGTTGCGAATGTTGAGTTGAAAATCTACCAGTGTTTGCTATGCACAACTAGTATCAATGCAAAAGCTACTCCAGCTTTTAGTAAACCGTACTACAACATATAAATCCATCAAATTTTCCGAGCAAATGGAATTGGCACAATCTCTAAACAGCAAGACTTAGCACGAGCCATGATCATAACCGCTGATGAAAATTCGGAATCCTGAAGTGCTTAGATTTCAAAACTGGAGCTAATGAATGATATTTTTCCGATTCAACAACAACTTTTGGTAAAATTTATTAGCAAACCTTTAACCCCCTGTAATAGTCCGGCAGTCAGAGCGAGTTTCTGCAGGGAACGAGGCCGAAAATGAGACTTTCACAGAATGATGTACAACCTATGCCTACTACGAATTGGTGCGTCTGCCGAGTTCTAGTGAGTTCCTCTTCTTGTCAGACACAATCAAAGAAATACACATGTAAATCCAATGGGACGCAAATTGCAGTCTTTGATCAAAATGAAATTTTCAATGTTTTCGCCTGTTACGGTAAAAATACTCAGTCAAGAGTCATAATTTTTGGAATGGAATGTCTTCAGGTCATTTCTTACCAGGTTCATGAACATTTATCTATAAAACTACATGCATTCAGATTTGACAAGCCTCCTACTGTCGGCAAGTATCAATATGTTGGCCCACTTTATCCACATTGAACCACATTATCGTATACATTGCCGATCAAAAGCATGATAATATCACATACACATGGTAGGAAATGACCTGAAGACATTCCATGCCAAAAATTATGGCTCTTGACTGAGTATTTTTACCGTAACAGGCGAAAACATTGAAAATTTCATTTTGACCAAAGACTGCAATTTGCGTCCCATTGGATTTACATGTGTATTTCTTTGATTGTGTCTGACAAGAAGAGGAACTCACTAGAACTCGGCAGACGCGCCAATTCGTAGTAGGCATAGGGTGTACAACATTCTGTGAAAGTCTCATTTTCGACCTTGTTCCCTGCAGAAACTCGCTCTGGCTGCCAGACTATAACGCGCCAAGATTTATAACGTGCACATTTGAAATTAATAGCAAAGGTATCCAGTTTCGTAGAATCTTTAGTTTTGATAACTCATTTACGACACGCAACTGCACTGTTTGCAAAAACTCGTGTTTTTACATGACGCCAACCTGAATTTCACTTCATGATAAAAGGTCCATGAGAATATGTTGTGAATTTTGCACAGTGTATAAACACAGCTTTGATTTCACCAATTTTCTCCTCTATGCATTTACGTTGATCCTCAATAGACTGTCACAATTGAAATGCTATAAATATATTCACGTAATAAGCTCATACGCTGACAATGACAAACAACGATACAAGGAAACAACAATTATCAAAAACAATTATTCGAATACTTTTAAGAAAAGAGATTAAGACCTAGGGTTTGATTTAATCTAGGAGTTTTATCATTTATTAACAACGCTTCTACTATACGAGTTTCAATTTCACTACGTCCTGTGTATTTAACAGAAAAACAATTATTAATGTCAGCACTACAGTTTGGACATATGTTCAGATGGCTACTCACGGCTGAGTTACCTCTTAAATGTTCTTTTATTCTTTGATGTAATCTGCGTTTCGTTTGTCCCAAGTATTGGGTAACAGGATCAACCCGACATTCAAAATTATACACAACGCATGATCGCATCAGTTTATTTGTTTTATCTTTCAGACTAAAATACTGTCCTGCTTTACAAGTGATGAATATTATTTTAACATCATGGTCCAATTTCCTAAATACTTTAACAAGTTTGCGTCGGAATTTTATGGATATTTTGCCTACAGACGAAGCATCATAAACTTGGCATCCTCCCATTCATTTTCCTTCGTTGTTTTGTTATCCGTATTATATTTTATTTCCAGGAACTGCTTTATCAACGAGTTGATGAAGTTAATGAGATATGAGTTGCCTAATAGAATATTTGTGATATTTTTAATTTCTATGTCAAAGTTTCCAGATTGAACATACATTATACGCTCTATGCAACATTCCTATCACAAGGGTACGTTTCCATTGGATAGGGAAGGTAGCATTATAATTCATTAGTATACCTCTATATGTACTTTTCCTAAAGATCGATGTGGATAGGCCATTGCTTTTGTCAATTTAAACATCCAAAAATGAAATTATATTTCTACTTTTCTCCACTGTAAACTTTAAATTGGGGGTGTTGTGAATTCAAAAAAGAATGAAATTTATCTATATTCTCAATATTATCAAAAACAACTAATATGTCATCGACATACCGTCTATAAAACTTAGGGGCAAATGCTTCATTCATCCAACTTTGCTCAAGGTTAGAAGGAAATTTGCTAACGTAGGACCCAATAGTGAGCCCATACTAACGCCATCGATTTGGCGATATATATTACCAAAGGATGGAGACCCATTGACCGCAAAACCTAATAACTTTTTGAAAATGGTTTCATTATATTGGAGCTGACTATTGTTATTTTCACTATAGACAAGATCTGCAGCTAAATCAATTACTTATTTTACAGATACGTTTGTGAATAGTGACTCGACGTCAAAACTACACAAAAAATTGTTTGAGTCAAATTTGTCCTTCTCAGCCTCAATTTCTCGAATGAATTGATTATTTGAGCTAAGCATATACTTCGTGTTGATTTGCTTTTTAATTATTTCGTCCAAATACTTAGCTAAACCGTGACAATGGTACTAGTCCGGCAGCCAGAGCGAGTTTCTGTAGGGAACGAGGCCGAAAGTGAGACTTTCACAGAATGATGTACACCCTATGCATACTACGAATCGGCACGTTTGCCGAGTTCTAATGAGTTCCTCTTCTTGTCAGACAAGATCAAAGAAAAACACATGTAAATCCAATGGGACGCAGATTGTTGTTTTCGTCTAAAATGAAATTTTGTATGTTTTCTCTAATTAAACGAAAAGTACTAAGCCCAGAGTCATAATTTTTGGCATGGAATGTCTTCAGATCATTCCCTTTCATCTTCATGCACCCCTGTCTATAAAGTTAAACACATCTAGATTTGGCGAGCCTATTAATGTCGGCAAACACATCCATTTTGAGCAACTTTGTCCACATTCGACCACATTCTCACATACATCGCCGATCAAAAGCTTGAGAATATCAAATACACATCATAGGAAATGACCTGAAGATCGTTTAATTAGAGAAAACATACAAAATTTCATTTTAGACGAAAACAACAATCTGCGTCCCATTGGATTTACATGTGTTTTTCTTTGATCTTGTCTGACAAGAAGAGGAACTCATTAGAACTCGGCAAACGTGCCGATTCGTAGTAGGCATAGGGTGTACATCATTCTGTGAAAGTCTCACTTTCGGCCTCGTTCCCTGCAGAAACTCGTTCTGGCTGCCGGACTATACTGACAATTGGTCTTGCTCATTTGCTTTCTTTATGAACTTTTACTGTACCATATTACCTATTGATTACCATTTACGCCTACTTATTGAGCTACAAGATGGTAATATTCTCTTGAAAGTGCTAATTGGTATTTTCGGCTTTACATATTTGTTCAAAAAGTACGTTAAGATTCGTTCATCTTTACAGACTGGGTGATTATCTTAATTATTTGGCATACTTAATTTTTGAATTTAGACGTATCATTGACAAGAGCATCTATTTTGTAGCATAATGTTTACTATCCAGTATCACCACACCGTTGCCTTTATCATGCTTACAGATTTTAATACTTTTATTTTGACTAAATCTACTGAGAGTGCTGTGCATCTTTTTATTTTCATAACTATTACATGATGCTGTTGCATCCTTTTCGATTCTTTAATCATCATTACAAATTCTTGCTTTATGTCTTTCGACAAGTTATCACATGTACTAAGTGATTTTATAATTTCATACCGTAATTTATAAGTATCAATCTTTCTAGATAGGATATGGTGTTTCATACTATAACGTAATACCTCTTTTTCACATGCCGTTAATTCGTATGTGCCTAAATTCATTATCGCTTCAGGAGCTTCCCATCTTTTCTTACCCAGAATTTTGTAAGTTTTTCACTGTGTATGTCTATAACTTGTTTAAAGGAACTCAACAATTTTATACGTGCATACTTTTAAGTCGGTGTACTTTATCAGAGAAAGTCTAGCGCGCAAGCTAATTTGCTAAAGCTTAGCTATGTTCCGTTTGCGCTGTTCAGAAATGTATTTTATATGATAATCAATTATTTGACTTTTATATTGCTCTCTACATCTATCCGTTGTTACACTAGAAGGGAACTTAACGGCAAGGAATTTTGGCTATACATGTAAGAATTTACATTTTTGAAAATATCCAATGTCTATTTTCTGCTTTTTTATTTTATTCGATAGTTTTTCATACGTCGTAATTGTTTAATTGGAATACCATGATCTCTGTTGTATCGGTGAAAAATTCCGGTCACATTTTTGCTTTTACATGACCGCAAGATAATATGTAATACGATATGCATAACCACTCTAGTTATGGAAAAAACTGCCGTCTTGATTTCGTACTTTTAATCTAGTCTTCTTCATTACATGTAATCTCAAGAGCTTTCGCCTTCAATCGAAGCTTCCTTAGGATCGTTAGTTAAAATAGCATGCACCTATAAGAAACATTGAGAAACGACATCATGCAAGCTAAAAAACTATTTTAGAAGGACGGTAAAACTCACGTTATATAGACGTTATATAACACCAAGAGTGAAGACGCGTACGTGTTACACAAATGTTATGGAGTTGATAACAGTTTAGATACTACAAATGTTAACGGCAATCGAAGCCAGCCATGCCAGTCAGTCCAACAAGAATGCGAATTAATTTTGCGCAGCTGCAAAACCAATGAATAGTCATTATGAGCTCATACGCTGACAATGAGAAACGACGATCGGTGTTTGCCATTGTCAGCGTATGAGCTCATAATGACTATTCATTGGTTACAGCTGCGCAAAAATAATTCGCATATTCACGTAAAATTCGTCCAAATGCCGTGTATCTAGAAATCCTTTCTATTTATCTGAAAATTCGGTAAAACTTAAATTAGACGAAATCTATGCATGTAATGCATGTATATTGTGAGAAATAAAGAAGCACAATGCGTTATCAATGCTCTTTTTGTTTTTGAAATGCTGGTCCACATGTTTCTCTTCACTGATTCAAAGGAATGTATGTGCCGGTTCTTAATTAGGCCAACATGACTTTGATATTTTGAATCTCACTATAAGAGCTGTTTTGGAGAAACAATTCGTGACATGGATTACTTTTGTCTAAACATTCCTTGACTCGATGTTTGAAATAAATACGAATGCTCAGTCACATTAATAATAATTTCAGATTGCAAGTTAGACGTAGAATTTCACTGAGTTCAGTGCTTTTTAGCGCCATATTTGGTGGACATCACGAATCATGTAATAGTACAGGTGATTGGGGTTTTGGGCAAGGAGTGGAAGCAAACACGAACAATCATTAGGAAAAGAGTGATAGAGCTACTTCCTTCCTCGTCATTATGTCCATCGATGCGTTCCACCAATGTCAAGCTGTTAAACTTGATGCATTTAGTACCGGTATTAACAAAAAGGAACTGGCACTGTCGATACCCGAACCTCACACAGACATAAACTGCATTGACATCATGGTGCATCATCAACATGCAGAAAAGTCGCTCTGAACCGGTCGAAGACCTGTCACACTGAAGGCAAAGCAGACATGTGAGTCCCGAGCAAACATATGTCCGCAAGCTTTAATTGTTTTGCTCGCAGTGTGGTGTTCTGCAACTGCTGCAATGATGGCTTTATATTTGCTGCAAATACTTTGATCGGAAACGCTTGGAAAAGCTCGCAGTGTTTGGTAAAGCATAATGAGATTGTCATCTTTCTCAGAGATCCATGGGCGATTACAGGAATTGCCATGATTAGACATCACCTTGACTCAAATACATGCAGTAAGTGTATACATCTTAGTCGGAGTCTCGGATTTTTTACAACTTCTTTAAGTTTTGAGGATTGTCTTGCTTATAAACTAACACACTGATAATTAATTAAAACAAAGTACTCCCGCGAAAATCTTGCGTTTGTACTTTCACATAAGAGAAATCTGCCTCTATGATTTTCGAAAATGCGCATAGGCATCGTAAATGTTTAAACGACCAAGCGAGGTCATTTGATTCTTCAACATAAATTGACATCGAGCATATACAGTATCAAACTGCTGGGAAATGTTTCATAACGAAGTAAAAACATGAATAGTATTTTTCAGAAAAACGGCTACCCACGGAGTACAGTAGAAAAAATCGTACGTAACTTTCTTAACAAAAAGAATACAGTGATTTTCAACGGGCACAATGATACATGTACGAGTACAGCAGATGCACATGTAAACTATACAGTACTACCGTATATTGGTCAACCATCGCTTACATTACGGAATAAATTGATGAAAATATACAAAAGGTAAGGTATCAACTCTAAGATTGCATTCAACACTACGAAAGTAAAATCATATTTCTCTTTGAAATGCATATCGGGACCTTTGCTGAAGTCTTGTGTGGTCTGTGAATTCACATGCTTGGGTGATCCAAGCAGCCAATACATTGGCAAAACCAAACGAAGACTCCAGCAAAGGATCGAAGAGCATAGAAGTACAGATACAGCAGTTTACAAACATATAAATACATGTTATCATTGTAGTATGATATAAGTAATCAATTTTGCATACGGTATAAAAGTAACAGTAATTATCATATAAATGTTGTAGAAGCTTTAATGATAAAAGAGTATCAACCTAATATCAATCACACTGCAGATTACAACGGTATGTTATACCTCCTAAAGGTTTTTAAATAAATAATTGTTTTTCCTACTAGCCTAAATTCTTGCAAATTCGTATAATGTGTTTTGCTTTGTCATTGCTTCAGAACGCTAATCAGTCAATTGCACCAGCCGATCGCTGCATCAAGTCTCAAATTGACAGAAATCTTTACGACTGTAATGTGAAACGATAGCATATGTCGAGCAAATTATGTAGAATAACTAAAACTGCAGTTGCAGTTCAAATAACCGGTTTGTCATGGGCCTAGAAACAATAATCAGTTACATTTCCTGAAGCTACACTTCAATCAATTAAGACAATGGTATGTTCACATCTCTGCACATATCAATGAGAAGACTTGAAATTAAACTTACGGTCTCGTATCATTCCAGATATGATAGCTCAGCCAAATCGTGAGTGAAATACATGTAAAGACACAAGTTACACCAACAAATTTGTTGAATCCACAAAGGGAAGGTGCTCCCCATTCAGTGATTCGCAACTCATAATGTCCATTTGAATCATTTGAGGTATCAACCCATCTTCCCTGAGCATGAAATGGACAGTTTCCTTGGAAATCATTTTGGTATAAGAATACGGCAAATGTGAATAAAATGCTGAATAAAAGTAGCGAGGAAATAAGGGATATCTGTATTATGAGATTTATGTTCGTTATTCCCATCCCAAATCTATTCGGCAAGATATTAAATTGGCGCCCGCACTAAAATTACAGCGAACAAACAGATCATATCAAGGGGCATTTGACGAGAAGTCGAGAGAATATTATCTGCTTTACTCTATGACCGAGAGTATGAAAATAGACTTCGCTTTTCTTTAAGTAGCATTAGTGTAGACAGTTATTTACTGAATTCCTTCAGAAGAGGTCGAGAACTTTGTATGAGAAACTTTATTTTTTTTCAAAACTCATATTAATGAGTCATGTTCTAGATTTAGATCAGTTGCCGCATTGTTGGTCACGTCTATGGTTAGTCATTTCATCAAGAATTCGCGAAGAGCATGCTTGTTTTCCTAGTGAAGAAGTAACGGCGGAAGTGAATTATCACAAAGTGCAGAAATTGCACCATCAACTGGCCACAATACCCTCATGACGATAACCCAAGTAATTCAGTATATTATGCCATGAGTTGTCTATTATGATTGCCAATCACTACCTGTGGGCCTGCTCCATAGACTGTAAATGAATTGAATTTATTGATCGAATCAGATATACTGGATCAAGCAGTCCACGTTGACAGCTTATCAGAGCAGTGAGAAAATGACTAGTTACCATCATAGAGTAAGTATATATCAGAAGAAGTAGAGTTATCATCATCAGATAACTGCAAAAATTGGGACAGTGTGTTCTGAGATGAAAGTCAAGGATGTTTATCTTGTGAAATTCGTTATGTGTCGGGGTAGCATTCAAAATGAGGTCAAATGGTGACATTCTATCAAAGGTCGTTCGAAAACTGATTGTTGTAGGCGATTTGTCGCACAAAAATCAAAGCTCTTAAACATTTTTCTCCGAAATTTAGCAAACTCTAGTATACTTGACCGTGAAGCACAATTTTGAAATCAAGTCAAAGGAACTGATGCCCAAAAGATAGGATGTTTTAATCTATCATGCGCATTTATTAATGATTCAACTCTACAACTCAGCTGTTTATTTACGTTTCGCTTATCTTTCTAGCACTTTGCCCCTGGATCATTAGCGGTTGAAGAGAAAATTTTCAGTCATTTGTAAGTAGCAGGAAGTAGAAAAAGAATAATCTGGTGTATATAGTAGCTAAGGCTGTGTACATAAATTGCCCTATTCGTAATTCTGCAACCTAAATGTACGCAATTTCAACGGTTGAACAAATCATAAAACAGGAAGTATCAAGTATTATGTTGTTAGTATCTTAAGTCGACCTATGTATTGCAGTATAATTTTGTATCACTCACTCTTATGCCTCATGATAAATGTCATGGAGCAGTTCAATTTTCATGGCGAAGCAAATATTCTGATGCGTTGGCGATTGGCATAGTAATATTTGAAGTAGGCGCTCTTGCCACGGATGAGCTGACAATTTCTCACGATTATTGAAACAGCTTATTTGTCTGAGCCGTCTCACTTTGCTCTCTCCTCCGAATTGTTGAGTGACTTCATTAGGAAGAGCATGTTTATTAAAAAATGCTTGTCAAAAATGCATTCGTCGAATAATTTACTGCACTTAAAATTTCTACACATTTAAGTTTTAATCTTCTACACATTTTTGACCCAGTCAGCGTGGTGGGAATCATTGTTATCGTATTAGTGTCAAAAGCCGTGAGACCAAAATTGTTCCAAAAACAGCAAAGTTTTTTAGTATCCAAACAAGATCCTTTTTTTATGTATGCACTTGTAAATATAACTACTGCTACTAAGTCAATTATTACTACAGCAATTGGCATCAACTCTTGATTAAGATCGCCGGAAATTCTTGTTCCTAAATTGCATTATTTCGATTTGTAATCAATCACCTTTTGTAATTTTGAATGTTATGGTTTTCTCATAGGCTAGTGGACAAGCGCCCAATTAAGGGCTCTTCGTTATTCTCATGTAGCGTTAATGAGAGGCACCCGTCTATAAGAATTGTGGTCACACTTGTGCGCGAGAGTTAATGGCTTTCAAAGTGAAGAATGCGGAAGTTTCACTACCAGCAATTTGTGTAGTGATGGCATAATACCGTAATGATGGCATTAAAAAATGAACCTAGCGTAATTGAAACGTAATTTTTGTATTGAAGTTCTATCTCAGTTAACAAATTAAGAAAATGTGACGAGACTCATGGAAGCCTCATGTTCCAAGAACTATTTTTGACATATTTTTAGAATTGCTGATTTGTCTCCCGATGAATGGAATTCAAGATGTGACATAACAAAGGGATACCACGAATTGGATTTATCATAAAGCTGTTGCTCTAAAACATCTGACGCATCTATAAAACTTCTGACACATACCGAGCTCTCATTTTTTTTAATTGAAAAGTAAAGTACTTAAAAGTAAGTAAGTGAAAGATTACTTTGATTTACTTTCCATCCCTTCAGAAGTCAGGTCAGCTAACCATTATATGTATTTCGCGTTTTTTAGTCTGTACTGGGGTTAGTTACCCTTATACTTACACTATGTTATTATTATTCAGTTGTATTCATTCGCTCTTGACTGAGAGTTGCCAAATTAGTTACACTTCTACACTAGGGTAGTTGTTTAACTTTATCTTCCGTTCTTCGAATTTGTTTTCCGCTTCGAGTCTTAATTCAATTTAGAGAATCAGCTGAATTATGCCTTATAGGCTATGAAGTGTTTGAATTCAAATTAAAAACATCTTTCAACTCGTCATGCAAACTTTCGAATAAGAGGAATTTTTTGTTAAAGTCATGTGAGATAGAGCTGACAGCTCTGATTAGAGCTCAAGTCTCCAAACTGAACACTTGGAGCACACAGATAACTTAGCAGACACTCACCGGGTGTCTACTGTGTGCTCTATTAGCACGACATGTAGGCCTATTGGGTGACATGTTCTAATAAGTGCCATGTGCTCTTTTTTCATTGCTTCAAGAAAATCACGTTTTCCGGTTTTATTATAATATATAAGTATTCTATGAAGCCAGTAGGTCAAGAAAGTGTAGAAATCCGAAGCACAAAGCGGACTTGTATTCAATTTGTATAGCACATCTTCTGAATCAATGGCAAATGTTCGATTACCATTCTGATTGCGCATATTTTTCTGAATCTGCCTACTTATCTTGCTTATATACAAGTTATATATAGCGAGAACGTTGTCGTTAATAAAGGATTGGGAATCGAAACGTCTGAGACAAACATCATATGTGTAAATATTGTTTTTACTTTCGATAAAGGGAGCGTGAGATTTTACTTGTATATAGGCAATGAAAAACCTCCCGTCGGAAGCAATTAACTACTTATCTTCCCTCCCAGAAGAACATGAAGATAAATATTGCCCAAATCAAAGTAATTTACTTTCTCAGATATAGAAGACAAAATGTAGGGTGTTCTCTGAAGCCAGAACAAGAGATGCCGAGATCCTCGGTCGCGAAGCGGACCAGGATTTTTACAATTTTCTTGCCACCTAGATTCATGTAATAGCTTATCTTCTGAATGTGGCAAATGTTCCATGATCAATGCGATTATACATATATTTTTATGATCTGTATTTTGCCTTCGCGTATATAGAAAAGAACCTTCGCGTCATTGGTTTTCTGCATTTTCTTGCCCTTCTGGCTTCATGTGATGTATGTCGTGCTTTATGACTTTTGCTAAAAAATAATTAATTCTAAGGTATGCACTACACATGCAATTCAATTGATTCTCGATTCTTTTCTTCTAAGTCTTCAAGGTCCATTAACTGCCGACATAGGGCGGCATTCCCAAGTCCCAGGTCTTGCAGTCAATTCACTTTTCTCTTCCACGCTTTCTGCACCAAATCGTTATCTTTCCACACCACATTGAAACCTGCACTGCTTGAATTCCTCTATCATCAGCTGGTTCAGGCAATCTTTGCAATTTTAGATAGCAAATTTTGCTATCTTTGCGGTCTACTCTTCCTAAAAGGTATACTACATGTACAGTACACTATACATTCATCAAATCATTCTTCTGTCTTCCGCCTCCCTTCCATTTTCCTCAGTCGTCAAACCTACGTCTTCTTTTTGTGTGTCATGCATTCTCTAACGCACGAGTCGAAACCGTGCATTCAAAATAGTCTATTGTTAGGGCATTGGGTAAGCCACGCTTGAGTCCACTATCGACAACAGACACTGCCTTGTATTTGCATATGTCTATATTTGATATAGCATTGATCTTATTTGCATCTTCACATTTTTTTTCCGTTTTGTACAAGGCAATATTTACAAGTTTTATGCTACTCCTGTAGTTCACTTTCATTTGATGCAGTCAATGCGAAACTGGAAATCCTTGACTTGTAGCAGTGATCACAATTGCTGAGAATATTTGGTTCAACCTTGGGGGAGATCCACCTTTATTTCGAGACATATATTAGCTCGTCCTCCAAAGCGGATACAGCTACATGATACCCTAGAGTAATAAAAAGTTCTGGAGCAAAAAAAACAGCGCACGAAACGATCATGGATTTGGTCTATCCAGAATTACAAAAAATACCACTTCGATGTACATATGATTGCAGATACCGGTAGATCACTAATAGCGAGTGTCCGCGAAAAGGGATTAAATCCAAAAGATGAATCCACCTTGCAATCAGTATACTCGATTTTTTCTGTTTTCTTTGTAACAGGATGTCTAAGGTAAGGTTTATCGAAAAAAATCGTTCGGTTCTCTAAAATGTTTGAGACATTGTTTTTTTGCAAAATTTTTGCAGACATAGTTACGTCAAAGATTGGAAGTTTGAACCAAAGGGCTAACTCAGGCTGAAAAAACTTCATTGTGAACAGGCCTTCCTTGCAAAGATTTTGGAAGGGCCGAGTTATATTAAATATATAAGTTAGCTGAAAAATTGTTTTTCAAAGTCATCAACGTTGTAATTCGAGATGATCCTACATCCCATTGTCAGGGCTTATGACATTCTGAATAAACATTAACAACATGGGATTTGAATCTATACCATAAATCAGCAAAGTAGACATTGAGTTATGAGTGTAGCGCATGGAGTTAGAATAGAACTAATGTTTAGCCATATAATTCATGTTTTGGTCTTGTGGAGAAATACGGAAACTCTGAGGAAGAATGTTTTGATATCATATTTGCCGTCGTCTCTTCAATGGATATAACTATATCTAATGAGAGCAATTTCAAATTCATGAAAAATTTCAAGCAAAAATATACATAGATATATATTGTATTTGCTGCCATTGTAACCAACTATTGATTGAATCATTTAATGCGAGATATTCATCTATTTGCAGATATTTCGAATTGTTTGAAGAAGAATCATGACCACCGCGGAAGGATCTACTCCGCGCGAAATAAAGATTCTTGAAACTCCAGAAGACATCCAAGAAAGGAGAAATCAAGTCTTAGATCGCTATGCAGCTTTTAAGGATGCCACAAAAGAACGACGACAAAAGCTTGAGGAGGCGAAGAGGTGCGACTCTTTAAATATTGAATGTATCAACTCATATTTCTTTTTCTATTGCATTAACTGATAAAGCTCTAAAGTAGCCTGTCGGATGATGGGAGCAGTAGAGGTGCTTCATATGCAAAATTTGCTGTAAATACTACGATGAAAAAAGACATCGCTGGTAAACGTCGTCCAGTTGTTATCTTAAACATAGTGCAACATGTTATTTACTCATTCTTTATAAATACGATTCTGTTATTGTTCAAATTTCTACATTGAGATTTCATAATTTATCTATTTTGATAGTGATGGTTGATATCAATTTTAAGTATCCAAATTGATGTTCTCCGAAAATCGTAGAATTATTCAATTGACACTGATGATTCAATGAAGCTGATATATCATGCATCAATTATCTCGATACAGGAAAATTTTTAAAAAACAAATATGCGTTTCAAAGAGCTATTTATACTGTGTCTTGTCCCGGATGTATTTTATTCGGACATGAGAGCATTTACGCGGTAATCCACGGGCCCCCAATAAGTCGGCGGAATGCATTTTTTTATCATTTTCTACCCCAAAGTGTAAGTCAAACATCTTCGCGGATCCCCGTTACCCTGTTCTCAATCTCATCGCTGTGTATTGTAGCTGAATATGTTCACATAATTTGAGCTCACTCGGATGTTGAAAAATGTTTTTAATGCATGACATCAATATGTGGAGCTTGCATGCAATTTTTCATTCCAGATACCAGTATTTCAAGCGAGATGCTGATGAGTTGGAGAGTTGGATTCTCGAAAAACTGAAAACGTATTCAGAGGAAAATTTCAAGGATCTTACAAACTTGCAGGTAGCCATCGTTCTCGAGGGGTTGAAGGACCTATCATTCAGTCTTTAGTCATTTGATATACAATTTGTCTGAATTATTTTTCAGAGCAAAAAGCAGAAGCATCAAGCTTTTGAACTGGAAGTTGCAGCTCATCGGGATACTTTGTCTTCCTTGGACAAGGAAGGAGAAGACATGATTCAACAAGATCATTTTGCCTCCGACACAATCAAGGTAAAAGTGAATTTACTGCAGGTAGTGTTGCACTAAGCTGAGAAATCTTAGTATTATTTTGTGATCAAAACCGCACGAACTTTCAACTTTGAATGCTGCAACTGAGTCATATTCCCAGTTTCAAGAATTTCCCAGAATTTGATCGTCTGACTGGTAGTCATGATGATTTCTTTAGCAGCGAACATCCTGAGCAATAGGCAAAATTGTCATGTTTAGAAAGATGTGCTCATCTGAACTTCATAAAATAGGTCTATATGCTCTTTGTGTTAGGTGAAATTGAGCGTATGGGATTACGACAGCAACTAAGGATGCAATTGATTTATTTGTTTGAATTGCTGTTCGTCTGAAAATACAAAATTAATCAGAAATTCCCAAAGCAAACAACCAACTCCGGTGTATTATCAGGTGTGAACGAAATGGTAGTGCAAAAGTGAAATTAAAATCAAGCAAGCTATTTAAAACCAAGAGTTATTCACAGCTGCTGGTGGAGATTGATGGCATCTATCTCATGTCAATCGAGATGATTTTAGCATGCATCACTCATCCAAATATTTACCTCTCATTAGTCACCTGTGATATGATAATGATGATATGACTCATAATAATTATCATTTACAGAAACGTTTGGACGAACTACATGAATTATGGGATAGATTGATGTCGCTATTCAATGAAAAAGCTCGCTTACTTCAACTTACAATGGACTTTGTCCTATTCTTGCGCATGGTTGATGAAGTTCTTTTTTGGATTCGAGATAAAGAAGCTTTCGTGACTTCTGAAGAGTTTGGACAGGATTTGGAGCATGTTGAAGCACTTCAAAAGAAGTTTGATGAATTCATGAAGGATCTTGAATATCATGAAGAATCCGCTGAGGAAGTTTACCACATGGGAGATAAGTTGATCAGCGAGGAATTTCCTGAAGAGGACACTGTTACAGCCAAGAAAGATGAGGTAATTTCAATTTATTCAAACCAGGTCATTTGTTTCTACATCTATCAAGTAAATAAGCCGATTTCACATTGGTGGCATCTGTTCATTGGAGACAGAGGTGTCGACCTATACCCTAGCTAAGCATAGCGAAACTATAGCAGCTTACTTGGTACTTAAACTGCCTATTCAATGACTTAGACAAATTTTAGACCTAATGACTAATCAGGATATCCACTGAAAAAGCGTCATCCTATATCAAATCTTCAAGGATAGAGGTCTTCAATATTTCATTATAGAAGTTTCGGTTGATGATAGCATTGGATGATCTTGTCATCCTCCTTTTCTCTTAGCTTATATACTTCATATACATGTGGCAGATACTGAAAGGATAGTGAATAGTTTCAATCACCTGTAATATCAAATGTTTTTGAATGCATTTGAAAATGTTGATCACTTGAAAACTTGTTTTTCTGGACATTATGCACTGGCTCAGTTGATATTGAATTTGATTATTTTAAATGTTGATCATGAATGTTTTATCATACCAAGGCCGAATATCATATTAAATGAGGCGACTAAATTCGATACTGCTTAATCTATGCTATTGGCACTGCTGTTTATAGTGGACACAGCTTGCTTTCACGAATTACGAGAAATCCAATAGATTTTCGTTGATGAATGATTAATTAAATAATTGAATCATTATTTATCAATAATAATCCACTTTTATTCACGCAGGTTCGGGAAGCATTGCGTCGTTTGAAAGAATTAGCCGCCAGGAGGCAGCAGAAGCTCTTCGAGGCTCGAGAGATTCAACGATTTTTCCGCGATGCAGAGGAGACAATTTCATGGATTAGTGAAAAATCGGCTCCATTATCTGCTGAGGACCAAACCATGGGTCGAGACTTAGCATCTGTTCAAGCTCTTCAACGGAAACACGAAGCATTGGAGCGGGATTTAGCTGCAGTTGAAGATAAGGTGACTCAGTTAACACAAGATGCTGATGTGTTGTCAGAAAAGCATCCTGATTCTCGTGACGCCATTATTGACAAAAAAGAAAAGCTGTTGGAGGCCTGGAGAAGTCTGCGCACAAAATCTGCAGAGAGAAAAGATAATTTGGAAGAGGCTCATGCATTGCAGAGATTTTTGGCAGATTACAGAGATTTGGTTTCATGGATTCATGATACCAAAGCAGTGATCAGCGCTGATGAGTTGGCTAAAGATGTTGCTGGAGCAGAGGCCCTTGTCGAAAGACATCACGAGCACAAAGGAGAAATCGATGCAAGAACTGATAGCTTCACAGCTTGTGTTGATGTAAGTTATTTTTGTTCGCAACTATCTGGGTCAATGTAGTGTAAATGCATGTAGTCAAATTTGAAAAGACGCTTCAAAATCGACTTGTTCACCTGATCGTAGCCGAAGCCTAACTGACAGTGAACAGTCGCAAAGTTATCTTTTCATTGGTCCAGAATGAAAGAATATGTAGTGAACCCTATGTTGAAGAATACCTCTGTTGGTTTAGGGCTGCATCTAATATTGTACTTACAGGCATTTTGCCTAGTACATTTGTTTGCACTATTCAGAATCGCGAAATTAAAACATCAGGTGTATATTTTTGAAGGTATGAAAATAATACACTTTGGTGGTAACGGAAGTTATTCTTCAATGTATTTGATAAAAGTAGTTTGTATGCTACTTCATAACGAATGTATTAGCTTGAGGCAAAAGGATCTTGTCTCCTGTAACATTTTCTGTATTAAGTGCTCTAGAATGTCTCTCTTTAAAAAACTGAGGGTCGCTTGTAAGGAAAGATGCTTCCCTTGAACTATCAGTAACACCTGTTGTTTAAATTAATTGTTAATTTGCAGGCCGGGGAGGAATTGGTGAAGACTGACCATCCTGCGAAAGGCGACGTTTCGGATAAATTGCGTCAAATTGAAGAGGAGAAGAAATCACTGCTTGAACTTTGGGAGACACGCCGCGTGTTATATGAACAGTGCATGGATTTGCAACTCTTCTATCGTGACAGTGAACAAGCTGAGGCTTGGATGGCCAAACAGGAAGCGATCCTTGACAATAAAGATGTTGGCGACTCTCTTGACTCAGTTGAGGCTCTTTTAAGGAAGCATCAAGACTTCGAGAAATCGCTAGCTGCTCAGGAAGAGAAAATTAATCGATTGGATCAGTTTGCCGAGAAATTGATCGACAATGAACATTATGCATCCGAAGAAATCCGCACTCGTCGTGAGGAATTGCTAGCAAGAAGAACCGCACTGACAGAGAAATCAGCCAAGAGACATGACGAGCTTGATGCTTCACACAAATATCAATTATTTGATCGTGATGCTGATGAAATGAAATCATGGATCAATGAGAAGTTGAAGACAGCATCCGATGAATCGTATAAAGATCCTACCAATCTGCAGGTAATTATGTTCTTCCCTTGTGATTTATGGTTTTTGAAATCACGCACCTAGTAGCCTACTTGATGGAAATATACTAGATTTCCTTGACTGACAAATATTTATCCTTAACACCATGCACACACAATTGGCTTGGTATTCATCAGTGGCTGCTATTTCTTATCGTAGAACGTTAATTTTCGTCAAAAGTTTCCATCAATTAGCCGGGGAGGGGGGCGGATGTTAGATAAATTGACGCTGTGTCTTACTAAGATAAAGAAAACTCCGCATTTTTACAGAAATTTACATTGCTCATTTGTCCCATTTTGATCGGAGGCAATGTATTACACAAATGTTTAGTGGAATGTTTTATGCATTAGAAGTTTTACCAAACTCCAAGGGTTAAAAACTGAACCTTCCGCTACAGTCCAGAAGAATCTCATCGGTTATGTACATGTATATGACGTCCTCTCTAGATACTCGTTTTAAGGAAAATGTAGGCACTAATTACACGTACATCCTACAGAGGCAATACTTGATTCAATGTTATTACTGAATGAAATATGTGATAGCGGACACAATTGACTTTTATCAGACCCTCTGAATTGCATAGTATAACAATATTGCAACTAGGAGCAATATTGTCTGGCAAAATGCAGAAATCTTATGGATGGATCATAATAGATGTATGTAGTTGTCTCATGTCACGACGTCATACCTATCTGATGTCCGACACACACCAAATCTTCACACAGACATTTACATTCACATCTGGGTTTCAATCGAATCTTGAATCGATGTAGCAAACATTTATATTGCTCTGTTGTTAAGTCAAACATGCTTTCCAAGTGATATATTTTGACATTTTGATTTCTTGCTTCCATTTTTAAACGATTTCATAGGTGCTTGGTAAGGGTGTTTCACACCGGAAATATGCACAAAATCTAGAAGAAACAAGATGTTTTGCAGCAGTTTAATTCAACAGATGTTTTACGGAAAATTCAAGAGACTTGCTATAACTTCAGCTACCAAAAAATCTGATCTCATTCATGTTATTGATCATAATTACTGACCATAATTACGCGTCACTTTTCAGACCAAAGTTCAGAAGCACACCAACTTCGAAGCAGAGATTACAGCCAACGAATCTCGACTGGAAGAAGTCAAAAAGATGGGAAATGACTTGTTGGAAGCTGATCACAACAAGTCAGATGATGTACGCGAAAGACTAGCGGAGTTGGAAGAACTGTGGAAGCGATTGATTGACGCTATGACAAGTAAGAGCAAAAACCTCACCCAAGCCTCAGAGCAGCAACAATTTCTACGAAATGTCGAAGACGTGGAATTGTGGCTGAATGAAGTGAGTATTATGTCTGATGTGAAAATTACTTCACATATCAATGCGCGAAGGTTTAAGTCTAAGTAGTTAAGACACTTCAGTTTCGGTGTGGAGGTAGAGAAGTTCTGTAGCCTCAGGTTGCCATCCTCTTTCAGATGAGGTTACTTGGTGACTGCTTGACTTCTCACTCATACCTTGTTCAGTATGACATTTTGCTTTGGATGAGTTTTAAAATTTTAGTTGAGACTGAAATATCATGGATGTTGATTCATCTTTCACACGCGTGCGATCATTGATATTCAAGTGGATCGCTTCAGTGCGTTAGTTTTGTAGAAGTGCAATTAATACTTAAAAGGCTGTGCAGCAAGGAACTTTTGACAGAAAAAGAATTTCATTTTATTTATGTAGTATAACTCTTCAAATAAAAATATCGAAGAAAACTGTAATCGTAATAATGAAAATCAATTATTCGTCAGCTCGGTTTTTAATAGAATTCCTCATTTACAGGTGGACTCTCAACTTGCATCTGAAGATTTTGGCAGAGATTTGAACAGTGTTTTAAATCTGCAGAAGAAGCACAACATCCTGGAAGCTGATTTCTTGGCTCATCAGGATCGTGTTGAATCATTCGGTCAACAATCAGACAAATTTGACTCTGAAGGGCATTTTGATGCAGAGACGATTCGTAAGCGTCAAGATGGAGTTGCTGCTCGTTATGAATCGTTGAAGGCTCCAATTCAGGAACGGCGAAAGAAGCTTGGAGAAGCTTACAATTTACACCAATTTTTCCGTGACGTTGAGGATGAGGAAGATTGGATTCACGAGAAGGAAAACATTGCATCATCAACTAACATTGGTAAGTTGATCTCAAACAAATTCTCAAAGCGGAGATGAGTTAGAAACAGGACACCATGTACCACAGAAGTAGATTGTTTAAGTACTTCAATTCACTAGAAATGTAGACTAATTCAAAACAATGGCACATGCAGGAAGGAACTTAGTAAGCGGTTAAAGTAAGTAGTAGTAAGTTTAGTAAGTGGTACTGAAAGGAATTCTTAATACCTTATCGAAATAAGAAAAAAATCGTACGTCACTTACGGATTGCTACTTTCTTCAAAATGCTTCAGTCACCACGATTTCTTCAGGTTCGAAAAATTCAGATCTTTGCGCGCAAGTTTTCTCGATAATTTTCGTCTGTCAGTCCGTCTTTGTTTAGAAGTTGAGTTCACTCCATCTCTTCGGAGGATTCATTAATGAATGTTACTGTGAAAAGATGTGTGACCGAAGAACTCGAAATGATATGATTATAACACGCACGCCACTGACTGGTGTCCAAAGCTCACTGCTTGTTCACTGACGGCTTATTGAGAGTTGACGGTGTGTGCTGTGTGCCATTTCATTATAGCAGACGAGATACGACTCTTTCCTTCCAGGAAATGAAGACTAGGAACAATAAGCTGTCTATTTCTCTGCCAGGGGTAGTCCCTATTCTGCATATGGCTGTTTTTTTTGTGATAAAGTCAACATGCTTAGAAATATACTTAGCTTCATGATAGCACACTCAAACTCGATAGGAAAAAACTACATTATTGTTTTTATTTGTCATTGACTACATCCTTGACAAGCACAGGTCTGACTGAATCTGCTTCATACTCTATTTTGTCTCTAATGTCTCTAACTTGCTTAATCAATGACAACAATTGGGTTTATGTTCAGACGATGAACGATACATCGATGACATTGTATATTGATGTTTTTGATTTTTAGGTCGAGATCTCATTGGTGTACAAAATCTGATCAAGAAGCATCAGGCTTTGCAAGCTGAGGTGCTTGGTCATGAACCCCGAATCGTAGAAGTCTGCCATGAGGGAGAAACTATGATCGATGACGGACACTTTGCTAGTGGAGAAATTCAGAACCGAATTGACGATTTGAATTCACGATGGCAGGTAGGAGAAATAATGTGCTAAACTTAGGCACCTACTAAATAATATTGTATAGAATCTTTCATCCAAAAATCACGTGATGGTAATTTATATTATGGAGCGTGAGTGAAGAAGTTCCCAACGTGACTGAAGGAATTCTCATAGCTGTGTTATAACACAATAAAAAATATAAGTAATAATAAGAGAATTTACAGCCTAAGAAATCAGAGATCATAGGAATTAAATAATTCATGGAAATGATAATTTCGCGGCATATCAACCATCTGACGGCAAATGTTCTTCCTCGCTCAAAGCATTCGATGTCGCATGACCAATATGCCAAGCGGTGCTCAACTTCGTTAATTCCTAGCAATGTGAACCTTTATAATGGAATGTATATTTAAAACGAGAGTTATTTTCAATTGAATTTCAGCATTTGCTTCTAAACTTCTGCACTGCTTGAATGATTTTCATTCTTATCAAATTACAATTTTTTGAGGACTAGCGTTGGGCCAATGATCCGAGACTCATGCAAATAGGCAAGTTTTGACTGAGAAAAGGGTAAATTTGCTGAGAATTTCATAGCGATTACTGGTGATAATCTACAGTTGAAAACAGTTCAGTAAAAAAAGTTCACTGATAATGTATGATTGCGTGACAGATGTAGTAATACGTGGAATTCAATATGGTCCGAAATAATTTGAATAGAAGTTTTGTTCTCATCGTTGATGATGACTTTCCATAATTTTTTCCGTACTTTAGCGCATGTATTCTTATAGTGAACATCTTCGTTTCGTATGTTATATGACTGATTATTTATCTATGAAAAATCCGCTTCTGCTTCCTTCAGTCATTGAAAGAAAAGGCAACTAATCGTCGCCAGCTGTTAGACGACTCTCTCGAGGCTCAACAATATTTCGCCGATGCTAATGAAGCAGAGAGTTGGATGCGTGAGAAAGAGCCAATCGTTGGTTTAGCCGATTTTGGGAAAGACGAGGACACTACTGAAGCTATGTTGAAGAAGCACGACGCGCTGATGGCAGATATAGTAGCATATGAAGCTACTGTGGACGATCTGAAAAAACAAGCTGATGCGTGCCGACTGCAGGTAATAATGAATTTTAGTGAATATTTTTAAGCATTCTTAAGATCGGCCCTATGCATGTTAAAACATCTACTACAGTTCTTCTGTGTGGATGACACCACAGCACTGGACATACATGTAAACTAAAATTAGGCAATTTGGCATATGTTCCTATATCGGGCATTTACCGTACTTCTTAAGACTAAATCGTGAAGCGCGACAGGTTAGTGCCTAGCAGGACCCTATTTTATAAAACAACCTGTTCACGAAAAGCTAGACGGACCCATTTTAATTTTTCTAAAAAGCGAAGACAATGTCAATATAATTTATTATTGACATTGTCTTCGTTTTATAGAAAAATATTGCAATTAGGTCAAAGAGAACCGAATTCATGGAACCAATTTACTCAATACACATAAATCAGAAATGTATTCATATTATATAAAGTTCCAATGCAAAATGCTGGTAGGTTTGATAACTCATAATCATTTTCATGTTTTTCAGGAGGCGCCGGTTGTTGACAGTCTCGGCAAAGAATGTGTTGTTGCTTTGTATGATTATCAAGAGAAATCACCACGTGAAGTCTCTATGAAGAAGAATGACGTACTCACATTATTGAATAGTAACCATAAAGATTGGTGGAAAGTGGAAACAGCCAATGATCGTCAAGGATTCGTACCAGCTGCCTATGTGAAAAAGATTGATGCTCCTCTATCGGATTCTCAAGTGAGTTCAATCTATACATCGAAATTCAGACCCACATTGATACTTTTTTCAACTGATGGTTAGTCTGCTTTTATTCTCCATGATGCTTTCACGATTTTTATGAAATTTAGAATACATGGATATTTTAGCTAAAATAGACTTTCACTTAGCGGTCTTGTGAAAATCATCAAGATCTAAGATCCTCTGGGGATATATTTAAGTCATGAATATCAATTTTTGCAAAAATTTTAGGTTCAGCATTCAACGCGTTATTCAGATAATTAACTGCTTTGATTGAGGAAAATAGCAAAGTCCTAAATTGTAATTTAAGTGCTATACAACTATGAATTCCATATTGCATGATGAAAAGCTAAAGTTAGTGCGCTTCTAGGAAAAGTATGTTCTATTTCCCCAAAAATTGAAGATGCTTATCCTGTTTTAAACATGTTGATAGCCACAATTATTTGTGTTTTAAATATTATTTGCTTACACACCTAGGGGTTAGAGAATGGCGTAGATAATCAAACATGGCATCAATATAGCTGAAATTAGCATCACTTTGATGACTCACAGTTTCACTTTTCACACCCGTCATTAACTATGGATGAAATTGCTCGTGTCATTTCAACATGTTTTTCGAGTTGTTTCAATGAGTGCAATTGTAGTAGCTGACTCAGTCAAGACCTGTGACCAGTCAAATAGTTCGAGTATTACTTACAAAATAGAGTAAAGTCTGAATGAACAACTTACCTATCAATGTCAGTAGCACTTAAATAACTGGTCATAACCAACGCTCAAATGATGTAATTGGAATATTTTGTGATCGTTTCCTCAATACTTCAAGATGGGCAGTGGATATAAAGAATTCAAGAAAAAAGAATTTGTCTGATATTTTATGTTGGTGCTCATTAATTCCAACTTCCTTTACTGCCAGATATAGGTAATCCCATGAATCAATAAATACGACTATATCATATCATTACTTAAAATGCTATTTGTTTTATAGAAAAGAGTGAAGACGGTAGGTTTCAGAAGTAAAGTATTGACGTATAATATGTTTGATGTTGGTTGTATGTGTTTAACCTCCATGTCAGTCGAACACCTACTATCATATTCCTTTATTTATTTGTTCACTTGTTTACTAGATAAGACACTTCGTTTATTTAAAATAACTGCATGCTTAACTTATTATAACCGTCATCATGATGGACATTCGACAAAATTTGCCTACTAGCTTGGACTCTTTCACAATTTCCGATTAGTGATAACTTAGCTCACTTGCACAGTAAGTAGAGTATTTAAATAGTTCAGGAAACAACAGAAATCTAACTCATTGCGCTTTCTTACAGAGAAGTGCGACAGCGTTGCTGTTCCGTCTAGTAATCGGAGCCTATCTATACCTCAGCGAAGTCATTCACGCGAATGCTATATGATGCTGTGTAATTGCGAAAATGCTTTATTTTAGTTAGCCAAGAGAATTATCGCACGTACGAAGAGTATTCCCAAGACATCTAATACTCTGTATAATACAAACAAAACAACTGTAAAGGAGAGCGAATTGGCCAGTCCAGACCAGTAGCTATTGTCCCTTGTCCGTGGTGATTATCAACACATTTTCAGTATGAATGAGACACGTGATCATTGAAAGAACATATGTATGTTTGGAATGTTGGTGCTCTGCGAAATGTTTTTGACGAGAATCTGTACATTGTAACGGTTCACCTCATTGTTCAGTATTCCCTGATTTCAGGCCAACTTAGTCGAGCATTACACTGTTGCCTCGCGCCAGAAGAATATTGACGAGCAGTACAAGCGTCTTTTGGACCTTGGAAAGGATCGACGAGAACGTCTTCAACAATCTATGCGCGCTTTCCTCCTCGTTCGTGACGCTAACGAATTGAGCCAATGGGTTGTCGAGAAAGAAACGGTTGCAATTTCTGAGGAAGTTGTTGAGAGTCTCGAACAAGTAGAAGAACAGCAGAAGCGCTTCGAAGAACTTCAAGTGCGTTCTTTTTAAGTGCAATATTGAGGAGTCGTTTTAATCTATTTTTGAATTTCAGATGGACAAGAAAGAAAAGCAAAGCAAATTGAAGGAATTGAATGATCTTGCGAATCAACTTGATTTGATCGGTCAGACGGAAGCAATTGAAAAGATAACAACTCAAATCGAGAACCTGAATCAACGTTGGACTGCTTTAGAGGAGTGCACAGCTGAAAAGGCAAATAATCTAGAGCGTTCTCACGCCGTTCAAAGGTATCACCGTGATTGCGATGAAACGAAGGAATGGATTCTGGAGAAGGATGCCATGCTGAACACGGATGATGTTGGAAAGTAAGATGGTCTGCATATTTTTTCCGGCATTCAATCGAACGAGGGGCCACCCTTCTTGAAAGCATATCTATGCAACATAAACTCCTCTGTCCATTCCTCTCTTTGCAAATCACAACCGTACAATACAAAGCGCCTCTCTTACACACCGCACACAACTTTCACATCACACCTTGGGACATATAAGTTGCCTCCGTCAGTTTTGAATTCATTTGTTCATTCGGTCAGACTTCTTCTCAGGGATCTCCAATTCTGATGGTCGAGATCTGTTTCAGCTGTTAGATTCAGCAGAAGCCAAGAGATGCCGTCGGTTTTTGTCACAGGTCTCTTCAATGCAAGGTATCTGTATTGATGCGATGTTTATGTCTCTGTGTAATGAAGACTAAGAGTGCAAAACTACTAGCTACATGCGTTAGTACTGCGTTGGCACATGCATATAACGATACGAATCGTTGAATATTGCACATTATTTACAATTTCCTGTGAAGCAATGTATAACCGTGCATGCATGGGGCATCGCTGCTCGATCAAAATAGTGATCGTATATCATAGTAATGAAGTAGCGATTTTGCTGTGCATATTTATGGTTTTATGCCGATATGTTTCTGTTGAATAATATGATTATTATGTTGGTCTGTGTGGTGGTGTGATCTCAGATTTTCATGCAGTGATGCTCATTCTTATCCTATGACCATTACCGCATTCAGAATAACAATCATACACTTAAACGGAAAGTTTCATTTCAACGAACGTGTTATTCTCCTTAGTGGACAGCGACTTCTACCATGAGGAATGACATCCTATGCATCCCCTGCTGTCTGATCTTCCATCCGCTTGGACTCATAAATTTACTCATTCTCTTCATTTAACTTGCTTTCATACCTCTATCCTCCATCTTCCCGAGGCGCCTGAGTCTCCGATCTTGCCATCAATATGACGACAGAAGCCATCCTCCCTCTGACCATCTGCATCTTTATGCATATTTTCATTGAAATTATTTCCCCTTTGTAGAGATCTGGCCTCTGTACAGAGATTACAGCGGAAACATGATGCCCTGGAGCGCGACTTAGTTGCTCTGTCTGATCGTGTTCGACAGCTGGATTCAAAATCCGTGGAGTTAGTTCACTCTCATCCCAATGAAGCTACCGCCATTTGTCAGCACCAGGAAGAAATAAATGAACTGTGGAACGCTTTGACTGCTAAGGCTGATTCAAGGAAATCGAAGCTGCTGGATTCATACGATTTCCAGAGATTCTGCGCCGATTATCGTGATCTAACATCTTGGATTACCACCATGAGCGCTCTTGTCAACTCAGATGAGCTTGCAAAAGATGTTACAGGTGCTGAAGCTTTACTTGAGCGACATCAGGTAAGTTGGCAGTCATTGAATATTTAGTCGTTGTTGACATTCCTCAAGTAACAAGTGAATTATGTGTAGTCTGCCACATTATCAGCTTCTTAATCGTAATGAAATACACATCTGTATTCTTCATCTTCATCTTTGTATCTCAGCTCCCATTGTTATAATTTGGCTGATAATTGCTTAATTTTTTTCCATCATGCGTATTCTACCACTTGTGTGTCGTACATTGGCATACGTGGTCTCCATGACATGGTGGCAAGAAGTTCTGCTCCGCGATCCGAAGGTCGTGAGTTTTGAGTCTGTCCGAAAATGTCATTGGAAGAAAGACCACAGCGCTGTGTGGAGCACTTAGGCTTCTTTTTCTGTGACAATTATAGTATAATTTTATTATCAGATTATTTTTATCGAACAGGGCGTATACGGAGCGGTAAAATTCCGACGAGTTTCCTAAAGCTACTGCCCATTATGTTAGTTGGGAGCAAACATCTGAACACAGACAATTCTCTAAAGGCGGACTGAAGCTTAATAATTAATCTATGTAGCAGCTTCTTAAAAATTATTTTTAAGAAGCTGTTAAGTCGATCCCTAGAATTCAATGGAATTTTTGACATATATGAAGATGGCAGCATTAAAAAATCATAGAGTGGAATGAAATTCTTTGGTAGGAAAGCTTAGTAATAGGCCGCATTTCTGTATGATGGTGCACAAGGTCCAGGGTTCGAGAAAGTGAATTCATAAGAACGTAAAAGTCCATAGTAAATTTAACTTGTCATTTGAAAATTACCTACTGCTTGATCAAAAGTTACCAATCGCAGCAGATTAAACCTACAATGCGATATTTACTAATTGTCATGATTCAAAAGTGTACAGATTTAGTAAAATCGACATCTTGTGTGCATGATCAGCATCGAGGAGCTTAATCCTAAGAAGACAATATACAGATAACTGATTTTGTAGCAGGACAGCTCAGTTTGCTACAGGCTCTCAGTGGAGGCTACTAAACCCAACCGGGTAAGAGTTGGCAATGTATGATGGCTCATACCTAAGCTTCACCTTGGGTGGAACTGGGCAAACGCAAAAATCTATCTCAACAAACATTTTTTGTTTTTAACTTGGAACTTAATATTGAACCGAAATTACCGCAATTTGCTTGAAATCCTTATACGCCCTATTCTAATAATTTATTCGGGCGGAGGATCGCATTGAAAATTTCTGAGCTCAATCAAGAGTGCGCTTACTCACCCTGTCTACAGGATCTAGCAGCGGAGGTAGCAGCACGATTGGCCGGACCAGGAATTGGCGACTCACGTTCGGCCACTGCAGCGGCAGCGGCTGCACGTTTGAGTGACGGAGCTGCTCCACCTGGCGAGGGAGAGGTGATAGTCACTAACTGAGAAGAGCATGTCGTGGTAGCTACATAGGTAGACAAACATTCGATTATTCATTTAATGAACAGTCATCGACCAAATTTTGCGAAATTTTACGTCATTTATTCAGAAGATTAATTTATTAATCGTCAATCAGTCATTGACGTGATTAATTTCTGTCAAATTTCATTCGTGACATTCCTACTGCTTTATGCAAACAGCAGAGATGCAAGCGGTTGGTAATTTGTATCGAACTCTGCATGTAAGTCTAGGTATGCAGGTCATGAGTTTGTATATTCATTTAGTCAAACCAAAAGTGATGAGATCATTGAGCAATGAACATGAGATATGTGCAGAACCTCTGGTGGCTCTGAAAACTCAGAGAACCCTTTGCATGTTCAACTTCATGGAGTACTTATTCCATGAAGTTAGAGACCGTGAGTCCAACGAAATAGCGAAAAGACAAAATTTTTCGTGGAATGTTGCATTCTTTCATCAAGATTATGGAATTTCATCTATGGCCATCCTTAAAAATAATGTCAATATGGTCAGCATCGGGATCAGGTAGTTAGTGGTTTAATTGGCGACTTTTTGTAAGAAAAGCCACATTCTAAGACCTTGCCGTTAGTTTGGGAAGAAGAAAATCACTGACTGACCGCGAAAGTAATGCAATTGGATTGATTTCTCAATACTTTGATATTTCTCTAGAATAGTAAATGACTGTCTCTGTTAAATTGTGAGGATATATGTGAAAGTTTCGTGTGCACAAATAAATTCAGTTATCGCAAAATTTTTGAGATATTAATTTTTTCTAAAATTTGAATAATCGAATGTTTGATGACAGACAGTATATTTTTGCCGTTATTCAGGCAAAATGAATTGTTTTCATGGCTGATGGGATACAGTTTAGTCTGGTTAAGTCATTCATTTGAAGAATTGCAATAATAGCCCATTTAATGTATATTTTCAAGTGTTGCTTGTATTTTGTAAAGTTTAATTAACTGCTTGTATATTTCGTTGTTTTGTATGAATGCCTCATGAGTCCAAGAAGTGCGTTATTCGTTCCTTATTTGTTTGCTATTTCTTATGTTCTAAGAAGCTCCATTTTTGCTTAAATCATTTTTTGCTGCACTTCAACGTCAAGTTTTGCTTCATTTGTAGCAACAAATGTCAGTTGTATTTGCATTGTTGTTAGCAAGTCGATGCATGGTAGATGCTGATGAAAAGAGTTGTCTATTTCGACAACTGATTATCATCAGAACTTGAATGAAGTTATTGAAATCTAGTCCTGTGTGAATCAGTAACATTGGTGAGAAATAATGCGGTTTATGTGAGAGCGCCAAATCTTCATACAGCACTAGAAGGACCTAGATAACCTTCGCTGATTGAAGGACATAAATAATGAATTTTCATTAATTCAACCAAACATGCTTTTATGTAGATCTCATTTTCGGCGTTCCCATCTGAAATTCGCTCAATATCTCAATAGTTGCCCTGACCCAGTGACAGGTCAGAAAGAAGTTATCATGGCCATATAAAGTGCTCATTTTAGCTAGATTCTAGCATAAATTTGAGTGACCAACAACAGTCAAATTAAACGCTTAAAGATGGTGAGTCTATAAAGTGTTCACGTAAAATACCAACTTTGATAGTGGCAAGACAGGAAAATGAGGCTGCGACTGATTCAATGGAAGAACGACTTGGACGCCTCATTAATTCATTCATCATTTTCATAGTGTAGGGTCTATATAAAAAATGATACCGTATTAGTTATACATTAACATGATAAATGGTTACGGAAATGTCGATGTGAATCCGATTAATTTGATGCTTGTATGATAGTCGTTCTTTTATCTGATCATAACTATGAGGACGAACTTGAAGAAATTCGACTGTCACATTTAAATAGATTATTCGTGATTACCAGACTTGTCGTTTGAATATTCTGCTCCAAACTTTCATCAGCATCTTTATAAAAACCCAATCCCAACGAAGATTGCATTACAATTACAAATTTCGAATGTTGCATGTTACAACTACATAATCTGGACCACTCGCAGTCTTTCAAAGAATATGGAGCATAAGTTGTGTTATTGAATGTGAATGCCGCGAAAATGCTTGACTAGCGATAGGAAATTTCTCGATTGTGATAAGAACTTTACATGAATTCATAACTTTCATGACAGACCATAAAATACGGCAGTTAAATTTTGCAAAACAAAATATTCTACAGAAAATAAGATTAGCTAATGTTTAGATATTCATCTTCCATTGCGGACTGGTGAAGCTTTACCTGGCCATGAAATAAATAATGCAAGCCATCAACTTCTTGCTTTAGACACTTAACTGATTTACTGAGATTGGTAGAATATATTTGGCTGCCTTTAATTGGATGATTAGCAGTTGAAAAACAGCTGACTTGAGGTTTTGGCATATATGAATGTCATGATTTTACATTTACTTGAATGAATTATACACATGCACATTATACAAGCCTCAGTGAAACAGATATACATCCTGCAGATCACGATTAAAAATCATAAGGTGTATTTTCTAAGGAACCAGGTCTTTTAGCATGGTTTGGTCACATGTCCCGTTATCGTTGCAGCTCAGTACATGTGCATTGTGCAAGAATTCAATATATTATGAAGATAGCATCATGAGTGGTAAAGAGTATGCATCTTGAAATGTTTAAGTTAATTGGAAAAAATGGAGTGGTCACATAAATTTAGTCACACGAACACTATTTAAGCGTGCGACATCTCGTCTCTAAAATGAACTTCAACGTCAAAAAGGTGTGGTAGCCCTGAACTGAAAATATATTTTACCGCGACAGATGTTATGCATACTTACGGAAACACCGTCTTCAGAAAGTTGACACTTTACGACAGTGAAAATACCCGTACTTGATGATGTTTTAATAACGATTGCTAACATCCTAAATAATACCGTTCGATACTGATAGGTGCAGATTGCAGATCGTCTGACCAGTTTGCTTCGTAGCTATACATAAGCAGAGAAAATGGTGTATTTTATCCTCCTACAATCATCGCCTTGAAATCCAGTTGATTTACATTCATGGAGAGTTCATATTATGAGATTCAAAATTGACATTGGACTATGTAGAGGTGTCATGATGTTGCTGTAATTGCTTGCAGCAGCTTTAAATGCTCGATAGTGTTAATAATTCGATTTTAGGAGACGCTAAAATCCATTGGAGGCAGCCACCACATAGTACCGCTAAAGCACGACAGGAATCCCAATTTTGAACGAAAAGCGTGATGAATCTGCTGTCCTATCGCTCATGTGACCGCTGCATTCGGGTGATTGAGGAATTTCATTTCTCAAGATGCCAATCTTAACGGCAAGTCTGGTTATAGGTTATCCCCAAATATCACACATTTAGTAGAAAATCAAGCGCTTGATGCTGCAGTTATGAACAGCAAAATGCATCATTTTTTCGGTCCAACTAATTGCATTTTATTTACAGGAACACAAAACTGAGATCGATACAAGAGCAAATACTTTCCAAGCTTTCGAAGCTTTCGGACAACAGTTATTGGCGAATGGACATTATGCTAGTGATGATGTTCGTGATAAAATGGATGATCTTGCTCGCATTCGTGATCAGTTGGATGGTGACTGGGTGAAACGACGAGAGCAATTGGATCAATGCTTTGAACTGCAGCTATTCTTGCGCGATTGTGAACAAGCAGAGGACTGGATGAGCATCCGGGAAGGATCCATGAGCAGTGCATCTGAAGGTGGTGATGGTGTTGATGGAGACAGCGTCGATGCTTTGATAAAGAAACACGAGGACTTCAATCGTGCCATCACTCTTCAGGTAATTTCCCCTAATCAAGTTATAGAATTTTGCATCATAATATGATTATTTAGCTGGAATTGAATCTGGTCTATAAAAAATGGATAATACATAATACCAGCCGGCTATTGGAAGCGCGTTCCCTCGGCTTGTGTACCGTATGGCTAAGTGCTTGCTAATTAAATGAATTTGTCGTGTAGCGAACTCTTCTGCAGTTTTCTATGCAAATAACATATTAACCCTTGACATCGTCCACAGGATCGGGATTTTTTTGTATCGCTTGTATCATAAAATATAATTACTTGCCAAAACTGAGGGAGAGATTGTTTTCAAGAAATAGTTAAACGAAAAATGACTGATGAGCCTTCCGTAATGGTCTTACGTCGAAATCGAATGAAAGGCATAGTCATGACATTTGTACTACTATATGGGATAATTAATAAGCCATTTATACAGTAAGAGTGCATTAATTGGTTCAAATTTCCCAGTGAATCTGACGCTAACTTATAGTGGAAAGGCAACTGCGTCTCTGTCCTATACTTCCGGGGTAACGTTGGACAGTTACCCTGAAAGAAGGAATTTAAACCTCAGTAATTAAAATGTTTCTGATATTGCTTTCAGGAGGAGAAAATCAAGTCTCTCGAAGAGTTCGCAAATCAACTAGTTGATCAAAGTCATTATGATCATGACGGTATTAAAGCTAAGAAGGATCAAGTACTTGAAAGATGGGCCAATCTCAAGGAAGCCATGATTGAAAACCGAAGCAAACTAGGAGATGTGCAAACCCTGCAAGCATTTATTCGTGATGCTGATGAAATGGAGATTTGGATTAGTGAAAAATTACAAAGCACCATGGATGAGTCGTACAAGGAACCAACAAATGTGCAAGCCAAGCATCAGAAACATCAGGCTTTCGAAGCTGAATTGGCAGCTAATGCTGATCGACTTCAGGTAATTAATTTACAAGATTTTTATCTAAAAGGAATGCATCGGATGATGACACATACTAGGTATTCAAAAATCTGGCCGATTAACATCGGACAGTACTAAGGGAAATTAAAGGACTCATGGAATCGGGTTTATTTAACATGCCCTCATTTCACGGCTCTGAATCTGCCGTGAGACATACCCGTGTGAGAATATCCATGGTGTAGCAAGAGACGAAGCCAAATCCTGTACCTTCGATTAGCGTGCAGATGCACTGGTAAGCTAGTTTCAGAGACTGTCTTGGATTTTTATTACAGAAAGTCCTCTCTATTCACGCGTCTCTTTGCGTGACATCAAGAAACACTAGCTACCCATATCCGGGCTCTAATTTTCCTCGAGTAGAGTACCACCAGACCCAGGAAAGGTGCTACAGCAATAACCCATTGTCAGCACTGTGTTAGAACTAAGTAATAGGGATTTGATACTTTTTGCAACCAGAAACTACAGGTGACATCTTGAACAAGGGCATTGAATTTGGTGAAATCGCGGTTAAATTTACCAAGTGAGATGTTTAGATGAAGTTATTGCTTTTATTTACCAGTTGAAATATCGGGAACGAGAGTGTGTTCAATGATCTTGCCGGATTGTGGAAACCGCTATCCGGGATACCGCCCTCTTCATCTCTACTTCTGTGATTTGATTGGTAATATAATTAGCAATATATCTCGCACATGTGTTGTAGCAATTATCTCACCAAAGAATTATTTACAAGAAGGTTTGTGTTAACGTATATCATGCATGAAACTTATATGCACAACTGCTTTATTTGAAAAAATGAACATGTTCTCTTCAAATTCAGCTGTAAACAAAACATTTTTGACCGTTGAAATAGTCCTCAAAAGACATTTATCGTTCGACGGTAATGCTAATCGGATCACTAATGCTAATAGCTTAACTTGAAGCATTGAGAGCATCAGCAAACGATGGATGTCAGTAACTCTCTTCTAAAAATTGTATTAATTATTACATGTTGAGATTGCTAATCTTCGATTATCTGAATTCGGGTCTTGAATAATCGACAGCTATTCACCAGGCTGTGATTAAGTAACATGAGTGATCAAACGCATGCTTGATCGCTGAATTACCACTAGTAATGTGAGAAGCTGGAGAATTAAACTAACAGTATGTGACTGTATTTCAAGTGTTGCGATTCTGGTGGAATTTCTGAACTACTTTTGGAAAAATGTCTGGATCATGTGCTGGTTATGTCTATTTCCAACCATGGTTAATGGAGTACTTCTCAAGGTCAACTTATTTTCTATCTTCTGTTGCTTGTTTCTAAGACTTCACATACTGCTTGGAAACATCTAATTGATCTCTTCGTGCTATCCCGTAGGCCTACAAAGTAAACAGTAGGGCAACTCCAGGCCTCTCTCCCTGACTACACCAATCTTTAAGAGCAGGATATAGGTCTCGAATGAAATCTGAATATTCTTGCGAGTCCCAATATGTGCGACTTCTCTACATGAAATTTGTTCTGATCATGAGACTTTTTGTGTTTCTCAGCTTTTCTGTTCTTCACTAGTAGTGAATTACTATGACATTGTTGCGCAGTTTTATCAGTAACATATCAAGCACAAAATTTTTCATGAAGAGACTTGTGCAGCCTAGCGGAGCCTAGAGGACAGACGTTAAAGGATGTATGAGAAACTTTTGCAACCAACACAATTGGAACTTGTGGAAGCTTAATGACAAAATTTATTCCATGAGAGTTCACGCCTTTTTCAGTATCTGATCTTGCAGCAGTTGTTTATCATTGAATTGTTTTGTGACTTATTTTCTATCAGTTTCAAAATTGAAATTAATTTCAATTGTTGTTTCTGCCTGTAAGTGAAGTAGACCTACTAAAGTTCTTGAAAAATTGCTTCGAATTAGTTGTGCATAACAACATGGAAATACTAGAACCTCTCATTTTCAATAAGCATATCAAACACGTCAATCCCAGAACTGGAACCCGGGCGGTTTTCTAGACCCGCTATGAATATGTATCCTCAAGCCTGGGTGTATCAAACATTTCAGGTCCAGACAGAGTTGAATGGCCGATAGTCACATAAAGTGTTGAGTTGACACAGGCAGAATTCTCTAGTCGAACTCTACTCAAAATTGAAGTGAAGCCTTGGTTTGGACAAAGTTTGATTAGACGGGATTCAGTGACTACGAATCGCAACACTGGATTCGATATTCCATCCTTCAAGTTCGTGATATTTGATATTTTGCATTTCAGAGCATCGTGGGAGCTGGACAGAAACTGATTGACAATGATCAATGCATGAGTCAAGAGGATGCTGTGAAAGAGAGGATCAACAAATTGGCTGATCAATGGGAATACTTAGTCAACAAGTCAAAGGAAAAGTCAGAGAAATTACAAGAAGCGAATCGTCAAGCTGTGTACAACGCTGGCATCAAGGACATCGAATTCTGGTTGGGAGAAGTTGAAAATGCGATGGGAAGTGAGGATTACGGCAAAGATTCGTCAACTGTGGACTCCCTTCTAACAAAACATCAAGTTTTGGAGGTAAGAAGAATAAATGCATGAAGAATTATTCCCTTCAGTACATTCACATTGGTAGTGCATGTTTTTATGAATACATGACATTCATTGGGGTTGCTCATTTCGTATCATTGACTGCTAGGTAAACAAATTGAATTTTAATAAACCATGAATTCTCGCATTTAGCCTAATTACTTAACGAAGGGAAGCGTTTAGAAATTTGGTCTAATAATGTCTGATAATACCACAAACTGTAATTAGACCGAACGGTAGTGGTCAATCTTCATCACAGTCTAGTCATTAACTAGTGTTCGAATTAAAATCACTGAAAAGTATTTGCCAATGAGGCAATAAAATAATTTGATAAAGAATTCTCCTAGCTGTTCAAATTTTAAATCTGTAAATTAGCGAGATGCATCCCGAGAACGTAGACTTATTGTAATGACAAGCGCAGTGTTAGCAGATAGGCGATATGTGCACCGTGCCTAAACTGTCGCGGAGACTGAGGACGTGCTTTGAAATAGAATTTCCGAACTTTATCTGTATGCGCACCATTTACCAGATTAAAGGCAATTTCGTGTATTATATCATTTTGTCCAGTGGTTGTTATCAGTGAATTTGATTGTTTTTTCCTCAACCGATTTTTTCAATTATACAAGACAAATTGTAGTAATACGTATCACTATATTTGCCATGTTTCATTTATAAAGTTCGGTTAAAGAATAATTACCAAACTTTTGGTATGTACAGTATTATGGTTTCGATGCTTTTTATGAATAAATGTGGAAATCTATCGCTTTCAGGCTGACGTCATCTCTCATGATGATCGAATCCATGATCTAAACGATCGTGCTGATGAATTCATCGAAGGCGGTGCTTGGGATGCGGACGCTATCCGTGAAAGGAAAAGAATGATCAACGAGCGATATACTCTCATCAAAGAAAAGGCTGAGGAACGTTCCGTTCGCCTCGATAAGGCTAAGCGCCTGCACGATTTCCTTCGCAATTTAGATGACGAAGAAGCTTGGATCCGTGAGAAGAAAATTTTGGTTGCCTCTGAGGATTACGGTCGTGATCTTCTTGGAGTTCAGGTAATTGACTTTAAAAACATTAAAATCACCTCTCAGAGAAAATAGACATTCTCTTGCTATGTTTAGTCGCGAAACTCTGTTATCATGAATAGCAGCTAGACAGCTTTGAAAATAGGTGCTGCAGATGCGGAAGTATAATTTTGCATTTTATAGCGAATGAAGTGGATATTTGGACATTTATCATAAGTATTTATTGTGCATTAACTTCCTCATGACATCAGTTTAAATAGCAGATTTTCCATTCTGGCAATGAAAACATATGATAGAAATATGCACATAGATCTTACGGGAGATAACCTAGTAATTTTGCAGGCTCCCTGGAAATCCATCGTTTCTAGCCTCAAATTCTATCTGTAGGTATTGAGGTATATAGGTATTATTTTGTCACGAGGACATCTTGTATGACATTGACAATTATACATAATAATTTTAAAAATGTGCTATAAAAAATGAAGCTTTAACTTGACTTTAAAACTTATAAAGACTGCATACATGTGCAAGCAGTTACTATCTGAAGTCTTTATTGTAACTTAGAATTGTGCTCTTTTTGAGATGTGATGATTGGCACTTGGTTGGAAATAATTACATCGAATCCTCTCTAGCAATCTCATGGCCTATGTCCGATGTCAATTTGTAAATGTGTAGTTTTGAGAAGAGGATACAAAATTTAGTAAGATTTCGCTGTTTATTAAGTTAAATAATAATTCATTTGTCATTATTGTTGAGCGTTATCTACTGGTGCTTTCCTATAGGGGCGTCTGCTCTAATATATGTCCGATCTTTAGAATGTGTTTAACAAGATGTACCGTCCAGAAACTCATTCGTTTATGACATTTTCAGCATTTTCATTCAACAAACCATTCAACAGTTTTATACTTGTTTAAACAACATAACTAGTGGTCTGTCGCAAGTTTAGTCACGTTCATGAATAAATGCCACCCTCTAGGCTTTGTGTCACTTATTGGCCTTGTGCAATGATAAGAACGTATTTACAATTTACACAAGTAATGATGTTGCACTGACTGCTAGTGTCGATTGAATGATTCATCTGCTTATGTGTATACATCCAAGTAATGACATTTAACAGTCGCAATTATATTGATCAATGGAAAATGTCAAATGATCTCTTGTGCACATCGTGCAAATACGAAATTTATCGGATATTTGAGAATGATGGAAATGGTTGTTGTTAATGTCCTTACACCTATGTCAGTTAGTTGAAACACTGACATTATGATTCGCTGATTTTGATGTCAACTGAGAATTTGCTGGCAATAAATGAATCGAACAGCGCAATACATCAACTAGGCATAGAGCATTTTCTAGCGACGAGAGATACTGAGTGGAAAAAGTAGCTTTCCTCAAAGGCAACAAGTTCTACAATTAGTGCTCGCATCCCAAGAACTCGATTTCTTAGAGTCCATTTTCTCATTCCGAATCCCAGGAGATAGTATAATTCTGGTAGATGTGGATTTTAAATTCTTGAATTACAGTATTTCAGTCATCTATTGCGATTCATGGTTTTTAAGCTACAAGTTATTCTTCTTTCGAGTCTCTGTACAAGTTCGTAAGAATACTTGTGTTCGGGGACACGGAGACTGAGAGTGACGACGAACAGCAACAACATGACAAAGTTCTGGATGGTGTCTTGATTTTGCAAATTTGAGCGCTAGTTATCCAAATCACCGAATGGAGAGTTGGCAGTCTACGAAGTTACTAAAAAAATGAGCGCCAAACATGTATCTATTTAAAACTTGTACATTCGTGTAAGCTGGAGGTCATTCGTAACGAGCTAAATTTAAGAGAAAATTTTTCCGTCGGTAAAGAGACGGTTAAGGGGCTTTGATTAAACTTTGACTACAGTAAGTGAATAACTCTGAGAAAACTGTTTTCTTGACAGGCATCTAGGTGAGCATGACAAGCGAAATGAAGTGCTCATCTAAATTGATTGGGTTGCCTTCAAGTGTATGTTTTCTTTTCAGAACTTGAAAAAGAAGCACAAACGGTTGGAAAATGAGATGGTAGCTCATGAGCCCGCTATCCGTGCGGTTGAAGAACAGGGGCAAAATTTGCTTTCCGATCCTAACTCACAACTTACACCTGAACTTGCAGAAGATGTGCAACAACGACTTACTCGACTTGGAGAATCATGGGAGGAACTGCAAAATCTTGCCAATGCTAGGCGTCAAAAGCTTGAAGAATCGTTGACTTATCAGCAAGTGAGTGCCCTTAGTTTGCATGTACCTTGTGATTGTATGAGTAGCGTTTCTCTGTTAATTTTATTGAATAGTCCCCTATGTTACTAAAGACTGAGACTAGGAGAGAAACTTGCTGGAAAAAATTAGACAGGTGTTAAATTTGACATGTACAGACAATGAGGTTACTCATCGTCTTGATATTCTAATTTATTAGTTTGAAGCTCAGACGTAATAAGCACAATTTACTCCGGCAGCGATATATCTTTAATTTCGTTAACCAGCTTTTAATGTGAAGTTCAAAAGTTCGAGACCTAGAATTCGTTTGTCAGTGGTGTCGCTTAAAATTTTCTCCAGGACAAATGTTTGATTTAAAATTTCTAAACATTTAAATTCCAACCTCTCGAAAACTATGTTACATCCACAATTATTGCTCTCAAGATGCGACAATGCTCCATTTACATTCTGGCTAGCGTGTCAGAAGATATTTCTAACATACTATCGTCTGGAGAAGGCCACAGATTACTTGACTTCAATTTGACGGTGATTGTTCATCTGTCATTTTATTGTATCATTGTGATGAGTTACTGAAGGCGTGATATTTAGTTGACGAGATAGTTTCATTTTTAGGACACACCACACCGTGTGTGCTGAAGCATTGAATTCGACATTGTGATAAACAGACATTGACGTCAGATGAAAGGCAGCGTATGCGCTCTTGTCGTTTTCGGCGATGCCGGGTTGCTAGCAGAGAAATGACTGTTCAATCGCTCCAACTATGCAGCTATTCTGCTGTGCAGTCACGTATACTGAGATAGAAATCGTAGATAAATGAATGAACCCAGTCAATGCTTTCTGCATGGATGAAACCGCCTCCATATTAGAGATAGCGTTGTATTCAAATCTGTGAAGTATGAAGAGAACTGACATAACTACAGAGCCAATTGCGTTGCGCTCAAATCAGGGAGATATTTTCGTCAATATATTGATGCATTTGCGTAGGATAGATATATGAAGTACACATTCTAAACCACTCGAATGTGGATTTCTTATTGTTCATCTCTTTTTATTTCATTTGAATTTGCACAACAGAACCGAAACTTTATATCAATTGCATATAAAAATATTTCACCTAACACTAATCATGATGAAAGAAGAAGCTCTCCTAAATTCTGGAAGTAATTAAATCATTTTTTAGAATAGTTTTGCTGTTAATATCAATTTCTTGATTGATGACGTAATTCATGTCTCTCATTTTTACTAATCATCATGCATCCACAAATGGCATCATGAAATGAAACAGACACGTAGCGGATTCGTTCAGAAATCCTATAAGGATGCGACTGTCGAGACACTATGAAACTCTCAATTCTCTGCAATACTATATTCTCTGTCAAGTTAATGATTTTTAGACAAGCTATCCTTCCCATTAGTTATATTTATCATATTACTAATATTAATTATTATTATCATTAATTATATATTAGATGAAATTATGTTGGTGTGTGTGATGTAATTATATTAGGTTGGTGTGGAATACTGGGTAGGATAACTCAGTTGGCTATTTTCCTATGAAAGTCACTTTGACTGAAAATTCTGGTGTGTCTTAGACTTGGTGTGTTGAAAGTTTATTCTGATAACCGCGACCGGTCTTCGGCGTCCTGCGCCTTCTAAGGTCGATGTTATTCCGGCTTTAAGTTGAATATACGCAGCCGGAGGGATGTTTCATATGTCTTCGAATGAATTGCTTTAGTTGGCAGAATTCAGCATCTCACAGTTTCTTCCATTTGGTTCCACGAATTTGGATTTTCCAGTTTTTTTATATTCATAAAAAGATTCAAGAGTGCTACAGATGTCATGAGGTGAGGTTCTAGCACTGGATTGTAACGAAATGTAAGTTGTAATTCTGGAGTGTTGCTGGTGTGTGAATGAATGTTCATGTAATGATAGTGATACACGTGCTCAGATTGTGAACTTATTCTGAAGCATTGTCTATGCATTTTCAGTTCTTATCGAGTGTTGAAGAGGAAGAAGCATGGATTATGGAGAAGCAACATCTTCTATCATCAGATGATTATGGCGAGACATTGGCAGCTGTTCAAGGTCTATTGAAGAAGCATGAAGCTTTTGAGACCGACTGTGCAGTTCACCAAGAAAGATGTACTGAATTGTGCAAAGAGGTAATTTTCAAATCTCATAAAATTGTAGTGTGAAATTTAGCTAACTGAACACGTTTATGCTACTTCTAATGTACGGTTCCACACAGATATCAGTGACATGCCATGATCCATTTTAATGTTAATGTAAAAGTATGCTATTACAGATACCTGCAATTTCATATTGAGCTATTGCTGAATTGTGGATTATCCAAAAAAATATGAAATTGAATTTAATTGCAATTGCTACGAAAACGGGAGGGAATTGCTACGGGAGGGGAATGTAAAGAAGCAGCATTACATGTGGTGCATCTGCGACTTGTACGTTCCGAGGCAGCTGAGACACACTTGCAGCGAAATTGCAGGTGGAAAGAAGAGCTGCAAGAACTGGTCACAGAATTTAGGTTGTGAAAAGAAACTGGTATTCTTCCTGCATAAATCCGATGTAGTATGATGGTAGTAGGAATTCATCCTGATTGACGAGGAGACAGATTCCACAAACAATGACGATGACAAAGGGACGAATACCGAGAATGACTGAAGAATTGTCATCAGTGGAAAATTCATTCGCGATGTTACGAGGATGGATATTCCGAAGATACTGGAACGTAATCCCCGTGATATTACAAACGAACTCTCGAATTTTCTTTTTAAAGCTTAATCTTCTCAGTAAAAGCTATGATGATCTCTAAGATCAGACATAGCTTCCATTTCGTATTATAAGAATAGAAAAATGGTTCATTAGATATTAATAATTTTGTAGCTGTTTTCGATTATAAGCATCGCTATTAATGCTAGTAAAAAGTCTTCCAAACTTTTAATTGCAAATTATATTACGTTTTCAGTACAGTCTTACAACTTGTTCTGAAAATTTAATTTTGACTTCAGGGAGAAGAATTGATCGCCGCTGGCAATCACAACCATGACGCCATCGAACAAAGATGCGAAGGTCTCCGTGAGAAGTTGGACATCCTCATTCGTGCTGCTGAACGCCGCAAGTCTCGATTGGTCGAAAACTCTGCTTTCCTACAATTCTTATGGAAAACGGACGTTGTTGAATCTTGGATTGCTGACAAGGAAGCCCAAATAATTGGATCTGATTCAGATTATGGCCGGGATCTCTCCTCCGTACAAACTCTTCTGACTAAGCAAGAAACATTCGATGCCGGTTTGCAGGTAATCATTTATTGACTTAACGTTTTGAACTGCTGCATGTCTTCCATTCTGATATTTCAACTAGCAATGTAGCACGTCGCAGTAGTTCACATCGATTTTCCACTAATCTGAAAAGTGTGAGTCATAACAACTCAAAATACTCATGAAGATCACGGAAACTCTCAAGAAACCATTTGTACATAACACTGTCTAGTCCGCCTGTGCGGCATGGTGTGATTGATTCCCGAAAATGTGTCGACAGGAAGAACATCCTGACCAATAGTAGTCATAACGCCACAGCAAAGTCTGATCATGTCACTTACTTACTTACTTACTTTATCCTTTTAGCGTCTTCGTTTCCCCTATGACTAGAGGGTTTGACGTGAAACTCATTCTCATGCATGTCAGCACTGTCAAAGTCCAAAATTATATTCTTCGTTATTTGTTTCTTTGATGACACCCATGTAACGACAACACATTTGCCATTGGCTAAAAAACTTTTCATTTTTCGATCCAACAACGCGGCGGTCATTTTCAAGGGACCATTTTGACAAAGCTTGGCAAATGTGTTTTCGCTGTAATAGGATGAATTGTGTGCCTTCCAAGAAGAAGCCTTGTGTAGAGAGAAAGCTGCGCTAATGTATGGCATACATGATACAACCACCTCTTTCATCAGCATTCTGCTATTTTCTTTATGTTAACTCCAAAGGATGTGCACTACTGAAATCAGAGATGGAAAAGGTACAAGTAATAAGTTCATAAAGTCCAGATCTCCTTGATAATAAAAATTACATATCATTCCTATCTTTCAGGCGTTTGAAAAGGAGGGAATCCGAACTATCACTGCATTGAAGGATCAGTTGCTCTCCTCAGAAGGCACGCCAGCCTCTTCGAGAAAGGCCATTGAAGACAGGCATGCTGGTGTAATGGCTCGATGGGAGCGTTTGAAGCGTGACTCAGAACAGCGCCGCGAACGCCTTCTATCATTACAAGATCAATATCGTCGTGTTGAAGAGTTGTATCTAACATTCGCTAAGAAGGCTTCAGCCTTCAATTCGTGGTTTGAAAACGCGGAGGAGGATCTCACCGATCCCGTTCGATGCAATTCTTTGGACGAAATCAACATGTTGCGTGAAGCTCATCAACAATTCAAGGCAAGTCACTTTGCATTCATAATACAGCAAATTTACAAAGCGATATTTTCAATACGGTGTAAACTGCAACAAATTTGTTCGTAAATACATGTGCATGTATATCTGAACTTTTAAACATAGAAAAAGTCGCCGTGTAAATTGAAACATTATCGTTTAATTGATTACGAATAATAGACAACCTACCATCCTAGGTTATCTAGACGTGTCGCTCTACTAACTGAGCTTCAATTGGTAGGATCAAACTCTGACCATCACACGTCAGTCGTCAGAGCAATTATTTTCATATGCCTTTTCAGGATTCTCTTCGCGCAGCGGAAGCAGATTTCCAACAACTACATGAACTGGACGCTCAAATCCGCTCATTTGGTGTCGGTGGAAATCCATATACATGGTTCACAATGGAATCTCTGCAAGACACTTGGTCTAATCTTCATAGAATCATTGCTGAACGAGATGCGGAATTGGATAAGGAGCTCGAACGTCAGAAGGAAAATGATGCCTTACGAAGAGACTTTGCCGATACTGCCAACGTCTTCCATGCATGGCTACAGGTAAGCAAAACACACACACACTCGAACTGATTAGTCTGTGGTACTCATTGTTTAATCTCTATGAAAACCTGGTTAGTTTTGCATCATTTTAAGCGACTCTGTGATTTCAAAAAGGACGTCCGCATAATAATGGCATTTTTAGACTCCCCCTTCCCCTCCTTGTCCGCATGTGTCGACCCCTTCACCTGGACGTCCGCATTTTCACAGCTTTCCATTATTAGGTGACAATAGGTCTAATTGTACAATAAAAACATACATGCCGGTGTATAGTATTTAAGCGAATGCATGAATGTCAACATAACAATATTATTTATACATTACATGGCACTCTTTTAAAGCTTACAATAGGCCCATATTCAGTATATCAAAACACGTCATTAGTAAACCTATACACCAACTATCATTTTTAACAATTCTCAAATTCTATCCCCTCCATTTATTATCTGATAACTTTAATACGTGAAAATTACTTACCTCCTAATTTCATATGTGGAATTTATTGTATTATGAATATACCTATACATACACATATAATATGCTACTACTGATCTGATCGATTATCGTCTAAGTAAAGAGAGTGAATAACAACTATGAATAGATAAAATGTAGGATAGCATACTATTTGGCAACTTCTCATTAATCTCATTGACACAGCTGTTTCATTCAAGCAAGGCATTTACGATGCTATACCGATCGTAGCTGACTGAGAGCATTCGCAAGGCTTATAAATCTATCCAGGATGTGAGTGACTACGTTTCAGGACGTGTCCGCATATTCCCTGGCCCCTCCCGCCATACACGTCCGCAAATGTCTGCACTTGCACTTGTCCTTTATGGATGGCCCGTATACAATTTCTCTGCACAGAAAATGTCTTGCTTTCTACATGTACAATGCATAACTGCGAGCATGCGAGGGGCGGGGCTCACCCTAGCTAATGCAATGTACTTGTATTACAGCCAATTTATGTTGCGAAAAATATCAATCTAATTCATCATTATTTCAGTATCAAATTATAAACACCATGTTTCATATGTCGCATGCGCATATCTAAAAGAATACATGTATTTACATATTTAGCCTTTTTGACGTCATCTTTATGTCAACCACCTACATGCGTGCCAAGATAGTCGACTTGTAGAGGTCTCACTAGGTATCCATGTGCGCACAGGACTAATAAGTCACATTATAAGACCGGTTTAATGTAGAGGCAATAATATAATCATGTATTGCTATCCACAGGGCACCCGCTCGACCATGATGGAAGCCGGTGGCTCATTGGAAGAGCAACTCGAGGCTACACGCACTCGCTCACAAGAGATTCGTGCTCATAAGTCGGACTTGAAAGTGATAGAAGACCTTGGAGCCAGATTAGAGGAGAGGCTGATCCTTGATAATCGTTATACTGAACACAGCACCGTTGGATTATCGCAAGCTTGGGATCAATTGGACCAACTGGCCATGCGCATGCAGCACAACTTAGAACAGCAGATACAAGTAAGTGCTTGCACTTTTATCCATTCTCCCTCGCACTCAATTACCGGTATTGATCTTTCAGGCCCGAAATGTGAGCGGTGTCAGCGAGGAAGCTCTCCGTGAATTCTCTATGATGTTCAAGCATTTCGACAAGGACAAGTCCGGACGGCTGGATCATCGTGAATTCAAATCCTGTCTCCGTGCCTTGGGTTATGATCTTCCATTAGTTGAAGATGGTCAAGAGGAGAGTCATGAGTTCGAAGCAATCCTTAGCGCTGTCGATCCAAATCGGGACGGCCATGTCAGCTTACAGGTAAGATTTAGCTTTGATGTACCGGTTTCCAAATTTTTCAAGCGAACGTCTCTTATTTCCTATACTCAAATGATAAGTAAAAAATCGACTTTCTATTGAAGTCAAAATTTCATTCAAATTGATCAAAGTTCATCCCAAACAGTTAACGTAGACCAACGACAAAGAATTTTATTTGAAAATGTCTTGACTAAGGAGCATATTTTGTTGATAGGGAAGAGTCAAGAATTATTTGGTCTTAACTTAATTTATCAAATTGAGGCAATCAATTTCAGTCATTACTCAGTGATCATCTTTAGGCAAAAAAGAATTTTAAGATTGACTCATGTTAGATGGAAAATTACATAAAAATTACACTTATTTTAAATTTTAATCTTGCATCAGATTCAATTTTTTTTGTACAGTGATGTCATAAAAATATGACATGGAAGGGATGCTGTAGGAAATGGGGAATAGAAAAATGTATGAGGGAGGTAGTACTGGGTTACTCAGTACCTGCAGCATTCAAAATAACAAAAATGCCAAAGAATTTTAATCTGCGGTCAGTGCAGACAATTAAAATGATAAATCAGATGTTGGTTTTATAGATAACATGTAGTAGAATCGTTTATAGAGGTGCCACACGGGACAAGGAAAATTGCCGACACATGTAAACTTTCATAGTATCATTACCATGATGGTTCTTCCCCATGATTTGATTATAATGCAGTGACTTCGTCGGGTTTGCATGTAACTGATGTGCTATTGATACTGACTTGATGTAGCTCCGATTAATCGCTTGGCTCTTCTGAACTAGCTAAATTCTGCTCCTGTTGCAGTGAAGACTGATGATATGTTCCACCAGTGCATTTGCCTCTTACTAGGATCGCCAAAATGGTAGACTTTCGACTAGACTTCAGCAGTCAAATATTGTTGCCATCTTGAAGTTCTTTAGACAGTTAATAAAGAATAATGATTGATTTATTGAAGTGTGACGCTGGTCATGAACACTTAGGGTATGTACTGCAGAAGAATGGTACCCTCTTATTCCTTTATCGTCCTTTGTCAAATGCTGCTTGCCCATTCCATACGAACACCGACAAGTAGTTATTCACTTAATACTCTCCGACTTCAGTGCAACAAACCTGACAGCATGAACTGGCTCCTCGTTGTTCACTAAAATCAATACTGGCTATAAGAAATACGATTTATTGGTCATTGGTCGTTGTTTTAACCTCCACCTTCGTCGTTTGGTTAGTATTGACCCACTTCGATCGTTGAATCGAAGTTATTAAATTTCTGCCGATACAAGTAAATAGTATCGGCTAGGGGACAGCAAAAACAGCGCCAATGTATGCGAACTTGAAGTCAGAGACAATTTTTTTCGGGACAATAAATGAAAACCGGCATAGGCTAACCGTTAACCTTATGACCCCCAAAGTCAAATCTACACGGCCACAGTCTATTCATCTACAATAAATACACTCCTCCAACTACCCACGATATTCGCTCATTGCTGCTTATGGGTAGTTGTGGCAGTGTTACACGCTGCTAGCCGAACACTTTCGCAAGTGCCCACATGCCGCAGGTTGAAATTAAGCCCATACATTTCAATTCTGATGTATTTCGCAAAGGTGAAGTTAGTCTTATTTATGGGTCCAAAATGTCTACTTTTGAATCATTGAATATATTATGAATTCATTATTAATATTATATTTTATTGATTACTGTTATTTTAATTAAATTTGAATTGTTTTCCACCAAATGATGTCGACAAAGTAGTTAATTCATAAATTGAAAATTTTCACTCACGAATTTGAGATGCACCCTTGATTGTTAAATGGCTTTGTTTAATCTTAAGACGTCAATGTTTTTTTCATTTCAGGAGTTCATGGCATTTATGATTAGTCGAGAAACAGAGAACGTCCAATCTAGAACACAAGTTGAGGAGGCATTTAAGGCACTGACTAAAGATGGCACCAGAGAATATATCACCAAAGATGAGATCTACGCAAATCTGAGTGCAGACCAAGCCAGCTATTGTCTGCGCAGCATGCCACCATACGTCGACAAGTCAGGCAATGTTGTTGCTGATGCTTATGATTACCATGAATTTACCAAACAACTATTCCAGAGCTAAGCGCAGAAGGGCAAGTCTTGAACTTTCGATTTTCGTCCCTGTTTAGTTATTTTGTGCTTGAAATGATAAGTTAAATATTGGTTTGCAAAAATCATTATATAACATTTCAATGACGTAAGATTTCATAATCACGATTGCCCGATAGCTATATATTATTTCAGTCTTGTTAGAGAAATTATAGACATTGGTTTATTCGAATAGAGACTATTATCATTATCGGTAATTGTTTTCAATGTTTCAATTGGAAAAGGGAGATAGCGTCAGTGGGGAATTATGACGCACTGAATATTAGTAATTCAAAAATTGAATAGTGAATCGTATATCTTGCTCACATAATCCATCATTTTCGATTTTGTGAAAATGGATTAATGCTGAAAAAAGTTCATGAGTCCCAACTCGAGGTGAAAATATAATAATGAAGCTTGGTTTGAGTTTGAATTTGTTTTTATGTTGATGGTTTTTTGATTTTGTGTGTTTGATGCTTTGTTTTTGGAAGTGTTGTTGTGGTAATACCTCTCCCCCCCCCCCCCCCCCCCCCCTCCACCCCACACCCCCCCACCCCACCCCCCCACCCAACCCCAACACCCCCCCCCCCCCCCCAACCCCCCCACACACCACCCTGTGTTTTTTGGTTATGTTTGATGGGGTTGAAGTTGTATTTGTTGAGTGAGGTGGGGGGGCAGGGTATGAAACACCTTTTTAGGGGGGGTGGGATATGAGTATCGAGGCTTTGAGGAGGGGTGGAGGAGGGGCGTGAACAAATCACATTGGGGGGTTTATTTTGCTTTGGGGGTGTATATGGGGGTTATCTGGAGCATGTCAGGGGGTGAAAATGTAGGGCGGGTGTGAATGTAGGTCTGGAATAGTTTTGTGTTTGTTGTTTTTTGTTTGGTGTTTATGTTGTTTTTTAGTAAGTCTAATAATGGGTATTTGGTGGTTATTCTTGTTGGTAAGTTTGTGAGGTTATTCCTTATTTTTTATGTTGAGCTTCGTTTTTCTGGACGTGCTTTTGTTTAGGTGTAGTGTTGAATTTCTGAATCTTGCTATGTTCGACCGATGTCACTGTAAACACAAACCATTGCAAAAGGCTTGATGAACAGGACTTTCGTTTGAGGCACATGGTCAGGTAACCGACAAACAGTGCAGATAGTTATATATGGACTATATATATACGTCTATATATGGACTCTCGCGTGCTCTTGTCTGACATTATGTAGTGACGCAAAATAAACGGCAATTTCTTATTTGGGTTATTTTTTATTACCATTATTTCTAGCACAGTTCAGCAACCATTTGAATTTCCAATTATGCAAATTTACCGGTAATTGTCTTTGGTGAAAATGGTTCGAGGTCATTTGTCCTTCGTGCAAAAGTGTTTCTGTTAACACTTCAGTAAGAATAGTCAATAGTACGTGTAAGCAATCTTGAAGAGGCCTACTTTCAAACTGTCAACAGACTTCCTTGCTAAAATTTTAACACAAGTTTTAGATGTTGCTGAAATCGTTTCTGTTATTAAAATTTTATTTTGTGGCTTTCCCGTGGACAGTTCAAAAAAACACCATTATGACCATATTGACGATTTGACGTGATAATTACCGTAATTATACCCTGTACAACACTAATGCGGACAGACAGTGTATGTTAAACTTTCTCTGGAGTATCCGTAGCGGCGGTAGTCCTTGGAACCTTATAGAAGGTTTGGGCGTGTGTAACGAGATTTCTATATACAACCACAAATTGCTATGGCGAGCACACGTTCGGCCAAATCCAATTAGAGAAGTGCATCTATATCGGATGGCAATTTTTTCATTTTACCTAATTTGACGCATATATCATCATCTTCTGCGCTATAAGAACTTGAGTTTAGATATTATTATGAAATGTTAAAATTAACTTCAGAAGCACCGAATCTCGCCTGTTTGCGAATTGTAAAAAATCAAATGCGTGAAAGCCTGCCTTGCACGCTATGCCCATCCTCTATCATTACTGCCAACACGTTTTGATCGTGATGACAAAAGTATAATTAAGTATTTCATTGTTTTTAAATTGTCTGATCAACAAATGCTTAATTGTGACCAAGTTGCAAGTGTGACCAACACACACTCGACTAGCACAATCATGATCATACTTGCATATTCACCTACGAAGACATGCTAATATCTAAGTTAAAATATTATGAAGATCAAATTCCGACATGGATCCAGAAAAGAACTGTATAAGCCAGCAGTCATTCGACAAATCTGCCGAAAGAGAGCATAGTAGTGACATTTCAGAATTGCACTGTCGTCATCTGTAATCGAATGAACGACAGTCAAACGAGCTTCATCGCCATCTACTCAAAACTGACATTTTAACCGCTTATTGGTAGACACACTCAATTGAATGAACAAAATAACAATTCACAGAAGAATGGGTGAATCGTACTTGTGTGAAGTTATCGGAACCATTTTTTATTATAGCTTAATATTCGAAGCAGCTGCTAGCTTGTCAATTTCAGTCTCCTGATTACGAATCTGAGCTCAGATTTCACAAATTCACAGTCGTTTTTGAGAAATTCAAGTTTAAAAATAAAAGTGGTTCCGCTGTGAAGTTAGCGGAAACATCCAGCGGAACCAATTGCTGAGTCTCGCTGATTGACGCAGTAAATCAATTTACTACCCGATCAATTTTGTTGTGCTGATCACGAATATGTGCCTCATCTTTCAAAACAATGCAGATTTCACCCGGAAATCTGAAATTCACTTTTTCTGCAAGCTGATTGTGAAGTTAGCGGAACCATTTTTCAATACAAAGAATTTCTCAGTTTTAAAAAATCCATCCTCTCTACTAATTTGAAGCTCCTAATCACAAATCTGCAATCAGATTTGCAAAACTCGCTCGCCTCGTCCCGATGCCATTGCAAAGATCCGCTCCCGCATCGCCACCAACCGCATTGCAAAGATGTTCCTCTATCTGGGTCCGCTGTGAAGTGCCCGGAACCATGGGGAATCCCTACTGGCATTACAATTTCAAATTCTAATTTTTGCACAGATTTCAGAATCACTGCAATAACATACCAAGAGAATGGAATTGCTTCATGATCACGGTTTGCCGTCCGATTTTCACGGGAGAATAAGTACTTGCCGAGAAGAAAGAGAAGAAAAAGGAGAAAGGGGAAAGGAGAGAAAGGGAAAGGAAAAAAATTAGGGAAAAACATTAGGAAAAAAAAAAAAGAGAAAAAACAGGAGGGAGGAAACAAGAAACGAAAGGGAGGAAGAAAGAGAGGGAGGAAAAAAAAAATTTGATTTTATTATTTTTTTGTTTTTTTTTTATATTTTTATTTTTTTGATTTTACGGTTTTTTTTCTTTTTTTTTTTTTTTTTTTTTTTTTCAAGGATTTCATCGGAATCTCAGCAAAATCCAACCCTCTCCAGAGCAGCCGAACGAACCATCATTTATGCGCGAACGGGCCGGGGATCGGCGATCATCATTTATTACATCACAATTCTATTGCACCAACACAATGTGGAGATAAGTGGAATTAGATTACCTCTTGTGCGCTTACCTTCTCGGTGCGTGCTATCGGTGCTGCTGTGCTTGTTGTGACTGTACTTGCTGTGCCTCTGAAGAGATGTCAATAGATGTTTGAAGAAGACGAGAAGACCCGGTTTGTTGTGTTTTGGGTTTTATGTTTTTTTTTTGTTCGGTGTGTTTTTTGTTTTGTTTTACAAGTGGTTGTTTTTTCGTCCATCGGAAAAAAAAATCGCTGGTTTTGTATCGCTAATTTCTCCATGTTTGTTGTTTGTAATTACGAGGTTAGTTTTAGGTTAGTTACTTTTTAGTTTAGTTAGTTTTTAATTAAAGAAAAACTTTCATGTTGTCCTAAAAAAGGATTCAGAATCGCTTTCATTGTTAAAAGATTGCCAAATGTTTTGTAGTTGTTGCTCTATTGTGCATATTAATTCATTTCGTATCTTATCAAAAAAACATAAAGTCTTACTTTAGTAGGATAACATTTTTCGGGGTTCCATGCTGTCAAATCTCTGCAGCGGATTGGTTTTCAATTGGGGGGTAATTCATTAGTTACATAATATCCGTCTGAGGTGATTAAGATAATTAAATGAATTTAAAAAAAGTATTAGAAACTTGCTAATAAGTGCGATTCATGTTAATGAAAAAAAAAAAAAAATCATCATTTTTGGTGATGTTTTTTGAATAATTATCCAGTGTTGAAGCTTCTACCTTAAATCGGATTTGTTCATTCAGTCTAACCAACATACTTTTCTCTGTCTCATGATATGGTATGCATTTGTAAGATATTGCTACAGTCAACAGAATTATAAATTTATTTGATAAGAAAATAGAAAGAAACATGACAAATATGATGTTTGCAGAGTCAAGCAACTTCGTAAGTGATTGCAGTCGTCCTGGGCCCAGATCGTCAAAAATAAACAAATTTTCCACCCGAAAGAAGAACAGTGCGATAGTGGGCGGTCTCCGGCGACCGGCCCGGTCCGCCTCATCTCATTGTATGTTCTCATTCCATGGTATAGGAATGGGGGGTGGGGATGGGGGAATACGGTTATCGGGGGGCTGAAACCAACGGGAAAAGAAGAGATAAAAGAAGAAAAAGAAATGAAGAATGAAAACGGTATCTAGAAAACGGAAGAGATCTCTCACGCAAAGTTTTTGATATCTAGAGAATGGAGATCTGTCATAGTCCATGTCTACTTTCGATTTGAATATGGCATGCATTTGGCCTACAGTGTCCTTTTTTAGGTAGGCCTATGAAGTAAATGTACATGTATAATAAAAATTTTTATTTCATCGATGATTTGCAAGTGACATAAAGAGAATACCATTTCTAAAGAGTTATCCATTTCCTTTCTATTTAGTAACATATTGGAAAGCGTTTTCTTTTTTTTTTTCGTTTGTCGACAAAAGTCTTTTTCAATCCAAATGTAGCAACAATCTTAAACCAAGTAAGATCCGCGTATATTGTCTCGGTAGTCAGATAGGAATTTTGCGGACAATTGCAGGAATTGCAGACAATATCACAGACGAAAAATTACTGCCAGTCTTGCTGGATTTGAACCACCGACGTATGGTAGTCTGGGCCATCGCTCTACCTGCTTAGCTATTTTGCAATAGAATGATTATCTTAGAAATATTCTATACTAAATAATCTTGTCTCATTCCCAACGCTATGATATCTCGATGCAAGCTGTAAAGGACCTTCCACATTATGCTTCTATTCGAACGAAATTATGGATATTTGAATTGTGTTAATATTTGCCGGTGTCTGACATTATTACATTTGTTATTCATCTACATTATGCAGGTAGCCTACATTCACACTGGCTGTTTGCGGCCCAATTTATCTTTCAATTTTTTGTTATTTCATCACAATTGATAAAGAAATACTTAGAAATCATAACTGAATAAAATATGCATTAAACATCAATTTATTTTCAACATGATTTAGCAGCTGATTTCTGTATATAGATAGTATGATTTGTTTCAATGTTTTCGTACTAAGTGAATAGGCCGGACCGGCCAAGTATATTTTAGTATCACTAGTTGACTGGTGTCAGTTAATGTACAGTCATTTGTCTGACCATTTGCGAGCCAAGTGTCACCTAAGTGTCAGCAAAGTGATAGCAAAGTGTCAGTTAAGTGACAGTTGAATTATCTGGCGTGATATTCCATATTTTGACTACTTTTACAAATATTTTTAGCAGCATGATGGTCGTGATGGATCACGAAAGGAATTATACATATTAATTAATAGAATTTCTCTTATTTCTAGTTCTTGCATTCTCTCATTTTCAAGCATTCGATTGACTTCAATACCGAGTAATGGCGAGTTTATGTGACCAGTTTTCTGACGAGATATGTACGAGATGCTATTATCGATGCATCCAAGCATAGCGCCCTTTTAAATTCTCTGAAGACAGCCCTAGAGCCAAGAGAATGATGGATTCGAACCATCTGACGCACTACAGGCTTTTTATCACTTAGTTACATGTATTTAAGACAAGCGCGCAATGTCCAAATATGTTAGTGATGAAGATTTTGATCAAATTTTAGAATTCCAAAAATTACACATTTTAGAACAATTCATCGCTTTTACACAATTTATAACTAATACATGAATATAATACACATTATCTGAATATATGCATTATTGCAATACATATACATTTCACAATTATATATATACAATATTTACACTTTGAGTACAAGTCTATTCGAGAAGACATCTGCATTTATAATTAGGAATCATATGGTCATCCAAAAGAATCGCACACCGATACATGGAAAATTTGATGGAATGTTGCAGTAAAATCGAGTCCAATGGAATAATTTCAGAATGTATAGGCTAATGATAAACAATTAACATAATATTCACACTATTTTTTTCAAAAATTGAGATTTTAGCCAAGCCTGAATAAAAATAGACTTGCGCATTGCCAACTTAGCACATTCTCTCTATCAGCATTCAGTTGTGGTAAGCAATTCTTCCGGAGACTTTTTCCTGGAGAAAGGTGCCGCTGGTGCTAATATCCATGCTGGGACCCCACTCATTCCCTCTCTCTCAACGCCAAAGACAATGGAGAATAGACATTATCTTTGCTCAACTCGGCTTGAGATGATGGCTAGATGATCGAATTTCATGTTCATCCTATCCATTTCAATGAACCCTTCTTTCAATCAGGTTGCAATATATGGTGCTGTTCCTACCTCTATACTATGACTAAATTCAATCTGGAGATCTCGATTACCGAGATGTCGACATCTCGACCAATTTTTAGGCGTTCGAGATCTCAAAATTACAGTGCCGAGATCTCGACTTTTTGCGATTAGATTTTTGATACTAACATGAAAATTAATGTTGCATGGCATTGTTTGCTGTAACGTTTGGTCAACTGTTGACTCCAAATGTACTAATATTACCATAATCACTTATTGAATGCCACTTAAAAGGTCAGTTCAAAGTAAACGGATTACCAATGCAACTTATTATATTATTCTAAGTCTGCATCAGAATTTTTTGACTTCTTCAAAGAGCTATCTTCAGGGAACTTAGTATTAAAGTTTTTGACACTAATTTACATTTCATGAAGATAACTTCGTGAAGTAGTCAAATTAATTGGATTTTTGGTTATAAAACTAAAACAAGCTAACTTGGCATTCCATTACTTTTGGATTACTTTTAATAAGCCATGGTACATTTTTACAATCATTTGAAAGTTAATGAATGATATGTTCTTGAAGATGCACAATGTTGGATGACAATGCCTTTGAATTGTCTTTTAAATGACTGGTAACTGTGGTTACCAGACACCATGAATATTAAGTGTGTAGCAACTATTCAAAGTGGATAAATATGGCAACTTTGACGCTGCGTTTGAATAATTATAATTTCTTTCCATAAGAAGGCTTTGTTGGTCTTACATGTTATTATAACAGCCATTGTAATCATTTTCAGATATGAAATTATTTTTACATGTGATTTGTTTGTGATTTTGTATTTTAAAAGGCGTAAAAATGACCGTCGATGAAGAGTGAAAAGCCACGCATTTGCCATATCATATCTCTCAAGAACTTTTCTTATTTTGTTTACTGATTTTGCCGAGTCCTTTATTAAATGAGAGTATGCATGTAATTAAAGCAATTGATTATTAAATAACATATGTATAGGCAAGTGAGTGCCAAAAGGCATACCGTAGGGAGGACGGGGAGCATTGAATATGATTTTAAAATTTTTCCCGACAGTTTGAATATACTAAATCAGATGAGCCAAAATCAAACTCGGATGGAAAGTTGAGGGCATGCTAATCTGAGTTGTTGGAGGTTTCTGTAAAATTTGAACTTTCTACCAAAGTGGTTCATGTGTGGGTCACATCCCGGTGAAAAATTCCGCGTGGATTCGACTTCGGAATTGCTACATCGATTCTACGTATTACTTTGACCCGGCTCTCCACGTGGATTCGACGTGGATTTATACCCATGAAATCGACATCGAATCCACCTGGTATCCACTTGGAAACTGTATCTATATCATCCACGTGGAAACATAACGAATTTGCGTAAAAACAAATTTTTGTCGACTTGCTTCAAGAATTCATGGCTTCCACAAAGAGAATGCTCGAAGCAAATCGGCAAAACTCTGTTTCTACTAAAACTAAAAATTGCATTGGCCAAAAATTATTTAAGGGGACACGTGAAACAAATTCACAATGAAGCCATTACACCTGCATATAGCCATAAGGTGGTGATGTGGACACAGTTTGATATTTTTTCTTTGAGAGCTATGCGCAATGAACCAGCTATTAGAAATGAAATTAAACTTTGCTTGAAAATTACCCAAAAATAATTATTGACATGTACTCTTATTAGATGACACGAATTTTGACATATTTTTATAAGCTTTGTTTTCCGCGAAGTAAAATATTTTGCAAATGACTTTCAATACAGTCAAACCAAAATTTTGAAAAACAATGGTTTCTGTGCATAATTATTCATGTTTTCCAGGAATAAGTTACTTCGTAGTCATCTTGTTCATATTGCATTGTTAATTGTATGCAACATTCGAGCTTCATGGATTTTGAAGTGTTCGAAATTATTTTTTGAAATCGGGTTGATATGGACATGTATGATACATGTTTCTCATTTTCATCAAACAGCTATCTATTGCAATTTGCCAATGCAAATTTGGACCAGATTTGATGACAGTGAACGTGGAAAGATTTGAAATGAAGGCCCTTAATAAACTAAATAAGGGAGCAATTGAATAAATATGGATTCATATGCAAAATTTTGGCTATCAAATTAGGCTTTTAATTGGCCTTCACGGAATTTACTTTCCCAAATAATTTCAAGAATAGAGTCAAGTGATAAAAAAATATTCACATACATATGACCGCACGCTGTTTTCTGCCATCAAGTTATGTTTTTGTGCATACTATGTGAGCGTATATGCTCCTGTTTTCCAATGTTCTTGGAAATAAACATTTTATGACTTTTGACTACATTGATATAATAATAATGCACGATAAATTTGACTTTTATGTCCCCACTATTTTAAAATAGATTCAGTATTTTGCGACAGAAATGATTGAGATCCTTGAGCCATGACAGCGCCTAGAACTACAACAGTTTTGATAAACAGCTTTATCATCAAATCAAACTCATTTCTTATTGAAATCGAGTGAAAAATGAAGGTGCTCAAAACTAACTGAAGTTTAGTCAGTGACAGGTGTCATAAAATCGCAATTTTCCAAACATTGAACATATTTTGAACACTTAAATATGTTGAACAATTATTCCAAGTCAATAGATTTATCAGCGTGACGTTTGATTTGAATATTTATTTCTTCCCATAGGAAAGATTATTAAGGCCCGTTCAGACAGAGCACGTTTTTGCGGCTATTTTCTGCCGAGCTAAATGACTTCTCGAATTCTATCATTAGACTCAGTACAAAATCGGAGATGTCGTTCAAACACGATGCGGTTTGCCGCAGTTGAGATGGATCTGAACCCATTTCAACTGCGATGTTTTCATTTTAGAAAATAAAATTTTGCTTCTGATTGTAAAATGATTAATGGCATCGCATTCTCCATACAATTTCGATCAATACGAAGTCCATTTCGCTAATTTTGATCAAGTATTGAGATAACTAGATCAAAGAAATCATTTGATAACAAACCTCATGCTTTAAGTGTGCGGGGCGGCAGTTATTAACAGACGCTTATTACCAAAGTCATTATTTTAGATTGTTCTCGATCTACCCGGCCGATTCTGCAAATGAATCGCAGTGATATAATGAATCTGATGAGAGTAAGGATTTCTTAAGTTCATACATTTTAATTTTTTATTATCAGAGTGTCAAAATTCATGTTCAAAGTTAACAGAGTATCGGTAAGTGATTGGCATTTCAATTGCATGACTTCTTTGTTCTAGACGGCGATCAACAATAATAATGTGTGTCGTGCCCACGCCGATGAGACATTCGCAGCTCGTGAAATTGTCAGCGATGAAACTGTTTGATGACCTTAGAAGACCGATCCCCTGTTTTTTAATGACGTCTTTGAAATAGGATGAAACCATAAAACAAATCAATTGCATAATGCGGTGCTTCTATTCTTCCCCCCCCCCAGATTTTTCAAGTTTTCCAAAATCATCAAATTTCGCCAAAGTTAGTCACATTGGGTTTAGAATAGACTTGATCTCTCACTGAGTGACACTACAACACGACTGAAAAGTCTTACTTGAACTCTGGGATGAATGATTGGTACCTCTTGGATACTCAGCTAGAATACAAGGTACAGCTGTGATCATGAACTTCGTGGGATTGTTGTCTACAGACAAATGGCGAGCAAGAAAGTCAGAAAATCTTGATTTCGGGATCCCGGGATTGAGTAGAATCGTAGACATCCTCTTATAAAGCACAGATGCATGTAAATAGCATGGGATCTCGGCAAGGACTGCAATCCCGGGATTCCTTGGGTTTGTGCAAACCCCGAAATCCCATCACTGATTGATTAATTTGTTCTTATCTTGGTAGTAGCTTATAGATGCTTTACTGCTTCGTTAGTGGAAACCGAAAAGACTTTCGAATACTTTTCGATGTCTTTCTTTGAATTACTAATTCAATAATATTGTAGCCCATATATTACAGTTGTGTCAGCATACTTGTATATGTGACTATATATTTACGTACTTTATGTTTATCTAATCATATGTACATGGTAGAGATTCCACAGTCTCGGAAAATCTCGATCACATGATTCCGGGATTAAGTTGAGCAGTAAATGTGCTATGACAAATCACATGTGTACGTTAACAATATGGGATACCGAGATGTGAGAATAGCCATAAGTTGGAATTGCCGCAAGTCGGTTTACTTACAATATCGCAATCGACTTAAAATTTATTCCGCTTTAAGCACTAATGGATAACGATTTACAAAGTTAATTATATAGCTACTAATAGAGTTACAGAAAACAGTTACGAATTCCTGATTAGGCACTTTCAATCTACAGTTTCCAGAGATTTGGGATTGGTATAGGGTGAAGACCCAGGATTATAGCCTGCCTAAAACTCCCGGCTTTTCTTGATCCCAGGATTCGGCATCACAAGCTCTGACCGAGGATCGATATTGACAAAATACAAGTATACCATTTGTAGCTAAAAATAAAATGGCAATCAAGATAATCATGATTCACGACTATCAATGCATTGCACTAGCACATTGAGATATTCCAAAATCCCAAGCTCGGGATTGCGCGATTGAAGAACCTTTTACATGTCTTTTTGCTGCATAAGCTAACAACTATGGTCAAATAGAATTATTCTTCCTGAACAAATTAATCCCGGGATTGAGTTAAACAGAATAATAATGTAAATATATACCGCAGTCTGGTGAGCAATTTGCTTCTTAAAGATCTCAATCCCGAGGATTAGTTCGATTCCTTATCCCGGTATTGTGTAGGCCTACTTCACCAGCAATGCTCATCTTCAAATTGGTCATGCTCTAATATATTGTTTGCTTTTGGAAATGAAAAGCTCAAATTTAAGTCTCTACCTAATTCAGAAGTCTCATTAATGGATTATTGAAAACATATCGTTGACGATTATATTGAAATGTGAAGAGCCTATAACCATCGTGTGTGGATTTCTGGTAACTTCACCTTCACCAAATTGTCTTTCTTCAGACAGAATACAGCTATATTGTCAATTTCTCAATGCCGGGATTTTGAACCTCCAATCCCGGGATTTCGGGATTGGCATGAAGTCACTATTGCTTTGGAATCATCATGAAAAAGTGACAGGTCAGTTTATGAACTTATACAATATGAAGTGAGCACAAGTGACGACTTATCATTTAGAACGTTGTTGAATGATGTCAACATCAATTTATCTCAAAATGGACCTAGCACACGCAGAGTTGCCAACTCTCACGCATTGGGCGTGGGTTTCACGCATTCAGGCCTCTTCTCACTCTCTCACGCTGGAGGCAAAATTTCTCACGCCTGTTTTATTTATCTCACGCATTCGTATTTTTGATGTAATTCTTACATTTCCTGACAGAACTGCACTTTCGCGTAAAATCTATGCAGTTAAGCGAAATAACATGCTAACAGGCCTAGATATCTACTTCTTTGAGATGCAGAAAAAATGCGAATACTCGTGTTAGACGTCTCAAGATGCAGTATATTTATCTAATACAATAATCTCACGCATTCCACTCAGCAAATGTTGGCAACCCTGCACACGTGTATGTCAAACACATGAGCATAATCATTAAATTGTCCAATTTGTGAGACACATTTCTTGCCTGTCTATTGCAAGTGGTCATCATAGAAAACACCGATCGGCGGGCTTCAACGCCGTCAGCGTCAATTAGGGAGAGCAGTACATCCACAGAATTAACTTTAATATTTTACATCTGTTCCTCTCTAAATCTGTGGTCGGCTGACGTCATCCCTCGAGTAAGCGGATAGACGGTAGCGAAGAATTGCTGTGTTGCCAATTCAAGTCAGGAAAGTTTGTATGCGTCGTGCGGGGGTTAAGTTTCGTGCGTGCGTTTCACATACAGTGGAGACCAGACTTGTGCTGGCTTCACTCGTTCGAGAAAGCAGATGGAAGTTCTTATCTTTATTAGTTGATGACGTCAGCCTTCTGCTCGGTATGGAAGCAGAGATAGTAAGGGAAAGACAGTTAACTGTCTCGGACTGCAACGTGGAAAGAGATGACACGCACCCACAAATGGTGCGACATGCAAACGCTGATGAAGTGATGATGTAATTGCAAATTAACTAAACTTTAACTCGAGTTTGAAAGTCACACAGTTATCTGATCATGATAAGACTAATACAAACCGTTTCAAAAGTAATTGCACAAAAAAGCTAGGCCATTTTCAAATGAAATTTTCGTGTTGAAGTCCCGGATCAATTTTGATAAACGGCATATCATATGAAACCTTATGTTCCATAGATTGTTTTGACATATATTTCGTTTTCATGTGTGGTCACTGGTCAGTAGGCCTTACGAAAAAAATTGAGCGTTTTCTTTGATGCAGAATTTCAACATGAAGACGACAATTTTTTTATGAAAGTTGCCAGACAGCATGAACTATCAGTCAGCTTCATTATGATACACGGTTTTTAGGATTGGCTGTATGTGCAAAAAAATAAAATACTAATAAGTTTTATCAAAAAATGTTACTAATAAAATCTCACAAGATTTTCTCATTGATGAAGATGTTCAATTTCAATAACCTTCTTACCATGTGAAAAGTTATGTCAAGCACTTTAATTTGGCAAAGCATTTAGCTTATGTCTGGTGTCAACTGTGGTCAGCAGACTTAAAAGTATGAATGTTTTGTCAATTCGTTCACCGACACCTACAGACAAAACTATGCAATACAGAAAATTGAGATGATCGCCATTGAATCAGGCTCGTGTTAAGCTTTTAGATGATATATTGTTTTTAGAATTCGGACATCAATTGGTGCAAAAATGTTTGTTAACACTAAACCCGGATTCCACCGAAGCATTGCCGTGCGATAAAATCAATGCCACTTTAATGACGATCCAAAGATGCCTATATCGGTCATCACTCGCGACAGCCTCTGCGAAGAATGTGTCCAAACGATTGTGTTTGGCTCTGAAATTATTCAGCTTCGCTTGTTGCGCTGATATGAAGATCGAAAACTCATCAATAGCATTGTCAGCGATAGATGGGGGCAACTGATTCTTTTCATACAATTCAGTAACAAGAAGTTTAAAGTGTTGTTTTGATCTTTCAGTATTATTGACCATTTGTGTGGGACTTAATGAGGACAAGTAAGATGTTAATTTGTATTTCAATGGACTTCGTTGTAGAATTTTTGAAATCAGAGCAGTAAGAAATGAGCGACATTCAGTGAGAAACTGCTGTTTAATTTTCTCATCTGGCACTTTTGCAATTAGTGCTGCTGCAGCAACACCAATGTCTATGTCTTCCACTTTGCTCATCTTTTCTTTTGTTAAACGGGTATCCAGAAGCTCATCAATATCACAAGCCATTACGCTTGAATCCACGCATTTCGCCATGATTTTTCTGATGACCAACTCAATTTCTTCCATAAGAAAGGGAGCGAGAGGTGCATCCGATTGGAATTTCCTTAAAAACGGTTCGAGAAGCGATGCGATGGTACCAAAAAATGTGAGTTTGGCCAGAAATACGGGATCTGTGACTGCCTTTTCGACAGTAGAGAAAGAGTTGGAAGTAGGTTTCTTTTCAATGTTTGATACATACTGCTTAAGAAAAGGAAATAACTGAATCGCCCGGTTTACAGCCGCAACATTCTCAACCCATTGCACTGCGCAGTATTTCCTCGGAAAAACATCACATCCAGTCAATTTAGTAAAGCCAGCCCTGCGCGACGGGGAATCTTTGAATAAGTTATAGATTGAACGGAGAAATGAGATGATATTCCATCCTGCCACTTGATGCCCTGTTTTGAACGCGCCATGTATTACATGTAAGCTGCAAGAGCCGATGTCTAACAGTTGAGGACTGTCTGGACTTCTCGACAATTCCTCCTTCATCAGTCGTAAAATTTATGATTTACATTCGGACCATCTAGCGATATTTGCACAATGTTATCAGACTTGATATCTTTGACACCTTCTTTAAAATGTCGAACAAGATTCTCAGCAGTACATGACTCAAGAAAAACAGAGGTGAGATACCTAGTTTCAACTCGATTTTCTTTAACACAGAAGAATCGGATGATAAAGTCCATTTGTGCCTTTTGAGCGACTTGATTCAATGATTCGTCAAAACAGATCACAACCTTATCATTGAATTCTTTGACCGATGTTTCTTTGTAGAATGGCGCCAATCCGTACACCAAAAGATATGATGCTTTATCACTTCCCATTGAAAAAGCTTCTGCAATCTTACTGTCCTTGAAAATTCTTTGGAAAAGATCTCCAATACCCCTGCAGCTGTTGAGACTGTAATTAGAGGCTATTAATTTCAACACCCATAACAATTCGCCATCAGTGACATCGTTCGTATGTGTCAAAGACTTCAGAGAGGTTTTTAACTGACCGGAAGTCGATGGTATACTGGCAAAGGATACTGTTTCCGAATTCTCTTTTTCCACTGATGAGGGATCGTATGCTTTCAAATCCGAATCTTGAAAGTTCGGCAGTGAAGACAAATCAACAGACGATGAGCGTTCACGTGTCACAACTTTAAAACTAGAAAAAGCGTCCTTCTTGGTCTCATCTTTACAACGTAATCTGGTTTGATGTCCTTTTGATTTTTCGTGGCTAATTACCGCTCTTCGTCCCATATTACTCAATGAAAACTTCTTCTTGCATATCTTGCAAAATGCATCGTAACATGACCCATCGATTTCGCCAACCCAGTCCCATTCCGAGAGCCAGCTGACATTAAACACACTTCATGATAGTAAAGTTCCGCTTAAACAGCATTATAAACAGTGAACAATATAAACATTTCCTTTTTATATGAATTATTTGATAACATTTTCTATACTTATACCTCCATGAAGAATTTTTACATCTATGTAATTATTACATCTATACACTTCATATACTTTCAATACTTCTATGGATTTTATTTACTTACTGAAACCTTGATATCTTACTAACAATATTTTCAAAATCGTTTGATATTTGTAAACATAAAATCCTTTTATCCCCTGACGCGGCCTGTGTAGGCGAAAATTTGGGAAATAAAACAATAATAACAGCATCGGCTACTTTCAATTCACACTTCGTGATGACATCTGTAAGAAAATTTTCTCCGTTAAAAATCACGTTATGGCGTACAAGAATGATCGGCATCATTATTATCTAGAACATAAAATGACTTGATAAACATCAGAACGTAACAGTTTTATCATGTTAAAGAGAGATACAAATTACGTTTACGTGTCTGTTATCATTTCTATTCATTATCCAAAATAGTCTTTTTACAAATAAATCTTAAGGTTCATAGCAATATCTCATAAAAATCATGACTAGAGAGTGGAGATATAAAGCGACATGAGATGTGTACATGAGATTAATGAAATGCAAAATAGATAATCTTATAAAATGCTATATTCAAAACTGAATATTGATTAACACAATCAGATGTAATAGTCCGGGAGCCAGCGTGAAGTTGTGCAGGGAACGAGGTAGTACATAAAACTTTCACATAGCATAGTACACCTCTAACCTAATGCAAAACTTCGCGTCTGCCGGATCAGATCATTTGCTTTTCAGAAATAGAGAGGATAACACAATCCTATGTATTTCCGATGGTACATGTAAAATTGTGACATTTAAGGTGTTGACTCCATTTTTTCGAATTTTTGCTCATAAAAGTTACACAAATTGGTATTTTGTTGAGCTGGTTATTATAGAAATCATCTACAGATCATGATCTTTCAAATGAGTTATCATTCAGTGACAGAGGATGAAGTAAAGTGTACAAACAGACACTTTTCGTTAAAGTATATCAACAATTTTCTTGAACTTTCTATGTTAAAATTTGCAGTTACACCAACGAAAAGTGTCTGTTTGTACACTTTACTTCATCCTCTGTCACTGAATGATAACTCATTTGAAAGATCATGATCTGTAGATGATTTCTATAATAACCAGCTCAACAAAATACCAATTTGTGTAACTTTTATGAGCAAAAATTCGAAAAAATGGAGTCAACACCTTAAATGTCACAATTTTACCATTGGAAATACATAGGATTGTGTTATCCTCTCTATTTCTGAAAAGCAAATGATCTGATCCGGCAGACGCGAAGTTTTGCAGTAGGTTAGAGGTGTACTATGCTATGTGAAAGTTTTATGTACTACCTCGTTCCCTGCACAACTTCACGCTGGCTCCCGGACTATAACACAAAATACATATCAGCCTACATACAAAATTACAAACAAAAAATATCAGCATTTGTATATTTGCAATTAAGTAAAACAAAAACAACTAACAATGTACCAGACTTCATCTATAAGGCACAATTTTTGAAGAAAAACAGAAAACCATAAACGTATTGCAACAGTAATAAACAATCAACAAATATAAAACGAGAAGACACATTCATATGGAAAATTAGAAGGTTACAGGACAGTGGCGAAACTCGCCCAGTGTGACCCACATTCAGGCTTAGTGAATCTGTAGAGATCTGGCGACGTATCTTAAGACCAATTGTCATCTCTCAGATAATCTTCTCGTTTCCCAATTTCGACCGATGTTTAGAAACCACTGATGTAGGATGTTTAAGTCACTTAAAGCCTGAGTTTGAATAAGTCAAATACGATGACAGACAATATATTTTGACATATTCACTAGCATGCCAATTTCTTTCTTTGGTAAACAGTCGATCATATGGTAGTCAGCTTTGTTTTATCGTCCATCTGAAGTCTTCTTAAAAAAAGTAGCAGCAACAAAATGACAGCGAAATACTGAACTTTAGTACAGGTTTCGGTACAAATCTGAAAAGTCAATGTTTCAATAAAACAATTATTTTCTTCTTTACTAGTATTCAACCTGATTAGGTTTTGTTCGAATGAATAGTGCACAGAACAATTGATAATAAAGATAATTCATGTCTAAAGAAGTTCTTCAAATACAATATCTAGCTTATAGTCTATTACTTACATGCTTCGACAGATTCACTGTATTTTCCAGGTTTTAATAGAAAATATCCATTTTCCCTGTACATTCCCTGTAATTCACACACATGCAAAAAATTCCCTGTCTTTTCCAGGTTTCCCTGTCGCGCGGGAACCCTGCTAATTGAATACTTGAGAGCTGTTAATCGAACTCATAATAAATCCTTCTGGTCTCAAAATCTCGAGGTGTTCAATCTCGAGATTCGAAATTTGAAAAATCGGGCGAGATCTCGAGATTGCAATCCCTAAATATCACCGACCTACATTTGTTTTCTTATGATTCAGCATCTCTTCGGTCAGTCTACATGCATCGAATTTCATTAGGTGTGCTTTCCTTTCGTTGTCATGCAGAAGTTTCGTTTAGAGCTTTCTAAAAGTGCACGAGTGCGGTATGCTAGTATACTCGCGTGAGTTTAGGAGCCAGGACAAAAGGATATCAATGCCGAAAGAGAAATTTGATTTCATTTTATCTGCCGGAAGTACAGCTCAACTTACATCAAGTGCTTTCACTCCTTATGAATTGATTTCAAATACCAATAAAAACACACAACAGTTGATAGGCTACTGAGATTAGGCCAACTATGTTATCTAGAATTCCACATTTATTTTTTTGTGCTCCATTATTTGTCAGAACCGATTTTTAGGGTTCAAAGTCTCATAAAGCGATTTCGTACCGTAATAATTGTCATTTAAGGGTGTTCAATAGCGATTGCGGTATCGATTATGGATTGGAAGTGGCTCAAAATATCGAGAAAAACGACTACGTTTTTCTTGAACCACCTCAAGTGATAAAATTATTCCTAAAACAATCAAATGTAATAATCCAATGTCGTTCTTACTTCATTCCAATGACAGACAGCGACAATTCGGAGCTCCAGGTCACGTCGCTGTCGCAGTTTTTGTTGTTGCATGTGTTTGAGTAGTTTACAGCCATCGAGGATCCAAACAAAGCCCTCAGTAGCTCCGTGTCGTTGCCAAATAGGTTGATGGTTGTTCTGTCATCATCAGACGATACACTGGGATTTTAGGCTCGGATTTCACCAAAAACTTGGCTCTTTCATGACATAGCATGGCTTGATCATTTGAGCTACTGAGACCCCGAATTAGTTGTCTGATAGTCCGGGAAGGAAACGATGACGCAAATGATGAGTCCTCCATAGATTCAAGTTGTAATGCGGTTAGGAATCCATCAATTTGACAGGCATGTCGGACATTCACAGTCCTGCCATCAACTGAGTCGGTGCTGGAATTCGGTAAAAGGGGAATCTGAAATTTGCCTCCGGGAAGGTAGCGTGATGGGATTCGGCAGAGCTGGCGGTCTTCGTATCCACTTATCTTCTGCAACATCCTCGTCCTCACTATCCATCGAGTGGTCGGCCTGGTAAAAAATGCAAGATTTCGAGATTGAAAACATGAAGGACACATGAAGTAGATGTAGACCATTTTAAAATAGTTTCACAAAAAATCAACACATTTACAAATGTAATTTCCGTGTTGAAGTCGTCGTTCAATTTCCTTTAAGCGATGCACTATATAAAACCATATCTTTTTTTCAAGTGGTCAGCTGTGGTCTCTGACTACTAGGTATTCCTAGATCTTTCTCTGATTATATTTTCCTCACATAGCCTACCCCCAGATATCTGCTCACGAAATCCATATTTCCGACGGCATTCAATGGCCACGCAGTAGCGATCATAGTTTATGGAAAGTAGTAAATGTTTCATACAGACATCAGAAAGCAATTTTCTTCGTCTAAATATGCTATGGAGTGATTTGTTTCGAAATACCGAAACACCGGGATTTGGAAAAGTCCCCGGGATCGCAGTCCCTAAGTCTGTAGACGAGGGCCTGTCTGCGCCTATTAAACAAACAATAGTAATTTCTTCACGACGTGGTTGCTGCCGCTTGCGTCTGAAAAATGGATCGATTTCTAGCAGGTCATCAATGATGACAGGACAAAAAAGGGCCGACGTGACATGATTAGTTAAATAAGTAACTAATTTCCAAACACTAATTACTTCACTCAATTAGCGAAACCAAACCTAAATCAAGTGTCTCGGCTGACCAAGTGAATAGAATAAATCAAATAATTAGTACATGTAGTTATTACTTCCTACTAGCTATTTGATGAGTTACAAATGACAAATGCTATTTCTGGGTTGTACAACGATTTCAGAAACGAGCTTGATATTGGATACGTATGATAATGATAACTCCATGGCCTGGAAAAATTTGATTACATGTAGTAATAGTCCGGCAGCCTGAATGAGTTTCTGCGGAGAAAGTCCTAAAGAAATACATGGATGTACAATTACAGTGCTTAAACAACTTTGCTTCCATGCGGCCATCAGTGATGAAAACATAGCAGCTCAATTTGCCAAGGTAAGGAAAGTGTACATGAAGACCCGATACATAAATTATGTGCCGATTTCATGGAAAAAAAGCTATTACCAGTACCTGCTCCATCACATCCACTGTATTCACAAGACGATCCAATTTGTGCTTCAGTCGCCCGAGCACGGATGGCCGGATCTAATATGCACAATAATATGCAAGAATTAATATGTACAATAGCTACAAAAGCATTGCAATCTTTTAACAGTGAAGCAATTCTGAATCCTTTTTAGGACAACATGAAAGTTTTTCTTTAACTAACCTCGTAATTACAAACAACAAATATGGAGAAATTAGCGATACCAGCGTTCCGAACCAGCGTTCCGATGGACGAACACTTGTAAACCGTCTTCTTCAAACATCTATTGACTTCAGAGGCACAGCAGCACACACCGAGAAGGGAAGCGCACAAGAGGTAATTCCACATTGTGATGGTGCAATAGAATTGTGATGTAATAAATGATGGTTCGGCTGCTCTGGAGAGGGTTGGATTTTGCTGAGATTCCGATGAAATCCTTGAAAACCGTAAAATCAATTTTTCTCGGCAAGTACCTATTCTCCCGTGAAATCGGACGGCAAACTGTGATCAGTGAAGCAATTCCATTCTCTTGGTATGTCTATTGCAGTGATTCTGTGCAAAAATTAGAATTTGAAATTTTAATGCCAGTAGGTGGTTCCGGGCACTTCACAGCGGACCCAGATAGAGGAACATCTTTGCAATGCGGGCGAGTTTTGCAAATCTGATTGCAGATTTGTGATTAGGAGCTTCAAATTAGTAGGAGAGGATGGATTTTACTGAGAAATTCTTTGTATTGAAAAATGGTTCCGCTAACTTCACAATCAGCTTGCAGAAAAAGTGAATTTCAGATTTCCGGGTGAAATCTGCATTGTTTTGAAAGATGAGGCACATATTCGTGATCAGCACAACAAAATTGATCGGGTAGTAAATTGATTTACTGCGTCAATCAGCGAGACTCAGCAATTGGTTCCGCTGGATGTTTCCGCTAACTTCACAGCGGAACCACTTTTATCTTTAAACTTGAATTTCTCAAAAACGACTGTGAATTTGTGAAATCTGAGCTCAGATTCGTAATCAGGAGACTGAAATTGACAAGCTAGCAGCTGCTTCGAATAGAATTAAGCTATAATAAAAAATGGTTCCGCTGAGTGGTTCCGCTAACATCACACACGTGTGAAATGTCACGCATGATGGATTTCTTTGTGTCAGTTAGATGGGTTAGTCAAGAGGTGACATGATTCTATCTCAGTCGCTGTATGCAATGGTATAGCAAGTGATCAGAGGCGTAGCGCTCTCTCAGACCATTGGGCCTTCGCTCCAAAATGGATTCCTATTTTCATTTATTTTAGTATGGAGCAGACAGCAGCATGGTATTGAAATTATTAATTTGACGTTATATCTTGATTTCAATGGATTTTCAAACTTACAAGAACATGCATGTTCAAATTAGGCTGCTATTATGACTGCAGAATAAAATGAAAGTGAAGTAATGTGATGAATATAAACTGATGTTTAATGAAAATTTCACTGAAGTCCACAGATTATAATGTATTATAATATATTATTGTGATAAGCTACAATTTCTTGAAAAACTTCATTAAACTACAGGTACACATGAAACAGCACTAACTTAAAAAATAATTTTTAAAGTTCTGAACATTTTTCAAATTCGCATGCTCCAACCCGAAAAACCCGAGTTCGGGTTATTTCGGGTTTTAGATAAAAGAGATAATCCTACCCGATCCGACCCGAGTTCTTAATTGCTCTACCCGAACCCGAATATTCGGGTTTCGGGTAGGATCGTTCATCTTTAGTGTGTAGTGTCAGTGTCACTCGTAAAGAATTCCTTGCCTTCGCCCGGCTTGAATCACAAAGATGGATTGCTTCTCTGTGGGTTGCATGCTGTGACCGCGACGATGTTGAAAGGCGTCGCCGAGCTGTTCTGGTGCGTGCGAACGGCACATTGATAGATTGGCTGAGTTGTCGATGCCATTGCTCTGATCATGTGTGACTCGCATTATATTTTGGCCAATCGGTGCAATCTCGGCGACACTCCAGCGATTACCCCTGAGAGAGGAAGATAGATAAAGCCACCGACAATTATGCATACAAAGATGGCAACATGAAATAAAGACTTGATAAGAAGTAGCGTTTGGTCACTGACGCGTAGGCCCGTATAGTAGGGTCTACTTGATTAAGATATGTTGCGGAATTTATCTAAAAATGCATTCGGGGCCCCGAATGCCCAATGGACGCTACGCCCCTGTTATGCGCTCGGCTTCCGCTGCTACAAATCTTCAATAAAGCAATAATTCTCAAAATGGGGGTGAGCATTTCCCATATCTCCATTCACTGTATTCGGCAGTGGGAGACACGAAATCACTCCACTTCAGGGGTTCCCAGGGGTACGCGAAGGACTTTTGAGGGGTACGCAGAATATGGGAGATATATTGTAATTCATTTCTACTTTGATAATTTTCCTGTTCATGGGTCAGTTGAACTGTTAATTCTTTGTGCGCATTCCCGTATTGGATTCTGGCCTTGAAGCAACCGCTGCTAATTAGCGACCACCAACTCGACCTCAGCCATAGTTGTGCGAATATGAATTCTCCACCATAGTAATAAAAGCAAACAAAGAGCTCGTTTGATGCTGGAACATGACTTTCGCTGCTCTTGTGTTGTTGCACAAGCGCGCATCAGTTACGCCTTAAAATTTGTGTTATTAAAGTGTGAATTTCGTATTTACTGCGCGTAATTAAATTTTAGCATGATTGAATTCTTGTTATTTCTTATATGTATAGGTAGGGTACGCAGAATACTGAAAAATCCTATGATTTTCTATTTTGGGGTACGCAGCATGAAAAGGTTGGGAACCACTGCTCTACTTGATCACCCTCAAAAGTTGGCAAATTGATTTTAGGGAGTGGCAGTACGCAAGTGTATCAAAAATTAAGACACTGGCTATTTCAGCGGCTGAGCCAGTACGAATTTGGTCTCGCACCTATTACAACTGATTACCTCAAATTGAGGTAAACCTGTAGGTAAGATAGAAATTATCTACACTAAAAAGAAAACTGAATTTTTGTTACGTTGTGTGCTGTTTTGAGTCGATGGACAGGAAATAGGCTTGCTTCGCGTAATGAATCACTGCAATTTCTCAAAATTAGAAAAGGCGATGAAAGACCAAGCAACGAATCAATTATGACACATTCAGATAATTTTTTTGTTGTAGTGAGTGATTTGTTCACTCAAGCAGTGGCGTCGCGTGCTCCCAGACCACAGGCGTTCGCTCGGCATTGGAATCATATTTCTATGCCACACATTTTTTACGTTACAACATTAATCTCCATAAAAGATGATTTTTTACTACCAATTCGACCCTGTTTTCCGAACATCTTTATGGCCGAGTGAATGTGCACATGAGAAGTTGATTGCTCATGTCGCTTCATCGTCCTACTCAAGGAGCTGAGATCACTGTCCAGACTCCATTTTCTCGAGAAAAAAGGAGGCAATTAAAAGCCAATTTCCGAAGTTATGATATAAAAAACTGTGGTAGTTCGATATGAAATTTTATATTGATCTTTGAGATACAAAAGAGAGAGCTGCTAATTTTCGGATCATTCCATTTCAATACTCAAAATACTTTCCACAAGTGCTGATAGTTCATAGATAGTCCATAAAGCGGATATAGAGGATGTCACAGTTCATTTCTAATTTTACATATCTCCGATCTACTTCCATGATGTCCATGCATCCCCATTCGATCGGTGATATCGAACCCTCCAAATCTGTATTCATGAAGTTTTCACACCTTGAACGTCATCACCTGCTGTTGGCTGAGGTGTGACCTCTCTGAAAAGCAATGAAGACATTAACATTTGGGCTTTGCTTCCATTTCAATACTTAGGCATCGCGCCTCGATCAACAATTGGTGATTATGGGACAAGGAAATGAGCGATTGTATTTTTAGAATCGAATCATTGTAAAAATTAGAGACGGCAGAGCATTATGTCTATCGGAAATTGTAAATGCCCGTCGTCAAGATTTTGTTTGAATTGATCCACTGAATTTTATGTGATGATTTGTTTGAATTTAATGTCATTTAATAACATTCATTGTCAACAGTAAATTAGCCAGCTGATCACAAGCCATCACATGTTTTTACGGTACACATGTAATATAAGCAATACAAGTACCTGTGAGAAAACTGACTATTTTCATTATTAGTGATCAGGCCAGCTACAGTAAAAACTTGTGCTATAACGGTAAAGTATATTGAGTCACAAAAGTACAAAATCAAAGTTTATGAAAATGAGGCGTAGTTTTAGCCTATATGATGTCGTCCAAATTGAAGAACAACAGAATAGCGTACCAAGGAGGTCCAAGCGCAATATTGTTTGTACTGAAAAAATGAGAAATTATTTAGAGAGCAGCACGGCCAAAAATTGTGATGAACTAGATGCATCTCAGGCAAAATTGTCTGATAGCGTTTCAAATGTTTCGAGAAGTTCAAGAGCCTCCTCCAAATTAATTGATGCTGCAGCAGAATTAGAGGCTAAAAAGGTAGAGCTGGCAGCAATAGACGCAGAGAAGAAATTGAAACTAGAACTCGAGCAAATGAAAATTGATCAAAAACGTATCATAGAGGAGCAAGAAAGCAAACTAAAAAAGCTTATTGCCCTTCGTGAGGTGAAAGTTGATACATACAAGCACCTGCTTAGTGATGATGCCATGGACCAAGGTAGATCTGTTGATGATGTTGTGATTACCGGTAGGCCTACTCAGCACAATGATGTCGACTGCACAAAATCTCCTTTGGTGATGCCTCCACGTTCTGTTGAAAATCCCCATAAAAGCTCCAATGAAATTTCAGATCTTGCGAAAGTCTTATCTGACACTGTGTCTCTGAGTAGAATTCCTTGTCCCGAACCTCCAATGTTTACAGGCGATCCACTGAAGTACGTAGAATGGAAAACTGACTTTGAAATTCTGATTGAACGCAAGGCCATTCCACATAATGAGCGAATTTTCTATCTGAAGAAATATGTAGGATTTCCAACTTCTAAAGCCATTCAGGGTTTCTGAATAAATCACTCTTCTGCATCCTACCAGAAAGCGAGGCAAATCCTTGAAGAGATTTGATCATCCCTTCATCATTCAAAAAGCTTTCCGTCAAAGGTTGGAACGTTGGCCAAAGATATCGAGCAAGGACCCAACAGGACTCACTGATTTTGCCGACTTTCTTGAAGGATGTAGAGACGCCATGACATACATTCCAGAGTTAGCCATTTTGAATGATTGTTTCAAAAACAAAAGGCTGTTGCTGAAACTTCCAGATTGGGCTGTCCGTCGATGGAATCGACAAGCTGCAGAGTGCTTAGATTTCAAGAACATTTATCCTAGTTTCTCGCAATTTGTTGATTTTATTGTGAAAGAGGCACGAATAGCCAACAATCCAATTTCTTCGCCATATGCTCTCTATGATGAGAGAAAGGTAGAAAATCGTGAAAAGAAGGACAGCAATTACAGGGAAAACGTTTTCACTGTTGCAAGTAAGGCGACCGATTCCAAGTCAAAGGTACCAGTGTGTGAATATTGTAGTGCAGATGGCCATTTAATCTTCAAATGTGTGTATTTTCTGAAACAAACCGTTGTTCACCGACAGTGCGCGAAAAGAATTTGTGTTTCGGATGTCTTAGAAAAGGACATATGAAAAAGGACTGTAAAAAAAGAAGACATACTTGCGATGTTTGCAAAAAGAGCCATCCTACGTGTTTGCATTCTGATCGTAGCCTTGATGCCCCACCTGATCAGTCACATGTTGAAGCCGCGTCTTCCTTCAAAGTTTGCCGAGAAAATAAATTCAGAAATTTAAGTACCTCCATGATTGTACCGGTATGGATTTCTTCCATTGACTCGCCAAATGAGGTTTTGACTTATGCATTGTTAGACACGCAAAGCGATACCAGCTTCATCCTCGAAGATCTGTTGACAAGTCTGCAGAAGAAATGTGATCTTGACATCAAGCGTGCACATCTAAGTTTATCAACTATGACCTCTGCCAACACGCTGATCGAAAGCTCTAAAGTTTCGAATATTCAATCGCGAGCCTTCGATTCTTCAGAGACAGTGTTGCTCAACCAGGCTTTCAGCAGATTCCTTATCCCTGTCGATCGATCCCATATCCCAGTGAAGGAAACTGTCATTGGTTGGACTCATCTACAGCATTTGAAGGATGTATTGCCGCCTCTTCAGACTTGTGAAGTTGGTGTTTTGATAGGCTTTGATTGTCCGCAAGCATTGGCTCCCCAAGAAGTGATTATGGGTCTGAAACATGAACCATTTGGCGCAAGGACTTATTTGGGTTGGAGTGTCGTTGGTTCTACATTTTCCACGACTGACAATGCCAATTCCCGAGTTTGCAATCGAGTCTCAGTGAAATAACTTCTTGCATGCTTGCCTTCTGACGCTCTCAAAATACTCGAATCAGATTTCTGCAATGACAGCGAAGGAGAAGCAAAGGTCTCTCAGGAGGACATGCAATTTATGACTTTCTTGGAAGAAAACACTTATCAACGCGAGGACAAACATCTGGAGATGCCGCTTCCATTCAAGAAACGACCGACCATGCCTGACAACAAGATGTACGCCATGAGACGTTTAGAACAAATGAAGAAGTTACGTCAAAACGAAGATTACCTGGAACCAGTGATGTGGAGCGGAGCGGGTTTTGGAGCGGAGCGCAGTGGAGTGGGAGTAAATTTGGAGCGGAGCGGTAGTAAAGAAAATTTTGACTGGAGCGGAGCGGAGTGGAGTGGGAGAGAACCTGATGTTGACAAAGTCAACAAAGTTTTATCATAATTAATGATTTTTTACAATATTATTATTACACTATTTTTTGTAAGATATTAGTCTATTATTTATTTTTTCAACATTATTCGGAGATTAGACTCCATTCTCAAGTTATACAGTAAGTGGAAGGGTTCTATAAACCGTTAATAAGAAAGCCAATAAAGATATGATTTAAAATTGAAAGAAATCTGAAAGTTAAAAATGGAAGTCCGACAGTTCATATTCGTTCCTATGGATGGGTTCAAATTTTTAGTGTGCATTGGTTCACGGAATGTTAGGTTAATGAATGATTGACACAGATATATTTTGCTAGGTTATTTGACATGTGGTGAGATGTTATAGATGGATTAAGTCTTGTTTTTCAGATGTTCATTAATTCTTCTATGCAAAGTTCTTATCGTACTACCGAGTACCGATGTATCGTTCCTTGCATCTTATACAAAATTATTCTTATCAAATTTATCAAATTTTTCTGATACAAAATTATCATTTCAAATTAGACATGAATGTCACTAAGTTATTATCACATGATAAGTGTAGAATCACTATTAATGCTAATGTGCAATCCGCTTTCGAAGCATTGTTCAATTATAATCATTATTTATTTAAAATCATTCATGATTATCGGCCATAATTCGTATCTAAAATTCGACCAGCATAAGGCTAATATTTTGCAGTTAAGCATATTATCAGAGTGGAAGTCAATCATAATTTACAGTAGTCAAGCAACCTAAAAAGTTCAAGGAAATCGTTTTATCTATGGTATGGTAAATTAATAGGATTTAGTTTTAGTGGAGCGGAGCGGAGCGGCTAGGTATGAAAAAATGACTGGAGCGGAGCGAAAGCGAAGTGTAATCGGAGCGGAGTGGAGCGGTAAAATTGTACCGCTCCACATCCTTGCCTGGAACACTACAAAACGTTCATGGATGAGATTCTTGAAAGAGTTGACGCTGAACGGGTAGACACTTGTCCGTCTGAAGGGAGCAGCTGGTACATTCCCCATCATGGAGTGTACAATTCCAAAAAGCCAGGAAAGGTTAGAGTAGTCTTCGATTGCTCCACAACCTTCAGGGGTGTTCTCTGAATCAGCATCTCTTGACAGGTCCGGATCTAGGTGTTTTGTCGCGATTCAAAAGGTATTACATTGCCATTATGTGTGATATCGAAAAAATGTTTCATCAATTCGTAGTTTCAAAGAAGGACCGTGATTTCTTGAGATTTTTATGGTGGGAGGATGGTCGAGTAGACGAATGTTCAAAAAGGGTGTTGATTGGGATGATGTTTTGCCAACTGATGCACAGAAAGAGTGGAAAAATTGGATTGACGATTTCCAGCATTTGAATAGTGTTTCAATTGAAAGGTGCCTCATACCGCAATCTTTCTTGAATTTTGATCGCATTGAAATTCATCATTTCTCGGATGCGAGCTGCAGTGGATATGGTCAGTGCTCATATCTACGTGTCATTAACTGTGACAAAGTTCACTGCTCCTTTCTGATTGGAAAGTCGAGAGCTGCACCAAAGAAAGTGGTCACTATTCCACGTCTGGAATTAATAGTCCGGGAGCTAGCGTGAAGTTGTGCAGGGAACGAGGTAGTACATAAAACTTTCACATAGCATAGTACACCTCCAACCTACTGCAAAACTTTGCGTCTGCCGGATCAGATCATTTGCTTTTCAGAAATAGAGAGGATAACACAATCCTATGTATTTCCAGTGGTAAAATTGTGACATTTAAGGTGTTGACTCCATTTTTTCGAATTTTTGCTCATAAAAGTTACACAAATTGGTATTTTGTTGAGCTGGTTATTATAGAAATCATCTACAAATAATCTTTCAAATGAGTTATCATTCAGTGACAGAGGATGAAGTAAAGTGTACAAACAGACACTTTTCGTTAAAGTATATCAACAATTTTCTTGAACTTTCTATGTTAAAATTTGCAGTTACACCAACGAAAAGTGTCTGTTTGTACACTTTACTTCATCCTCTGTCACTGAATGATAACTCATTTGAAAGATTATTTGTAGATGATTTCTATAATAACCAGCTCAACAAAATACCAATTTGTGTAACTTTTATGAGCAAAAATTCGAAAAAATGGAGTCAACACCTTAAATGTCACAATTTTACCACTGGAAATACATAGGATTGTGTTATCCTCTCTATTTCTGAAAAGCAAATGATCTGATCCGGCAGACGCGAAGTTTTGCAGTAGGTTAGAGGTGTACTATGCTATGTGAAAGTTTTATGTACTACCTCGTTCCCTGCACAACTTCACGCTAGCTCCCGGACTATAAATGCTGCATTGCTGTCGGCAAAGATGAATGTTTTTCTTCGGAAAGAACTGGCGATTCCCATGACGAAAGAATACCTTTGGACTGATTCTCGAGTAGTCATCGGTTACATAAGAAATGAGTCGACAAGTTTCCATATTTTTGTCGCCAATCGCGTGAAAATGATAAGAGACATGTCCAATCCTTCCCAATGGCACTACATCAGATTCCAATCCTGCTGACCATGCTTCCCGTGGTTTGTTGATTGATAATATCCAAAATTCAACGTGGTTAAAGGGACCAACCTTTCTCTGGCAGCCTCATTTTGAAACCGAAAGCATCAACACTCAACTGTCTGAAGATGATCCTGAAATAAAATCTGTCTCTTCATTCCACACTGAAACTGCCAGTCGTTGTGATTTGAATCTGAGTCGAATTTCAGAATGGAAGAAAGCCACTTCAGTCGTTGCCAGAATTCAAAGAATGTCGAATGGAGTCTCTGGTACCCACGCACCAAGTGTAGAGGAACGCCGCAAAGCAGAAACAACCATCGTTAAGTTGATACAAAAGGACAATTTCAGTGAAACTCGAAAGGTTCTTCTCGCTCCTCAACCGTTACCCAAAAGCAATCCGCTATACCCTCTTGACCCATTTATTATGGACGGTCTGATTCGTGTTTGGTGGACGCCTAAAGCATGCTGATTTGTCAGACTCAGTGAAGCACCCAAGTATTCTTCCGAGAGATAATCATATAATTAATTTGATCCTGTCGCATGCGCATGCCGAAGTTCAACATCAAGGAAGATGCCTGACTCTCAACAATCTTCGATCACTTGGTTATTGGGTTCTGGGTGGCAGTAAGGCGGTCAGCAGCTTCATTCGTCAGTGTGTAACATGCCGCAAACAAAGACGTCCGACTGAAGAGCAGATGATGGCTGATCTTCCATCTGATCGCGTAAAACCGTCGCCTCCATTTAGTTATTGTGGTGCTGATTGCTTTGGACCATTCTATACAAAACAGGGTCGAAAAGAATCCAAAAGATATGGACTTTTGCTGACCTGCATGTGCTCCAGAGCAATTCATATCGAGATGCTTGATGACATGACTACAGACGCCTTCATCAATGGACTAAGATGCTTCAAATCAATTCGAGGAGCTGTGCGTCAAATACGCTGCGATCATGGATCCAATTTCGTGGGCGCAATGAATGAGCTCAAAGCAGCTGGTGATGAAAGGCTAGTCTCGTATCTACATGAGAAGCAGTGTGATTTTGTGCTGAATTCCCCAGACTCGAGCCATACTGGAGGAGTATGGGAACGGCAAATAAGAACTGTCAGGAACATTCTGAATTCCATTGTGTCAATGTGTCCTGGTCGGTTGGATGATGCCTCTCTTCGAACTGTCCTTTACGAGGCAATGGCTATCGTAAATAGTTGGCCTCTCACTGTCAGTGAAATGGACAATCCGGAGACGATCGAAACCCCTTACCCCAAATCACATTCTGACGGCAAAATCAACTATGCCGTTGCCTCCACCCGCAGAATTAACTCGATCTGATCAGTATTTACGGAAGCGATGGAGACGGGTACAGTACTTACTTGAGCAGTTTTGGGCTCGATGGAAGAAGGAGTATCTCGCTCAAATATTTTTGCGACAGAAATGGCACAGACCACAGCGAAACATGAAAATTGGTAACAGGAATATCGGAAGGAATATCGAGAATGTCGAGGACGTGCGCTTCCTCACACACACAGCTGCTCTCTCTCTGAACATCAATGATCCGTTTCTGAAGACACCACCGTCGTGCGTGTTTGATTGTTCGTAGAAAACAGTTGTGATTGGTGCACGCGCGGTAAAACTATTCACTCTGAGCGTCTGACTTTGAAACGGAAAGCTGTGGACAGCTATCACGAGAAACTATCAAATTTATATGAAATCTGATAAATAATGAGTATAAGTCAGAAATCATTTTTGAGTAAGCGCCGAATGTCTCGCAGGCAAGAAGAAGACGCCACAAGTTAGAATATACGGAAGAATATTAATTTTTTGAGCCCCGAAGCCAAATCTTCAGCTTCGGGTTCCCATCTTCAACTACCCATGACACTGCACGTCATTCGCTCATAGCTGCAACTCGATCGCCTGATGTTGAGTTAACAATGGGAACATAATACAGCGATGACGTGCGGTGCACGTCATCATGGATAGTTGGGCCAGTTGTCAGCAAGTGTGGCATGACGCGCACCACCGGTCATCGGGGTTCAAGATGTTAACAAACTCAGCCGCTATAAAAGCCAATGTCAAGAATTGAATGGATTAATGGCATCTATTATACGAGTGATACTACAACAAAGGTGGGATTAGAACGCGCTATGTACATGTATTTAGGTAGTAACTATTGTCACAACTCAGTGGGGATAATGTAGAAGAGTTGTGATATTTTGAGTTTTGTTCAAATTCATATTTCATAAATTGATTGGACTTAACGCTAGGCATAAATTATCGCTCGCTAAGGCGCGATTTGCCATAGCTATATCCTTGACTTAACATAGATATACTATAAGCGTGTTCGCTTGCGATTTCATGGTAAGTCGTAAGATTTAATTTCATGGTATATGTATACCTAAGATATTTTATGCGTGATTGAGTTATCATTGTAACAGAAACTTTTGTACTTGGTCAGTCGTTAAGACTCGAGTTTCAGTTTTGCGGCAATCAGCTACTGTGGTGTTGAAGGGTAGATCTCTGGTCAGATAAAAGTGACTTTTATTGTACAACGGGTGTGAAGGTGTTCTGAACGCAGGTATAAATATGACATAAATATATCAACGAAAGGTTTTCACAGATAGGCCTATATGATAACCACGGGATTGTTGCCACATGAACGAAATATCAAATATACACTATCACAAAGATTTTGATTGTTGAGTTTTGACTATTATTATACTATGTTGATTTAGTAATGCTGGTAAAATCACAAAAATTAATTTTTTTTTGAAGAGAAATTCCACCTATAATAGTAAACGTCATGCAGACTGTTATTATGTGTTCTATAGACAGTTACGTTGTGTAAAAGAATCAACAACTCAAAATCGCTGTGAATGAGTATATTTTGACATATTTAAGTGATAATAAAAGTCTGATGCTGCATAGAGTGGCAACAATTGGGGCTGATCATTAAGTAAAATTCTGCCGACAGAAAATTAAACCGATTTAATATTCTGCCGGCAGAATATTCATGCGACTTAATGAACGACGGTATAGCACCGAAACTGGCAGAATATTCAGTCGGTTTCGGTGTTATACGGTCGTTCATTAAGTCGGCTGAATATTCTGCCGGCAGAATATTAAATCGGTTTAATTTTCAGCCGGCAGAATTCTAGTTAATGAACAGCCCAATTAATAGCAACATCCATTGATAAATACTGATGAATGCTCAGTTGCCAGTAACTAAGTGTCATTTATTTGCATTCAAACTATTATCATCGCTAAATAAGAAACGCAGTGAAACAATGAAAATAACAAGTTTAAACATGTGCTCATTGGTTTACATGGGTGTTAATATGTATGTTTATATTTGTTTATATGAATGTGTTTTTGAAACCAGTGGTTCAGAACAAGCGTTACCTCGTGAAAGAGTAGTTGTTCTTCTTTCGCTCTCATGTACTACGTCTTAACATGGTAGCAGCGGTGATGATTTACTAAGGAACAAAATTTACGATCAATCCTTATAAATCTATTTAACTTACTAACCCATCCGACAGCAGTTAAGTTAGTGAAGTTGCTACCTGCGAGATAGAAGCATGGTCACTAATTTTACACCGCCACCACCTCTTGATATGAGTGAAAATAAGGCAGCTGAGAGCTTTAAGACATGGAAACGGCAGTTAGAAGTTTACATGCTAGCGTCAGGCGCTTCTGACAAACCTGCCAAGCAGCAGATCGCAATCATATTACACTGCGCAGGCCCCGATGCCATCAAGGTTTTTGATCAATTCTCGTTCGATAAAAAGGAGGATCCCGATGATCCGGACACAATCGTCAGAAAATTTAAGGAATACTGTTGCCCAAAAGAGAGCGAAGTGTTAGAATCATTCCGTTTTTGGAACATGCAATATAAGGCACCCTTTGACACGTTTGTGACTCAGCTGAAAGAGAAAGCCCAGGGATGTAATTTTGCGAGTATGCAGGATCGATTAATCCGAGATAAGATAGTTTTCAGTGTCGAACCCAGACTTCAAGAGAAGCTGATTAGTGAGAAGAAATTGACTTTAGAGAGAGCATTAGATATTTGCAGAGCATTCATGGCTACCACTTGACGAACTAAAGAAACCTTGTGAAACTCCAGAAGCCGCTGTAGATAAGATTGGATTTAGCAGACATAATCAGCAACCTCGCAGAAGGGCTCTACAACCAAATGAAAGAGAGAAGCCACAGGTTGTGACAAATTGCAATTTCTGCGCCCAGAGTCATCCTCGTAGGAAAGAGGCTTGTCCCGCATGGTTGATGGAAATGATAGTTGTAGCGGTAGTGAGGACCAGGATAACCAGATCTTTTCAGTTTCCAGTGATAATGAACGGATAAAAGCTCAGTTGATTGTAAACGGCCAAAATGTAAGATTTCACATCGACACAGGGGCCGATGTCAACACCATTTCGTGTAAGTTTGTCAAGAAGCACCAACTCACTAGATGCAAGAAAAGCCTAACCATGTGGAATAAGACAAAAATAAACCCAGTCATAGGTATTGCGAAGCTGAAGATGACCAATCCACGGAATAAGGAGACCCAGTGGGTAAAGTTCTCCGTCTTTGAAGGGAACTACACCCCACTGATCGGGCGCACTGTTAGCGAGAAGTTTGGATTCATATCAGTGAATACTGAGAGGTTCATATCAGCGATAAACAGCGAGTCAAAGGTGGAAGGAGCCTGTCTTGGGGAGTTAGGTGAAGCCAGATTAAGAATCGCCCAAAACGCCACTCCAAGCGCTCTTCCATGCAGAAAAGTCCCGTTTGCCATGAAAGACCGCGTGAAAGCAGAAATTCACCAATTAGTTGAAAAAGGAATTTTAATTCCGTCGAGCAACCCACCGAATGGGTGAACCAAATGGCAGTTGTTGAAAAGGCCAACAAGCAGATCAGAATCTGCATTGATCCACAACCCCTCAACAAATTTCTGAAACGAGAACATTTCCGCCTTCCAACGTTTGAAGACGTGCGGCCCGAGTTTGCCCAAGCGAAGATTTTCTCAAAACTATATGTAGATGTGAAAAACGCATTTTGGCACATCAAGCTGGACGAGGATTCCAGTTTCCTTACGACGATGATAACTCCACTAGGTCGATTTCGATGGACCCGTTTGCCTTTCGGACTGAGTGTTAGTAGTGAGATTTTCCAGAGAAAGTTAATCAAAGCACTGGAAGGACTACAGGGAGTTGTCAACGTTGCCGATGATATAGTAGTGATTGGTCGTGGCCAAAGGTCAGAAGAAGCAGCGAAAGATCATGACAAAAATCTTGCCGCCCTGAAGAAAAGATGTATAGAGAGACATATTCGCCTTAACGATGAGAAAGCAGTGGTGAAAAAGAACGAGATAACTTTCATGGGCCACAGAATCAGCGAAGATGGAATAACTCCAGATCCAACGAAAATCAAAGCTATATTGGACGCCGACCCCCCTCTCTATAGAGACGTTTCGGAAGTGCGCCGATTCTGCGGAATGACCCAATACCTAGCCAAGTTCCTAGGAAATTTGTCAGCAGATTTAGAGCCAATGAGGAATCTCACAAGAAAGAATTGTGATTTCGTGTGGGACAGCAGATGCGCGAAAGCGTTCCAAGAAATAAAGAAAAAGCTCACCGCAACTCCAGTTTTAAAGCACAACGAGCCTGATAAGGAGTTGGAGATTCAAGTCGACAGTAGCCTCACTACCATGGGATGTGTGCTTCTCCAAGATGGACAACCAGTCGAATACGCTTCCCGAGCCCTAACTGAAACGGAGGCCAGGTGGGCCCAAATCGAGAAAGAGATGCTAGCCGTAACGTTTGGTCTAGAGCGTTTTGACCAATACAGTTATGGAAGGAAAGTGATCATTACCAATGACCACAAACCTCTAGAAGTAATACTAAAGCGGCCACTGAGCATGGCACCACAGAGATTGCAAAGATTATTACTTAGAGCCAACCGCTACGATTTCGAATTCAGATGGATGGGGCAAGGTTACATATCGCTGACAGCTATTTGTCCAGATGTAGATGGACGGGAAGCAGTAGCACTCCAGCTAGGGGGCACCCAGATGTGTCGAACATTCCCCCCGGTATCTCCGACGCAACGCTAAAGAAGGTCGGAGACTGCACCAGCAAAGATCCTACATGTGAAAAGCTAAAACAATTAATAGCGACCGGATGGCCTGAAACCAAGCACGGCGTGGACCCAGAATTGCGACCGTACCACGGGTTTAGAGAAACATTGTCGGTGGAAGGAGAGATAATTGTAAAGGGATCTCGCGTCCTCATACCCGCGAGTATGAGACAAGAAATGAAGGACCGACTCCATGCGGCTCACATGGGGTGCGAGAGTATGCTCAGGAGAGCTAGGGAAGTAATTTTTTGGCCAGGCATGACTTCGGAAATAAGGCAATTGGCCGACCAGTGTGAAGCGTGTCAACAGATAAAACCAAGAAACCGCAAGGAGCCGCTAGCCTCAGAGAGGTGGGAAGGTTACCCCTGGGAGAGGGCTGCCGCAGACATCTTCGAACTTAAAGGAAAGCATTATCTGGTAGTGGCCGACTACTTCAGCAACTTCATCGAGATAGAACGACTACGGGACCTACGGACAGTAACAACGATAAGAATAATTAAACAAGTGTTCGCCAGGTATGGAATCCCGAAGGAGCTAGTCACCGACTGCGGAACGCAATTCACTTCTTCTATGTTCAAAGATTTTGCGTCTGGGTGGGGATTTTTTCACACCAAATCGTCACCGGGTCATCACCAGGCGAACGGAAAGGCCGAATCAGCCGTAAAGATCGCGAAATCTATGATCCTTAAATGCCAACTCACAAGCACTGACCACTACGAGGCATTAATAGAGTTGAGGAATACCCCACTGCAAACCCTTAAGAAAAGCCCAGCAGAAATAGTTTTTGGCACCCTAGATGCCCGTTTTTGGATAAAACATGCATGATGCATGTATCATGGATAAATCCTATCAAGAAATTTCATTCCTTATTAAATAAAATGGTCTATTTTGGTGTAGATATAACTATATTAATAATATTTAGCATTGTAAAGAGTGGGAAATGTATATAAAAATTGCTCAGAATAGTAATTTGGAATTGTACATGATAAAAACATCGATGATCCATGTACGTGGATAAAATACATAATTAAAAGAGCGTTTCCTGTAGAGAAGAATTGTCCATTTGAGTTAGATACCGACTTTACTAATAATATTGATGCTGTAAGAAGTAACAAATGCATTTAAATTACTCAAAGAATCGCTCATGGATAAAACATCGATGATCCATGGATATCGACATGTGAAACATATAGGGCCTATACGACATATGAAATATTGATGTCTACTATTATTTCGAGTGTTTTATATATGCCCTTTATATTTGATGAAATGGTGTGTATAATTAAGATATTCAGGTGACTTCATCGCTTCTCTCTTTCTCACTCACTCACTCGTTCCTCTTTTCTTCCTCTTCTTCTACTCATTTTTCATCATCTTTCACATTCACTACATGTACATTGTAGCTACAATGGCAACAACATCAGTCAATGCTGACGAACAGGTCAACAATATTAGGCCTACACATGACATATTTTTTCAATATTAAGCAATTCTATCGGCACACATTTTTCTTCTCAAATTGAAACATTTATTGAAGTTTCTAAGTTCCACACCGTGCCCATCAGCAAGTCGACTTTGATCAGTTTGCTCGTGTGTTCGCTAAATTACTTAGCTAGTAATTTGCAAAACTTATGATATTAAATCAGCATGTAAGTGAACCAAACAATTGCATAAGTATCTCGCTCAGTCGGTTGAGGAAGTTCGGTCACATTGTTGGCAGCCTGATCGTGGCCGCATTCGCGAGCCATGAGCGGTCGATAATATTCTCTCGCTGGGAACTGTTGATACCTGTGACTCAGCGTCCCTGCTTAATAATTATTGTCCGCCCATCACGTGGGACCACAGAATTAAATATTTTGTTTATCTGCTTCGGTTTGCTAGAAGTGTGATTAATACGAAATGGACGGCACATTGAGGAGCCTATCAGGTGGCCAAAAAGGAATTCCTAATACCTTACAGAGATAGGAAAAAAGTCGTGCGTCGCTTGCGGATTAATGTGAGTTCCAGCGAAGTGCTTCGATTGCCAAAATTCCTTCAGATTCGAAGAATTCAGATCATTGCCCACAAGTTTTCTCCATAATGTTGACCCTTCCGATCATTATTAAAGAAAGTAGCAGGCGTACGAAAATTAGTTCACTTGATGTTTTCACATCCTCTCCTCGGCATTGCTCACTGTATAGTGCATACGTGTACATTGAATCGAAGCCAGGCATCGATGTGTGTTTTGGTGTGTGCGAAGTGATATCACAGCACGCACGCATCTCTCACTGGCTCTAGTGTCCTCTGCTGACAGCTTATTGTTTGCCATTTCCAATAGCAAGCGATACACGAATTTTCCATTCGAGAAGGAGCAAGTTGTCTAATTCTGTGCCATTTCGATATAAGGTTACATATAACTCTTCCTTTCTAGGAAACCGAAGCGCGCGCAGATGAATCTAGTTCTGTGCGTGGGACAGAAAGCTGCGCAAGTTGTGCGCTCTTCGTTCTCGTGAGCCCGTGTTAACTGCTTAATATTACAAAAGTCAGCGCATCAAGAGGATATTCTACTTACACACCTTTATTTACTCATCGTCTACGTTTTTTCATTATCTTACTTAGTTTTTATGCACAACATGGAGCACAATTCAAAAATGAACACTCGCATGTAGTCAGTGAGCTCTTCCACTCAATGAAGCCATCAAGTTCCTTTGATTTGTGCATCAGAATTAAAAATTCACCACTTGGATCAAACCGCAGAAAAAGGGTAAGCTTATAAATGTTTCCAAATTTATTTTGTCAACTTACAGCATTTAACTGCAAGTCTAGGTACATGTATTTGGAAATCCCGAAAACAAAATCAAAGGAAAGATTTGGTCATATGATACAATCGATAAATCAAAAGTTGGTTTATTGACCATGAACACGTACAGACATTTCTATGACTGTGCTGCTATCTCTGCTATTAATTTTGCAAATACTAGAAAGCTACTAGCGTCATACTTAATTTAATTTACTGGCAACAACAAAATATCTCAATTCCTCTTGGTTCCTCTTAGCAGCACATTTTGGGAGTTCTTTATCTTATATATAAAATGCAAAACGCCGACAAACTCCTCCTAAACCATGAAACTTTACGCCAATATGATACTACCATTTAATAGAACAAAAAATTTGTAGTTAAAACCGCCCGGTCTCATTTCCCTAAGTATCATAATTACAGAGAAAAGTAGACTTTTGTGTAAATTTTTACCGAAAAAATATTAATTACACAAGTAACTACATTAAATTTACAAATGAACTCCTCATTTGCTTTAAAAAATTGCCTCGCTAGACATGCGTCTCATTGATTCTAATGTTTCACGACGGATTCAGCAACAGCCAATCAGAACGCGATCTAAATGGTAAGACAGCCAATCAGTGTAGGCGAATGAGTTGGTAAACTTGATATGCAACAATGTGCATACATACAATGTGCACTGTCTTAATTTAACATACTTATGCATATAAATCCTGGACGAAGTCCGGGGCCTTACTAGTTTATACATAAATATCATAGCTATCAAGAACTCCTAAAATGTGCTGCTAAGAGGAATTCTTAGCATATTGAATTCAAAGTGAATAAGTCTTGGGCATGTGACATCATTTGTGTGATGGAAAACCCAAGACTTATTCACTTTGAATTCAACATGAGAATGTGCATGCATATCAGTTTTCACGACGACGTTTCTCGTTGAAAAATCGATCAAAAGTTGATTGTGTCGTGAAAAGAATCATAATCAAATGAGAATATGTTGAAACGGTAATACACTGCTTTTAAATTCGTAATTTCTGATTGCTTTGAAAATAGCACAAAAATCTGGGCATGTTGAGACAAAATAGTTGCATGCTAGAAACTATGAGCATGAAAGAACTTAATTAACGCATTAAAACCATTTCAATTTAGCACTTCAATAGTAGGCTATACTTGTGCTATAGCATCAATATTTGGATGACAAATAATTGAAAAAAAATTGAAACAATTGAACATGGTATAAGGCATAAAAAATCTATTTCAGGACTACAAAAAGTTTAGATGGAGAATATTTTTATCAATGCGGACAAACTATTGAGCTATTCGATATCTGCTTAAGTTATACAATTTAATCTTGTTTCTGAAAAATGGATCCATCAAGGAAGCTTGTTTAAATAGGTCACTATTTCCATTTCATAAATATTGAACTGAAAACCAGTAGCTAACGCCCATGATATTCAATTAATTTTTTCAGAATTGCTACATTTTAGAAAATGATATCAATTTGATATTTCGAGTCGTTTAAGAAAAATGATCAAGCACACAAAAGGCATAGATGCTACACGACGGACTGCACACTGTAATAAAGATCAGTTATGCGTTGCAGTCCAACAATAGGTTTAGTTTTGCAAAATCAATTATTTTTCATGCCTTACGATTAATATAAAACAATCAAAGTGCAAACTCATTGCACTCTTTTATATCAATTTGTGTTTACTTATTACAAATTATGCATCGCACTTTTCATATCATCGTAGGCCTAGTTATTATGGTCACATGTTAGTTGTAGGCCCGCATGTCACCATGAATACCTGAAGAGATGCTGTCATATAAACGGTAGACAAGATGACATTATGTGTGTGTTTGCAGATTGTGATTTTAACAAAATGAAATTACATGTACGGTGTTAATATCAAGCATTCCTGACTATCTTCATCTCATGAACGATTGACAGGCGGTCGGCAATAGGCTATACTGCGTTTTTATTTGCAGATTGCATTTTTCTCAAAACAGTTACCGGTACTTGAATATCAAAATAAAAGAATTCATAAATTGTTAATGATCACAATTCAACCACTCCTGAATATCTTCATTTGCTATCAAAATTCCTAAGAATAATATCGCTTGCCACATTGTCAGAGATGAAATGAGTCAAAAGCAGTTTTCTTAAGTCTTTACTACAACACCTAAAATTACTATAAATGATTTCTCTTCTAAACTTTGAGTAGGCCTACCCATAGAATGTTAATTAAGATTAGTTAAGTATGATAATTCTTCTAGCTGCTCTGCACATCAGCACAAAATTTGTCTTCTTTTTACAGGTGCTTATTGCTGAGGCTGCGCAAACTCGTCGTATCTGTGCATCAATGACTCAATACCTGACCTACGCTCGGCTGTTTTTTCGTCTTGTGTTGTGATATTAACCCCGAAATACTGGAATTATTATTTACCCATAAATCTCTCATATATTCGCAACGTCCCACCGATCATCAGATTCGGACAAACGTCTTGTGGTCCAACTGAAGATGTTTTTTCAGTGACCTCGTATTATCGCTTCAAACTTCATAGTACTAGTGATTGTTTCTCCGTTGAACTGTAAATTTTTCGTGACATCACCTCTATTCTTAAAAATGTGATGATGGACGTCGCGACGGTGTTTCAGATGACGTGAAATACGCATTCGGACTGTGGGCATGTTTTCTGGTTGGAAGGATTTTCAAATGAAGGATGATCAAATCCGGAAAGAGAAATTTTCTTTATGTTGATAACAGTGATTTTCATCAAAATTATTTGTATCTGATCGTTCGATGTGTGCTACTATATGAACGTCATCCTATACGGTGGCAAAACTTTGTGCATTTTCTAAATACGTATGAAAAATTGTATTTTTGAAGGATATCCATTCCTTCTGCTGTTTACTTGGGAGAGCAGGGCTCAGTTTTTTTAATCTCTATGAATGCTATCGTACAAAGGATAATTTTAGCAAGAATAACTATTTTACCAAATGTAGGTCTAACAAATATTTTCTTACACGATTACTATTGTGCGGAAAATCAATCATGCTTGAAATTTGAATTAAGAACAAAAGAATACACTTCAATCTACAGCGTTATATTCCGTATAGCTCAAAGGGAAGAAGCGTACCGTGCCATAACCTATTTGTTTTAATCAGAAGAAAACTCCATAAGCTGAATGAGTGATCAATCGTTTCTTGTTATAATTTCAAATATCTTTCAACTAAATTTCTCAATAAATTGTCATGTTACCCTTCCAGTCGACAATGCTGCATCAAGAAAATATATAAAGAATATTTCAGAGTAACATCTTCCGAATAATCGCTTGCACTGCCATTTTAATCGTTTTAAAACATTTCTAGAAAATACACATCTCTGATAGCTTTTAGAATTATATTTGTTATTCGATCAGAGCCTTTTTTGAAAAATACCTTATTTTACTAATTACAAATCACATGTAAAAGCTCTTCTTTCTAATTTTTTATTCCATAAATTCATTAGAAATGTTTTTTGAATCGGAGATTGAAAACTGTGTTAGAGACTGATTCATTTGTGTTTCATTAATTCACGTTATGCATGAATTTTCCTTGTGTCTTCAATACATTGCTATAAACATGATGTCGATTTTATACACGGTTATTTAATTTGCATTTGAATGCCTCTGGGACATGTGCAATTTTATATCGAAGATAATGTATGGCCTTGCGCCACATCTATGGAGTGACTGGAATTTGCCAGGGATGTAATGAGTGTATTTCAAGTTGTAAAGTGTGCATGTTCGTAAATTTTACAATGTTGTATTCATTCAACATGTAGACTTTATCACTCCACGAAAAAAATGTGCTATGAACCTACAATACAGATTGTACAATGATACTAGCATCCCTGGTTAATTTCATCTATTCGATGGTAAAATTATAGATGTCACATGATTTAATCATTGATATTTCATTGACAAAACATGCATGTCTCATAGATATAACCTGCATGTCTCATGCATATAACATGGATGTCTCATGGATAAAACATGCATGAAAATCATGCATGGCCATGTATGATGCATGCATCATGCATGAATCATACATGATCATGTATGAAACATGCATGGTCATGCATGAATCATACATGATCATGCATGAATCATGTATGATCATGCATGGGAATCATGCATGTTTTATCCAAAAACGGGCATCTAGGGCAGGAACATTAGAACACGACTTCCAAGCGTCCATCCGCATAGAGAGCTAGATTCCTCCACAGTGATAGAGAGACGTAGGGCCAGTCATAAGAGTAGCAAACAACAATTTGACAAAACAACCAAGAAGCTTCCTGTGTTGACCGTGGGAGAGCCCGTTTATTACCAAAACCCAGATAGGAAGGGGTGGTGGAAAGGTAGGATCAGAGACATGAACAAGCATCTATCCAAATTACTACACAATCGAGGGGCAAAATGGTGGTGTGTACCGCCGCAACCGAGTACACATAAGACCTCGTTCAACGAAGTTCAGGAGAGAGTCTCCAGAATACGAAGTTGGTGTAGAAAGCCAGGTGAAAGATACACCCGACGATGAACGAACGCAAGGCCCACGGTGGACAAGGACACCAAGAAAACGTGCTAACGTACGCTTCGATGGCGGAGGGAGGAGCTTCCAGGAGAGAACGAACGCCCGCGACGGGCGAGACGACATTCAGGAGAGAATGAACACCCGCGACATACGAGACGACATCCAGGAGAGGATGATAATCGCATCCAGGAGAGGATGACGACTGAACAATCGTGAAATAGACAATCGAACTGAACAGACAAAATGTGAAAGCAACTATCGATCAGACGTGAAACGGTTTCCTCACCAAATATATTGTAAACCTTGGTTTCCTACTCTTCATGAAAAAAAAGCCAAGGAGGGAGAGATGTTAATATGTATGTTTATATTTGTTTATATGAATGTGTTTTTGAAACCAGTGGTTCAGAACAAGCGTTACCTCATGAAAGAGTAGTTGTTCTTCTTTCGCTCTCATGTACTACGTCTTAACAATGGGTTTACACAAATCTTGGTTTAATTAAGTCTGATCATCAAGCAGAACCCCTTCGAAGTGTGTGGCATGCTGCTGAATGTGGCGCGGCCGCTCACAAATCTTCAAGGCAGCAACGGATCTAGCCAGACTCAAGGAGATTCGCTTTGTAAAGAGACATGGAAGATTGTCAGTCCAATATCAAAAGGACCAGTTTATGTTCCTCATAGGAAAATTCGCGACGCGTTGTAGTGAGTGTCTAATGAGATAGATGATATTCAATTAATTGCATTTCTTGTCAATCTAGAAACCAACAAAATCAATAATTCTACTCCAGATTTCACGCTGGTTTTTTTCTATCTAAATTACCACAAAAGTGGAGTGCATGCAATTGGCCATGTCTGGTAAACCCTGCTAGAAAATGAAGGTATTGCTAAGCGCTGACCAAGCAAAAGTACTCGTGTTCGGGACGCTTCATGAACCTTGGTCATCAGAAGTGAAATTGTGCATTAGAGATCAGTCTTGCGAGTTTTTCGCGTTTTTATTCTTCAGAAACAGCAGCCAAAGATTTTTCTAAATTAATTTGTTTTAAAAGTTAATTTTATGAACGTCAGTTTCTGTTTTTTAAGTCAGCTGTTTTGTAAGATAGTTGATAAAATCTGATTGGAAGACATCAGCCCAACGCTCTAAAATGATTCCATTTGACATTGATATTTGAGTTGAATCTTTAAGAAATCCTTTTCGACCACTGTCTCATACTAAGTCGATCAAGTGAATTTAATCATTGAGGAGTTTGTTCGTCAATGGTCAAACATATCCAGTCTGGTGGGATCGTGTAACCCGTGGTCTGATCGGCTTTCATGATGTTGAGGTTTATTTTAAGGTTGTGTGATGTAACTCGTGAGGAAGAATTGGTGTTGATCAGAGTTTAAGCTTGGTTGCATTTTGGTCCTTTGATCGGATCCAACCAGGAAATCGTAGCACAACCAACTACCAAGCATCCTGACTGGAATCTTTACATCAAGCGCGCCAGATTGTGCGCCGGGCTTATGAGCCGGCGCGCGCCGGAACCAAATTCTATTTATAGATTATTCCAGACTAAGGCGCGCCGGCGCGCCGGGAGCAAAATCTATTTATAGATCCTTCCGGATTAAAGCGCGCCGGCACCAAATTCTATTTATAGATTCACTCAATAAAAATCCGCATGATTAATTTAATGCGCGCCGTAGCCGTACACAGTAATTTTACTTGAACGAGTACGTTTTCATCCTTTCATTCGCAATATTTTTTGCGTTCTATTTGCACGAACGAATAGTATCCTAAAATGTACTTCATCAATGGCCAAAGCGCACCGCGCCGGCGCGCCGGGAAGTGCGCTATTTATAGAAATTACAGGATCCTGGCGCGCCAGCGCGCCGAGAAGTATGCTATTTATAGAAATTCTAAGATTCCGGCGCGCGGGCGCGCCGGGATGTTCTATTTTTAGAAAATATCGCTTATCGAGCGCGCCGGATTAATCCAGCAAAACATGTAGAGATTCCAGTCGGGCCAAGCATTTGACCTGAAGTCGACAGAGATACTTGCTTGAAAACCCATTAATTTCAAAAATATGCTGGCATGTGATGAAGAGATCTATGGTGATGCTGGTCAAACAGCATCGTTCCGCACCTAATAAAAGTCGACACGTAGTCCGCCATCCCGAAAGAGTTTCTGCAGGGAACGAGACCGAACATGAGACTTTCACAGAATGATGCACACCCTATGCCTACTACGAATCTGCGTTCTATTTAGTTCCTCTTGCGAGACCGAATCATTAAATATTGTATGTTCCCACTAATTAAGTTGAAGATGCTATGTCTAGAGCCTTATTTTTTGACATGGGATGTCTTCTGTGTATTTCCTATCATGTGTATGTGATATTATCAGTGTTTTTGAGTGGGTCGAAATTCTGCTTTCGCTCGCTCATCCTCACTTGCTGATAATCGCCGTTTCTCTCGCTCACCGTTCATTTCCTCAAAATCATCATTTCGCTCGCTCACCGCTCAAAATCATCGGAAGATGACGCTCGCTCGATCATTTTTCGGTAGTACCCTCCTTATTTCTGCAAACCTTTGCTCAAATTCTCAGAACTTATTCCACGCTTTAAATGAAATAAACATCTTTCAGGCGTTGAAGGGAAATTCATCATTTCATTTTAGTTGAAATTTGAAACACACGATGATGTGATGTGGACCATCATACCTATGTATTAAATTAGTTATTGCACAAAATTAGTTGAAACAATGCATTTATATTTTGATGAACATAACCACAGAATTCTTTTTATATCCATAGTAATGGACAATAATCTAAACTTAATCTTACTTGCTGATTGCATGAATCAGTACCGGTATGTACAATTCTTGGTGCAATACTTGGACAAAATTCGCAAGGTGCGTTAAGAAACTAAGCAATGCGTTGACAATTGGAAATGAACTTGTGTGAGATCGTGACAAATAATGGATAATTCCTAAAAGTAGCTAGTGATAGCAGACGTGATTTATGAGTTACTGAGTACTGAGTAATCAATAAGTGTTAGACATCTGCTATAGATATAATCGCTTGATAAGCAAAATTATTCGATTATGTGAAACAGCAAATGCTGCACCCAATAGAACCTATGACATCGGCGTCAGCCGCTACTGAGATCTCGGCTCACTAAGCTCAGTATATGTCAAGATGGTCGGTCCGCAGCAGCTCGTTGCGCTAAGGTCCTACCTTCATCCACCTTTGCACTCAACTTCATGGTGATACTTACACTTAAACACCGGCTTTAACAAGAAATTTCCTCACCGATGAAGCAACGAAATCTCGGCATCACACTCTCAGAAGGTGTGTGTTCACATTTGAATCCCAAATGGAAATTCTTCACATTTCGTAGTTTTCCTTTCATTGGCTTCCCTAACGCTCCCTTCCCAGGGAACGGTAATTTCGCACATAATCATTCTCTTCCCTATCGATAGGCATAATTCATCTGGCAGCTGTCTATCCACTCAAGCTTCCCACTGCCGATGTACAGATCGGACGATGAGTCTTTCGTTTATTTGTTCTACCACTCGGTACGAAGTCAATGCCTGTTCCTTAACTGTGGGGGAGACGTTGTAAAGTTGGCGGAACCACCGAGCGGAACCATTAGGCTATATATTACAGCTAGATCCTGCTTGAAGCAACTTCTACCTCCTGATCACGAATCTGGGCTCAGATTCCACAAAGTCACAGTCGTGACTGAGAAATTTAAGTTTACAGATAAACGTGGTTCCGTTGTGAAGTTAGGGGAGCCAAATTCTTACTTCCGCTGATAGGCGCAGTCAATCAATTTTATTGTCACTACCGTGTTCCAAATTGTGGCGCTGATCACAAATATATGCTTTAGTTCTCACAACAAGTATCGCAACATGTCTACCCAACGGAACCATTTCTTTTTATTACAGCGTGATTCTTTTTTATTTTACTCACCGATTTTTGCTTAATCGATTTCAGTCCCCTTTTCAGATTCTACAAATTTCCTGCTTGGTTCCGCTGACTTCACACACGTGGAGGGGGGGGGGAGACTGCTTCCACTAACGCTTGTAGGACCAAAACGTACCGGTGCGTGTAGCATGCTCTCTGCAGTGCCACATGATAGCCAGAGAGGAAACGGCAAAGATAAGCATGTCACACAGATGACACTGGTTGATCCGGATTCCTCAACGTGCCAGATTAGCAGGGGTAAGAAAAACATAATATGTCCATTGAAGCTTCGCTTCACTGCCAGTACCCCATGTTTCACCAATCGTTCCATGAGATCTTGCAATCTTCAACTCCCCAATTGAGCCATATGCCACTGTTCAACAATTGGGCATCTTTCTAGACTCCCACACTCTTGCTACTGCTTTACATAAGCACTATTCTCATTTCTTACTGCATACCGTAGCACGTTTGTAGCCTGTACACCGCGTGTAAATAGTACAGTAGACTGCATGCGAAGATAGAGCAAATTAACTGCAAAGATTGTGTAAATTCCACCAAACAAGAAATATATCACTCCTTTAAGTTAAGGACGATTTTAAATTTTTTGCGAAGTAAAATTCACCGAGGGTCAAGATCCTCGAGATTGACCGTGGAGACGAAACGTATCCGGGAATTTTGCTACGCAAAAAATCGTCTTAAACTTGAAGGAGCGATATTTTACTTGCCTCGTGGAAAGTTGCATAATGGAGGACGTCACGTATAAGACAACGAGAGATCTAATTGCAAGCACAATATCATAAATTGAACTCAATGCATTTCAACCGTTGAAATGCATGGTTCGATTGACAATAGCTTACTTGAAATTAATCAGCTTTCAATTTTTTTTTAATTTTATCTAGAAATGAATCAACTACGCTGTATAATCGAGATTAGACAGTGCTGGTACGAAAGCTATTAAAAATGTTGGAATATACTTTGACACATTGATTGATGGTATTTATGAAACAAGTTAGAAAAATCAATTTTGAAATTGTCTAACTAGTATTTATTGAACTCCAACAAATCTTTGTCCAACATATTTATCTCAAGTGAAGAATTATATGTAAGTATAACATTGTAATTACAACAGTTGGAAGATATGTTTTTGCAAAGACAGTCACCTTGCCAAAAAATAGAAAGTAGGGTGCAGCAGAGCGGATTGGGCATGGTGACCCAAGATTAAAATATGTTGTGTGTAAATGTTGTATTCCTTTTCACTTGATAATGGTTCTGGCCTATTGGTAAAATTAGCGGTTGAAGATCAATAACTGACAAGGAGACATTTTAAAACTTGATTATTCTAGCTCAAATAGGCTATCAGAAAAGGATGTAAGCAAAATAAACTCAACAATATTACAATTGCAAGATTTTCAGTGACTTAATAGCTATCCATGCCGGGGAGGAACGATTCGGTCTCCCGAGTTTTTGATGTGATCTTCTTAAAGCTAAGCCGCCCGACCTAAGATTTTGCGACCTAAAGTTAAGCTCATTTTCAAAATTTTCACTGAAATCGTTGAATTTGTCCCGTTGAATCTTGAAAATGGCTACTTCTTTTAAACATTTCGCATGATGGGTGCATGTAACTTTTGACGAAATGGATGGACTTCCAGTGTGAGCACATCATTTGACTAATGTGAGTCTATGAATCATATCATGATCATCTATTATGTCATAGACATCGAATGTGGCATTGGAAATTCAAATGTTAAGTAAATGTTGCTTAAATAGTATCTGTAGAAGAGACTGAGTGAAGCAAAATTTGAGACGACAGATATCTGCCGGTCACTAAGGAAGGAAGCAAGAAGTTTGTGGAGTTGATCAGCAACTCCATAGTACTTAAGCTTCCTAAGGAGTCGTCTCTGATACCAGGAAATATTCAGGGCAACTGATCTCGTTTCATCTTGTCTGTCAAGGACACGACTCACATGTTCAGTGACACATGAAAGAAGATCTGCAGTTACTGAAGCCATGCTGTTCTTCTGATGGAAAGTTTTGATTTTCAAGGAAGCTAACAATATTTTGGTTAATCACTGCTTCAAAAATCTTGCTAGCAATTGGAAACAGGCTGATAGGACGGTAGCTAGATGGAAGAGATGAATCAGATCCTTTCCTTGGAACTGGAACCACGGAAGCTACTTTCCAATAAGAGGGAAGCTGACCGGTGGATACACATCCACTAAACAGGATGTGGATGTGTTCCAGCAACGAAATGTTTCTGTCAAATTAAAGCATCTTATAAGAGCTTCGTGCAATTGCGGACACCATTAGTACATCTATGGGGCGAAGCGACGAATGGAAGACCGATTCAACAGATACTTGAATAAATAATGTGTCGATAGTCAGATGTTGAGATGGTCACATAAGCGATCACAAAGACCTTCTTCTTGCTAAGTTCATATCCGCAAGTAGAATCCAGACAAGCATTCAATGCATACTGTCAAGAATTATGAGAATCTCAGAAGAGAGAAAAGTTCGACTGTTTTGTTCATCAATCAAGTTATATGTATGCATGTAAAAGAAAGCATTTTTAAAAGACTTTAAATATTTCGCTTTTTTGACAATTTGATCTTTTAATTTTTTGTTTTTTCTAAAAATGGCTCGCTTAACCGCTCGCTCACGACTAAAAATCACCGTTCGCTCAATTTTCGCTCACTCATCCGCTCATCAAACACTTGAAAAACATCAAAAACAACCTCGCTACGCTCGCTTAAAAACACCGGATATTATCATACTTCTGATCGGCGATGTATGAGAGAATGACGCTAGTATGTTGGTGTTTACCGACGGTAGGAAGTTTACCAAATTTGAATGTGTGTAGCTTCAACGACAAATGCTTATGAGCTTGACAAGAGAAATGACCTGAAGACATACCATGTCAAAAATGATGGTTCGAGACGTAATGCTTCTCAGTTGATAAGAGAAAACATCGAAAATTTCCCTTTTTTTCCAAAAAACTGCGATGCGTCCCATTGGTTGAACATGCGTTTTTCTTTAATCCTATATGAATAAAAGAGGAACTAGGTAGAACTCGGCAGACGCGCAGATTCATAGTAGGCATAGGATGTACGACAATGCCTCATTTTCGTTCTCGTTCCCTGCAGAAGCTCATGGCTGCCGAACTAACATGACCTCACATTTACCTACTAGAACAAAGACTGAGCAGACAAATCCGCCCTTTAGAATGTCAAATCCATGACGGTATATTATCATTCACTAATAGCGATCGTTCAGGGAGCAACTCACCAGGAAGTCTTATCGCAATAGCAGTTCATGAATTTTACGGAACATGTCTTTACACACACACAAGTGATCAGAAAAGGTACATCTTTCACGGTGAGGCACAGGAAAAACATTTTCGAATTCTGTATGTTTCAGGTACGCCATTCATGTACGGATTTCAGCGGGGTCCCTCTATGTGCAAGGACAAAGAATTAACAAGACAAGAGGCATTAATTCATCTCTTCAATTTACGATAGAAGAATCCATAAATGACTCAATCAATTTTCTAGATATGAATATTTTCATAAAAAATGGCAAATTTGAAACCAATTGGATAACAAAAGAAACCAATACTTTATTGTATACTCATAGCAACTCCTACAGTCCTGACTCTTATACGAACAACGCGATTAAAGCCTTGTACAATAGATCTCAAAAGCTAAGCAGTCTCCCTGCCGACCGCGATTATAACAAAAACAAAGTTAGGAATATTTTTATTCAAAACGGATATCATCCGGATAGAATAAATAAAGTCTTTGAGCGGTGTGATAATCCTAAGACTAAAATAGAATCTAGCGAAAAAACTGAAATATTTTGGAAGCTCCCCTATGTTTCAACTCTTCTTTCTCGAATAAAACGTAATATTCGCCACATAAATAGTGCTTTAGAAAATAGTATTTTAAGAATTGCCTTGAACACATACAAAACACAAAACATGATAAGCAATAAAGATAAAATTCCTTTCAATGAGTTATCTTCCGTAGTGTATAAGTATACTTGTGAGCATTGCAGTCAATGCTACGTCGGTGAAACCCGTCGCCATATTTTCACTAGGATAAACGAACACGTGAAAGGTCGACCAGCATCCGAAATATCTCTTCATGTTCACATCCCAAGTAAAAATAATTTTAAATTCTCATTCGCACTCCATACACGAAAATTGCTGAATCATTGTACAGTAGAACCTCCATATTACGGACACCGTCGGGACTGCGCCTTAGTGTCCGCATTTTAGAGGTGTCCGCAATATGGAGTTACCGGTGATGATGCGAACATTATTCGGGACTGAGCTTAACTGTCCGTAATACGGAGGTGTCCGCTGTATAGAATGTCCGCAATAGGAGGTTCCACTGTACATAAAGTCATTCCTTCATTCACAGTACCTAATGAATAACCGCAGCCAATCACAGCCACTCTTCCTATATTGATTTTTCTTGTCTCATTCGCGCTGTATATATTGCATCCTTGTTTATTGACCGTTGTCACTGATGATGGTAGCTTGCGTACTGAAACATGAAAATAGAAATAAACTGCTAATAAACCTATCAAAAGCTTACGGCTTCTCACTGTCAATACTGGTTTGTAAACTATTAATAATGGAAAATTCTGAGTGACAGTTATATGAAAATTACATGCATCATGTCTATCTCAATAACAGACATGAAAATGTATATGCCTAATATTGACTGAACGTATGCTCATGATCGTGTGCGATTTCAATAGATGCTTCCTCTATCTTGCAGCTATAAATGTCGGCCTACCTGCTATTTCATCAGTTGAATAAGTTGAATAGCCTCTGAGTGTTGATACATTATTGTTCTTCGAATAAACAAATAATCAAATTTAATGGAGGTATAATTTCAATAAAATACAGTCTATAAATATATCTATGATTTTCCTCTCAAATGACGTGTGACATGAAGCAGGAGATAATAATTTTTCATTTCCTTGCAAAGCACTGAAAATTGAGATATGAGGATGGCCTCTCATGATGCAAGCTCCTATATAGACTATCTATTTGTAAATAGTTGGTTATAATCATTTTGATAAGTACACTTAACAAACTAAGCACCCTAATTGAACACTAATTTGAAAATATTCGAAATTTATTACATGCGTATTAGTGCTGTTTCATACCTATTTAGCATTGTGGAGACGAATTTGGAATTAATGCAAATAATTTGTACTTAACTCCCAATTTTCCTGAATTTTGTACATCCCGCCCTTTTTTGCACCAAGCGACCTGAATACTGCTGTAGTATATTCCTGATTACCGCGTGTACTAAGCTCCTAATTATTATTAAAAGATTCCAACGTTCATCAACATGGTGAAATGTATGCTCCATCCCATACGTTTCCTTTTTCCACCTTAAAATCATGGACTATAATAATAATAACTTAAATCAGAGGTTTAGAGAAGCATTGCACACATCTACTTGTTCCTTGCATATGAGATCTCTTCAATGAATAGCCGTGATGAATGTGGAGAATTCAACACCTGATTTTTAGATTTTATATTTTTGATATTGACATCATCTATCTACTTCTCTTTTACGTTATTAGGCTGTCATGTATGATGTGAAATCTGATTGCCTTGCACTGTGATTACTAATTTTTGGGGATCATGTTTTCGTGTTCCGATTTGTTCACCATTTGGACTAACCCTTTTCATATTGCTGCTTGTGTGAATTATGGATCCAGCAAATTCATCTGTATACATAACTTTAATAAAATGAAGGGTAGGTCGTAATATATACTTCAGATGGAAAATTTGCATTTCACAGTGGCAGATTTTAAGATTTTCTGTTAAGTGTGTATGCCACAACAGGAATGTCAATCCCGAGATTCGGAATTTTTGCTATTCCTAATTGTCTGTGGTTACTTCATTAACTTCCTTTCTACAACGATGTTAAACATAATTAAATTTGTATATGCTGTTAACAGGCAAATATTCCAAGGTGTGAGATGCAACAAAAATGAAATAGAAAATCTGGGAATAGGTCAAGCGTTTATTTTGATAAGAAATATAAGAAGTTTACAAATTGCACAAATTATAGTAGTTGTGGTTCCGTTCCGACAGTACGTCTCTTGCACCTTTCAGCGGGCTTTGAGACCGTGACAGTTCGAATTGTTAGATCAACGGCAACATGTTATGGTCCTGCTGTTGTATAGAACTGGTCCAATAACCTCGAAGTTTTTCTCAGAACTTTCATGATCGCTCGAGTTATTTTCATCGTACTCAGAACCTTTTATTGTGTGTGGCTATTTCAATATACGTGTGGAGCGTAATGACGATCCGCATGCTAGCGTGTTGCTGGACGAGTTTTCATCTTAACCACTTGTCATGTGCACTAGACGGTGCATAATCTCGGAGGAATCATTGACCTGGTATTTAGCCGCGGCTTTCCTTATACCCTCTTGGTTTGCACCTTGGATCCCGTTATATCTGACCACAAGCTTTTGAAAAGGGACTCTTAATCTTCAGTGCTTGCCACCATCATATGAAAAAATGGTTCGTGGAAATATCTGAGCATGAATGAGCTCCGCTGCTGTGTATCTTCATCCATCATCTTGTACGTTTCATCTCACGTGTGACCAATTTGTATTGAATTACAGTGAGGTGATCAGATCTGCTCTTGACCAACTTATTCCATTAAGAAGCGTTCAGATGTATCGTCACAAATCGGATGGTTTGACGTGGATTGCAAGCTAGCGAAACTTCCTCGTCGTGTCGAACGCTACGTCTGCAATTATTGATACTCAGATACTGATCGTGACTTTATTCTTTATGCCCGGAGAGAATTGTCTATCGATGATGTTGAAGTCAAAACGAAAATGTTGTTTTTGTCGTGCCAAGATTCAAAGTGAAACAGGGAATCCTCATCAGCTTTAGCATTTATTGAATACCCTACTTGGTCGTGGTGACAGGTCAGCTTCTGATATTCTTGATGCTGCGTGTTTTCAGACTTACTCTGTCAACAAGTTCAAAATGCATCTACAGTGAGTTCCAGTCCAATTATTTTCCCTGAAACAACGACAGATTTTCATCTATGTGAATCTTCCCTGACACACCATCTGTTGTGTCATCTACATGTACAGTTCGCTCCTTACCCAGCAAACAATCTGTTGCAGATCCTTTTCCAACGAAAATTTTGAAAGGACTTATTGACTTACTTGTACCTTATTTTACACTTTATGGTTAATTTATGCTTTCTGCAAGGAGTCTTTCCAAATTCGTTGTCTTTCAAAAGTGAAGTCGCCAAAGTGAGGAGATCCAATGAGGAGCTGGACTGTCAAGTCAAGTCAATGGTTGTTGGCAAGATACCACAACGGGCGTTACCAAATGGAGTAGTGCACTGCAAACAAATACAGCTGAAGATCAATGATGAGGTGGTGGAGAATGTGAAACACTTTTGTTACATGCGGTGAGATCAATAATGACGCGAGATGTGAGAGAGAAGTGAGGCATAGGATAGCAATGGCGAAAACGCAATTCTTAAAGCTCAGAAAGTTCCTATCGAATTCGAAAATCGGAATTTCTACCCGGAAGAGGATGATAGTTTGCTATGCATGGTCTGTGTTGCTTTATGGAGTATAAGCATGGACATTGAATAAAGGATTGGGGAAAAGACTAGAAGCATTTGCGATGTGGTGTTGGAGAAGAATGTTCAATATCAGTTGCAAAAGAAAACTAAGCATAAAAAAGTGCTGAAAAAAGCGAATGAAGCACGGAGATTGCTGAATATCGTGAAACGGAGGAAGAACGAGCATTTTGGTCATATCCTAAGACACAACGAAATGTTGCGTGTGATGGTGGAACGTAAATGTGTAAAAGCGAGAGGAAGACAAAGACGAATCTACACTGACGATATCAAAGACTGGACTCACACAAAGATGAAAGGAAATACCATCCGAAAGGCGATCTTAAAACATCTTCATCTGACATGAAATCCTACCTCGCCATGGAGACGGAATCTTAACTGTACCTGTACCAAAAGTGGAACTCCTTTTTTGAGGAAAACATAAAAAATGACATAGGGGTTTCTGCTTATCGCCGGATTGTCAATCTTCCAGTAATGTCTATGCTTATCGAGTGACTGGTCTTCAAAGCAACGGATGGACTATCTTGATCAAGGGAATTTGATTCCTCGGCGTCAATCAGCTTACAGGAAAAAGAATTCAGCAGATACTGTCGTTATCAATCTCGCGAATGGTCTTCTTAACTCGTGTCGATAAAGGTCAGGTAAATCTCATTGCTGCACTGGATATAACTTTCGCCTTTGACAAAATGAACCCTGAAATTCTACTCGATCACTTATCATTGACATTCGTCATTTGTGAAACTGTCCACCAATGGTTTCAATCTTACTTGAAAGACCGATACCTTTATTTCAAATTTCGTGATGCTCCATTACAGCCTCTTCACATATCTCCACGGGTATTCCTCGGGGATCCGTACTCGGGCCGATTTTTCTTGTGCTGTACACAACTGAAATCATCTCTGTTGCGCGTGGATTTGAGCTTGACATTCATGTTTTTGCGGATGATGTACCAATTTATGTCGCTTGTCATCCAGGTTTTGAAGCAACTCTAACATCAAAAATGTCCATGTGTATTGAAAGTGTTGATGTCTGGCTCAGGGCTAACAAACTGTTACTGAACAAGGAAAAGGCTAAATGTCATGTGCTGTGGGACTCATCAACGTCTCAAAAGTTATCATAATGACCGCATCAAAATCGGCGATGACTTTTTGAGTCCTGTCTCGAAGTTATGTTATATCGGGGTATTCTTCGATCAGTTTATGTATTTCACAGCCCATGTGTCAGAAACTGTGGCTCCATGTTTCTGTGTTCTCAGGCAGATACGGACAATACGCCGTTCTATTACAGGACCGATTGCTGCTAGTCTGGTTAAGTCTCTTGACAAGGCTTGAGTATTGTATCAGCATCTTCTATGGGATTCCAGATGCTAAACTGGTGTGTCAACAGGCCATCTACAACTCTGCCGCTGGACTTGTGGCTTGTCTTCCCCGCTCAACCCCACGTTATGCCCACTTTGAGAGATCTGGAATGGCTACCTATAAAAGCTAAAATTGACCTCCGCACTCTGATCATGGTCTACGAGTGCATGCATGATTTGGTACCCAGTTATGTATCTCAGCTACTTACCCGTGTAGGTGATTTACCTGAGCGTACGCGTCAGAGATCCTCCTCTACAAGATGTCTAGTGGCACCACGAGCGCGCTTGTCGACATTTAGTGGTAGACAATTCTCAGTTTATGCCCCTGAAGTATGGAATGATTGCTTCCTTGTGTCCTATCTTCTGATTCGTTAAGTCTTTTTAAACAGTCTGTTAAAAGTTACTTTCAAACGCCTGCTTTTAAATTTTCTTGTCTACAGCTCTGTGAGATGGACATAAAGCTGTAAGCATATGCCATCACTAACGAAGATTCGTAGTTCATTCATTAATTCGCATATAAATGATGTTAAGTTACAAATATTTCAATGACCATCGGCCAATGTCATCAGGGAATATAATGCGATGCAATTTGCAGGGAGCATAATAGGGGAAAGCGGAGTGTTATGGGCCACCCTCTTGTAAGCCATGCTTTCCAACCTGAAAATCAATTTTCGAGCATACGTGAACGAAAATATTGTAAATGAGAATATACGGTGCTTCTGACTACGCAATTGATTTTTTTCAATTTCTTGTTCCAAATTTGGTTTTAACACTAATATTGAGCGCTCTTTTTCTTAATGTTTTTTAACTCATGCTTGAGCACCAATTGAAATGTTGGTTGTGTATTTTCCGGTTACAGTCGATTTTGCAAGTATGCTTATGGTGTGGAGTTAAGGGCCACCCAACAATTCAGCGTATTAACTTCAAATCGCCAGAAAATTATTTTCTTTCATATTACTGAAGCGCAAATATGTCTGACATGAAAATACGTTGCACTGCGTTGTTGTGAAAGGTCACCGAAAGTTAAAGCGATGTAAGCAACAAGAATCCTAGCAAATCGAGACATCCTGTGAAAAAGAGTGATAGGAGTAATATGCCTAGTTCGTATTTTCAGAGGGCTTCGCCTACAGTATGTTATATCACGTAATTGCCTGGATTGCTATCTCAACGTAATTACTTGGATTGCTATCGCAAGCTGCAATATTGTCAATCAATAAGTTTTTTCATGTCAGTGTTTTGTAGAATACCCATATTTACATCTAGTGAGGTTGCAAACAAGTGTTCTGATATTGGGATAGATAACCAGCTAGTACGATTATGATTGGGTTTCAAGCAGTTCACTGACTTCGTTTGGTATTAATAAATCGATTAGTATAATTTACAGGTCTCACGCTGATTATTCTCAATAATATAGATCTCAATACGCAGATGATTCTCAATAATCATAGCTTTGATTACCATGCCTTCGGTTAGCAAGAAGGCTTAATTTTTCATTAAAATTTAAGCTATACGGGTGAATCACCTATCTAAACCGGTTGACCGGTCAATCAAATAGCTAATCGCTCTTATGTGTAGGGAACATCTTAAATTTGACTGTTTTGGAACATTATTGAATTAATTATTAAATTAATATTGATTGGTGGTCCTTAACACCCTCAAGAGGTGGCCCATGACATCCCCGAACTTTTGAAAATGGCAAATTTGTCTCAGTTAGGAAATTTCCTCTTACAACTACGTGGAGCGGGTGTTATGAGAAAATAATATACGGAACCTTACGTCTGTGTCCATGGATAGTGACTAGGCCAAAAAGCTGATCCCAGAGCGGAATTAGTGATGTCTATAACCTAACCCCTTAAACTCAGGTGGCCCATAACAGCCCGCTCTCCCCGGCGTAAATCCACATCAATAGGTGTTGTAGCAAATACGTTTTAACTAAATGCTGTGAATTCCTTGGTGAAAGATCCCTTCTTTGCCGTGCCGAAGTCCTCCATAAGCATCAATATTCCGTTTGAAAACATTCATGAATTTATACAATCATTTTTCATAAGAAATTGTATCAGTCCCTTGTAAGAAATTTATATTATAAATGAATTCTTTTTCATACATGTTTACGATGCCGTAGATGCAATGCTGAAATTTATGAACAAGCGTGCATTTACCTTTTCTAAATTCAGCTTTCAGTTTGGGAAGCTTTGATCTAAGTCATGCAAAACTTTTAGCTAAGAGTGTGGATCTTGATGTTCTATGTGACAATGAACATAGTATAGATTTTACACAGTCAGCACCTATGATGAATCATATAAGAAAACAGCTGTTTTGTCATAATTTCTATCGGACAAATAATGCAGATATCCGCTTCCTCGCGTTCTCTATGCTATAACAGCATTCATTCAATTTACATTAATTCCATCATTTTATCTGTCTTCATATTTTGCTTATCAATCTTGCTTTGCTTGCAGATATGGCCGCTGGTGGAACATACCATCAATTATACCGGAATACCACTCTTGGGAATACATTGCAAGAGAGTCTTGATGAATTGATTCAAAGTGGCATGATTACACCGCAATTGGCTTTAAAAGTACTCTTTGTTTTCGATAAAAGTATCAGTCAGGCATTAGCTCAACGTGTGAAAACTAGGATGAATTTTCATGGCAATCTGAAAACATATAGATTCTGTGACAATGTTTGGACTCTTGTTTTGAATGATGTTGAATTTAAAGACGTTGTCGAAACTATTCGAGTGCCTAAAGTGAAGATAGTTGCTTGCGAAGGCAAAAGTGCAAAGGCTCAGAGTCAAGTGGCTACAGTTTCAGTGGTAGCACCTCCACCTGTCGGGCATGATTGAACTTGGTTTTGTTTCCATGTATTTTACCTCGCTGTGTAATGATCTCAAGATAGGTAATTGAGACATTCTGTCAATCTGTCTCCTATGAATGTCATACGAATACTTCCACGGTTTGATACAATTTGTGATACGGAGTAAAATTGTGAATAAATTTGATGAAATCAATGTTTTTGTTTTACTCAAATTCATTCTAATATTTTCGTGTAGATAAAGATAAAGATAAGAATTTCCGTGTTACTCACTGGATTCAAGGTCTGTATCCGCCAACCCTAACACGCTTTAGGATTTGTTAACATATAGGATAGTAAAGAAAATAATCTTACAACAGCTACGCTGAAAGTCCAACCGAAAAATTCCGATCGGATATCAAATTCAGCTTTAATTTTATCAAAGGAATTAGCAGGAAGTGTGTTCCGACTCGCTATGTTATAGGCAATTTAAACTGGACTGAATTTCTGTTTTGAAAGTCCGATGCAACTGAATTAAATACTTTACTTCACACAAAAGAATTTGTCCAAACTCAGAATCCAGCCTGTAAAATGATATTTTGCAGTTGATAAATGTATTTTTCTATCGTGTAATGCACGTGTTTAATCGATATAATTAAGTCACATGATAGTCAGAAAATGTAAAACTCAAGGATGCGAAACCACTGAACTCTAAATGGTTCAGGCTCCGAACAACGAGGGTCAAGATCGAGACACAACTCGGTTTCAGGCAGTCCTGAGATGACACAATACTACCTGATCGTTCGAAAAAACTTTTCGGACAGAACGCTGGATATATCTTGAGACTGGACTAGCCTATGAGATGGACTATGATATATTCACCACGAAATGTCGAGATTCTTAGGTCGCGAGAAATGAGATTTTGTGACACTAAACTGATTTTTCATGATCGTTAATAATCTTTTTTCATCAGTTCACATTTTTCTCATCATCAGGAAATGCATCAGTAATTAAATGATACAGCCTTGATTTTCAAAATGTCTCAATTTCATCCCTTAGAAATTTGAAGTTTAAAATGAATTGAGTTGATGAATAGAATGGAATAATGCTCTCCTAGTTGTATTAATTATATTGTATGCCTAAAGATATTTTTTCTATATCTGTTGCGTTTAAGATTTGCAGATAAAATTACTTAATTTCAAGTAAAACCACAGAATTAGACAGTTCATCTGTTTGACCAGAAAGGATGCATTGGAGCATGAACGCTAATGAAATGGCACAATCTGCTGACATAATACCATAGCAATCGAACAATGAGCAACCAGTTCAATAAGTGGCTGAGTTTAATAAGTGTGCGAAGTTTCAGTGGCTGTTATCAACCGGATCACACAGCAACGGTGACAGACGATGTCATTTTCTACAGAGAAGTTTTTGAACGTTTTTTCGTGCGCCTGTTTTTCTTTTTTAGTAATGATCGGAAGGACTAACATTATCGAAAAACTTTCGTACAATGATCTGAATTCTTCGAATCTGAAGGAATCGTGGCGATCGGAGCATTTTGAAGGAAGTCACAACAATCGGTAAGGGACACGCGACTATTTTTTCTATCTCTGTAAGGTGTTTAGAATTTCTTTTTGCCCACTGGTAAGTTCTTGCATGTGACATCGTTTTGAATCAGTGTGCTCTTTTAGCAAGGTGACACGTTAAACGATTCAATTCTGTGAGGAAGTAGGCTACAGTAAAATGTCAATCTGATCAAACCTCGAACACTTTGATGCACCGCTCACAGCCCTGACAAAACTATCCTCTATTATAATTTTGTTGCAAAATAAAATGCTCTCTTTGTAATACTGATTGCTACATCATTAGTAGCAAATAAAGCTAGCATTCATATCAAATAGAAGAGATCGTCTCTATAACGCGATCTAAACCAGCGAATTTTATTTTAGCATCCATAAACACATTTCATCTCTCTCTTTTTTACACACGCAGGAATTACTGGAGAAATTATAAGGCGGCACAGAACGGAAATTCACGAACTGTCGAATGCAAACTTCGTATGCATAAACATGTTACAAAATATTACTGAACTTTTGCATGATATCATGTAGGTGATAATTTGCCAGCTTTTGGCAAGATGTTTTCCCAGTAGTTATAATCGCGTGATGAACGATGAATGTGTGTGAAGTTAATGGAACCATCTTTTATCTTTAAACTTGAATTTCTCTGTAACAACTGCCAATTTGCGGAATCGAAACCCAGATTCAAGATCAGGAGGCCGAAATTATGAAGTCGAAATTTCTTCGAATAGAATCGCGATGTAATTAAAAATGGTTTTGCTGGGTGGTTCCGCTAACTTCAAACACATCATTCAATGATTCAATTGTGGGTTGTTGATGTTTATTTTATATTTTGATATATATTCAACATATTTCAATTTTACATAATTATCTGCATAATCCAGCCTGATCTAATCTGATCTGACACATTCATAACTGAATTTGCAATCGTTGAATTTAGGCGATAGGCCCTGAAGTGAACAGGCGGACTTTTCTTACCTATTCTAAGTTATTTATGTTTTCATGGGCAAAGAAATGAAAATGACTATCTGCTGAGCTCAGTGAGCACATCAAGCAGAGCAATGCTAGAATTCCAGAATTTCTTTTACTTTATTGCCAATACGAAATGTAATCAACTTGTAGCTTTGACAAGATTTCATAGAGTAAGTATATTATGTAAAGTAGAATCTCAGTATTAATTAAATCCTCAATGTGTATGCAGTTTCGATTTTTATTAATGAACTCGTATTGAGACCCAATACCAAATTAGAGACATGCAAGCTTTTGCAGTTTTGAAGAAATTACCACGGAATTGACTGATCATGATAGCAATACAGAAGGAATGATAGTATTTTACAAATCCGTCGGGTCATGACAACCTTGGGGCAGCAATATGTCTTTTAAATTAGCAATTTGATGGGTATATTTGAATATATATGCTCAGTATTTTCTTAAGCTGTGCAATTATTCAAGTCTAGGCTACTTCGGGAAGACTGAGTACAGATTGCTATCTGAAGCAAAAATGGAATGACAGGCATTCAACAAAGAGATTGAAGAAAAACTCAGGTGTTCATGAATAGATAGAATCACACATTATTTCAATCGCATCGACTTCATTAGGCATTTTTTGTGAGTAAGATATGCCGCGATAATGAATTATTAAAGGTTAAATAATCATTTAAGCTTCTACACTATTGTGCAAAGGTAATTATTTTATGAATGGCAGTCGAAAGTTGCAAGTGACGGTGATTATGGTGAATACTGAAGCGGCAAAGAAAAAAAGGACATTTGGTTGTGCCTCGAAAACAAATGTGACCAAAACCGAAGTGAATGGAAGCCAAAATGGAGAAGAATGCTTCAGAATCTGAATTTCTGTCACATACTCTCCAAGCTGTCAGTCATCAGTCTATGACGTTCTATGCAAAATTATCCATTAGCGTTATGTGAATAGGGGTGTGCAGTCTAGATGTGTGCAAATCTGACTCTTCTTCTCTTCGGATTCGGTCATTCTTCATAATCTTTACTTTTTTCAAGATGGTAAGCGAGTGCGATGGGCTTCCATTTCTTAATCCTGTATGTCAGAACAATGAGTTTGGGTTCGATCCATCAGACTTCTAACTACTGACCGCTTAAGTGCAGGAGACTATATGGCTGGAAATTCAGATACTTGTTGATGTGAGTTAACTTACTGTAATCAGTCGAATTGAAGTCACGATCCGACCTTCTCTGTGATTCAACCTCAAGAACCAACAATTTTCGCCTTGGATCTTCCCTTTCCATAGTGAATTGTATGAAAGGTTCAACTTTATTGATGAATTCCATTGACATCGGTCTCTCCTAAAACTAATGCTGTTGCGCGCACTGTTTTTGACTGTAGAGAGCATTATCTCTCTGATTTCTATAACAGCCTCAGTAAAGCGAATAACAACTGTTTGTACAATGAACCCGACTTGGAAGTAAAAGTTTCTATTTTCTATGACATTTTTCGCCATTGTCTGACTTGTATCCCACAAGAAACTACATTTCTTACACAACGTGATAAGAAATATTGAAATGTCGGATTGGTAATATCTGGTCAGCAGTTCGGGATATTACAGGGAAATCATCATCTAGCTCATTGAAAACCCTACAGCAGAACTCTGAAGAGCCTCTGGACACCACCAATGCCAAAGACTTCGAATAAACGCGTGCTTTTCAGGAATCGCTCAAGTTTTCTCACTCTATGGAGGATAATGGCCAGTGGCATAGAGTAGGTATATTAGGTTGAGTGGTAGCTCCGCATTTATTAAATCCTCAATGTGTATACACTTTCGATTTTATTAAATGAACTCGAAGGGGATATTGTTATGGCATCGTTACCAAATGTGAGATATACAAACTTTTGAAGTTTTGAAGAAATTACCACGGAATCGACTGATCATGATTGTAATGCAGAAGGAGCGATGATATTTTACAGATTCGCAGTGTCATGACAACCTTGGAGATTTAATATTAGTTAAATTAGCAATTCGATGGATTGCTATTACTTTCATGCTGAACCTCACGAGTATTTTCTTAGGCGTGATCATATCACAGGCAACCTGCCACTTACAGAGCAAAAATAACAGAATTAAAGACAATTATTTCAATTAACTTTGAAGAATGCAAGTGGGTCCACATCACTATTCAGATTCAAGAAATGAAACATGCATTTAGTGAATCACAAAATCATGCCGGTGAAAATTGAATTAAAAACTTGAAATTTCAGTCAAGAAAGCACGAATAATATCGCGACCTTTTCATGAAGACTTCCATTATAATACGGATCATGAAATTCCCTTGATAATCAGCTTAATTTCCGCTTAGTTATGATGCTTATTAGCAAATATTCATCCCTTTTGATATCCAACTTCTTTCATGCTACTTACATAGGTGCGTCATCTCGGTAGTATATAAATCAGCAAATTTTTGACATTTTTAAAACTGGTCGAATAGATTTTTGGACCGCAGGAACGTATCTCTTTAACGAACTGAATCTTTTCATATAAAATTTTCACTGTATGCAGATACTATTTTGAGTCGACACTCTACCTATATATCCTTACTCTATGGCCAGTGGTGTCCGCTTTCAGATGTCATAAGCATTTACAAGCAACTGGAAACATTATCGACACGAAAATCGGTTGGATCTGACGGAATACAGAACAGATTGTGCAAGTTGGCTGCTCCTTTCACTGCAGAGTCCCTATGCCATATTATAAATTCATCAATACCATCGGCCTTCAAAGAATGTATTGTTGCTCCAATCCCCAAATCTAGTCCTGAAAGTATCAATTATATGCGACCTATTACTTTGTTGAGTGTACCAAGTAAGATCCTTGAAAGGGTGATCCCTAATTCAGTCAGAAGCACCGTGATTTCTTGCTTCCCTGCATCGCAAACAGCAAACAGCTTCCTTACAAGCAAAGATTTCTTTACATGACCGTATTACAAAGTCTTTGGATGATCACCTTACCAACCGTTTCATAAATAATTGCAAAAAAAAGTTAACCCATTTTCAAATGTAGTTTTCTTTTGAAAATCCTGGTTCAATTTTAATAAACGATATACTATATGAAACCCTATGTTCCATAGATTATATTGGCATACATTTTACTTTCTTTTCTGAAGTGGTCAGTTATGGTCAGTAGGCCCTACAAAAGAAAATTAAGCGTTTTCTTTGATGCAGAATTTCAATATGAAGACGACAAAATTTTTTAATGAAAATTGACAGATGATGTGAGCTATCATTCAGCTTCATCATGATGTAAAGATTTTAAGATTCGTTGCATGTACAAAAAGATGCAGTAACAATAAGCTCCACCAAAACATTGCTGCTAAAAGAATATGGCTTGGCCCTCGTTCACAAACAATAGCAACTTCTTCACGCCGTAGTCGCTGCACTGGCAGTGGCCTGACTGGCGTTCGATAAGTGAATCGACAAGATTTTCAGCAACTCAGTCAATGATGACTGACAGAAGGACAGGTGAGTGCCGACAAAAAAGCAACAAACTTCCAATCACTAATAACTTCATTTAATTATAGGCAAACAATTCTCTGCCTCCTAACCCTAGTGTCTTGACTGGCCAAGTGAGTAAATTTTAGTAATCAATCAATTATGAGCTCACAATTAAACTTTGTGAGAATAAGCAAAAGATAAAAGAGCTTTTCATGGTGTGGAGCGATTTAGGAAACGGACTGCATATCCTCATGTTTGCTTCTTAGCTATGATTTCAGAAAAGCGTTTGATTCTATTCCGTCTTCTCAGCAAGCTTGTTGCTCTTGACTTTCCTTCCGTCTTTATTGTCTGGTTGCACGATTATTTTTGTGGCAGAAATTAAAGAGTCAAATTTATAGGTGCTCTCAGTGACCTACTTCGAGTTAGCAGTGGTGCGCCACAAGGTTCCCTTTTGGGTCCTTTTCTTTTTGTGCTTTACTGCAGGGATGACTCCGACTCCGGGTGGCAAGTATATAAAACTTAGTTTTTCTGAAGTATTAACTGGTATCATAGATCATTATAGGCTTACCTGAACAATCATTGCTGTATCAATTATCAATCATTTTCGATGAAAGTTTATCAAATGTCGCTTTCAGTTAGATGCATGCGACTCGGCTCCTCCCATCTTCTTGATGTGTGCTTCACACGGCTTTTCTTCAGTCTCTACCAGGCAGGAAAAGCCCCATCCTTCTCCAAAAAATATGAGCACCCTTTCAATTCGAATATGCGCTCTAGAGGAGCCATCACAGACGATTAACGTGAGGGCAAGAGTTAATGTTCTCAAGCAAACTAGAATTTCATTTTTGTCCCTGATATGACCTTTAGTGCGTAGGTGTGATCAAGGCTAGGAAGGCTTGTCTTCTCTACTAAATCACCGAGTGAAAAGACAATCCTTTTTTCACTATCACGATTAATTCCCTCAACTATACAAGCTTTGCATGCACTGCTGTCTATGTACTTTTGTTTGATGGAGAAAGTTGACATCAAGACAGTGACAGCCATGCACGAGAATAAATAATTTGCTTGTATTACATTTCGGGTCTAGTTATAGGCCGGAGTCCTATCATTTGATAGGACTCCGACTCCAGCAAAAATGATAGGACTCCCACTCCGCATCCCTGCTTTGCTGCTATGACTTACAACCAACATTCATAGATACATTTTTGATACAATACGCTGATGATGTCTGTGAAATTATTAAGATAAGACATGATGATTTCTCAAACATTTCTTCGACAATAAGAAGAGAGCATGACTGTATTCGTCGTTGGTCCTCAGAGAATAAGCTGACGTTATATGAGTCAAAGTGTTTCACTGTTAATTTCATAAAGAAGAGATCTCCAAATATTCCATGTGATTTGCCAATTTTTCCTTGAAGAGAGAGCTTAAGTTTCTTAGAGTAACTTGGTCTGGTGATCTGACATGGACAAAACATTTTGAGGAAATTGAGGCACGCCGCTCACGACGGTTGTATTTTTTGCGTGTTCTGAAACCGGTCCTATCTCATGACGAATTATAGTTGTTTTAAAATGCTGTGATGGAAAGTATATTTCTGTACTGTGCACCTCTCTTTCGTCATTTAAATTCCAAATGCTGTCATATTGAAGATAAAATTTTTCGTCGTGCACTACGTGTCATCTGTTCTTCAGATTGTTCGTGTGCTTTTGCTAACTGTAGCCATTTCTTTGATAAGTACAGGTCATCCTACAAGGTTACTGTGGTCAGCGAACTCACTTGACCATCCCTTACACTTATTAGTTCCATCTATTAAAGATAATCGAGTTTCTGTTCCTACAGCTTTAACGAGCAGGAGGAGGAATTGCTTCACTTTGTATTCAAGCATTATTTACAATGGACTTTAATCAATTTCATAAGCTATTATTCCACTGAGAATTTGCATCTTGCATAGTCTGTCTTTATTGTCTTTTTGATTTCCATTTAATTGAATAAAGGAATTATTATTATTGTCTTTACCACTCAAGTATCATCACTACAACGTTTCCATTGGAGAACATTGAGATTGACTTTGGATAATAAGCGTTCTTCAACGTTTTTCATCGTCAAATCTTCAATTGAAGATGACACAAGGGGGTTAATGATCATTTCCAAGCATAGCCAAAAATGATCCAAGCATAGCCAAAACTTTTCTGCCATCAATCAGATTTCCCAAGCGAGCCAAACTTAAGCTATCCAAGCATAGAACTAATTAGAAATCAAGTTTCAGAGCTCTACGACACAAAACGCCAGAGATAGACGGCGTTAAACGCCTAAGCATGGCCAAAAATGATCCAAGCATAGCCACAATTTTTCTAATATCAATCAGATTTCCCAAGCAAGCCAAACTTAAGCTATCCAAGCATAGAACTAATTAGAAATCAAGTTTCAGAGCTCTACGACACAAAACGCCAGAGATAGACGGCGTTAAACGCCTAAGCATGGCCAAAAATGATCCAAGCATAGCCACAATTTTTCTAATATCAATCAGATTTCCCAAGCAAGCCAAACTTACGCTATCCAAGCATAGAACTAATTAGAAATCAAGTTTCAGGGCTCTACGACACGAAACGAGTTCGATCTTTTTTAGATGGCGTGAAACGCCTTCGGTTGTCGAAGACATGCAGACAATATTTAGGTCGATACAAGTAAGCAGACAGAACATTTCCTTGTTCCAATATATTTCTCAATCAAGTCATATCTAAATTTAATGGATGATTAACGCTTTTTATTCAAGGGAGCCAGTAATCTAGGCTTTTTATTTTCCAAACACTTGTAAAACAACACTTGTGCTTCTTTATGTGCTTTAATCATTTTTGGCCATGCTTAGGCGTTTAACGCCGTCTATCTCTGGCGTTTTGTGTCGTAGAGCTCTGAAACTTGATTTCTAATTAGTTCTATGCTTGGATAGCGTAAGTTTGGCTCGCTTGGGAAATCTGATTGATGGCAGAAAAGTTTTGGCTATGCTTGGGTTTTTGGCTATGCTTGGATCATTTTTGGCTATGCTTGGAAATGATCATTAACCCACAAGGACCCTATGTAGCGCAGCCAAATATTTGACGATATTTGACGATGCCATTAAACGAAAATTGCGTGGTTTCCAGTCAAAACAATAGCAATTAAATAAAACTTTACTGTCAAGCACGTGCGTTTGACCAAATAGGGATCTATCTCAAGTCTATCTTTTCTCACAGATATGGTCAATTCTTTCGGAGCTGTTGTTAACAAAGAAACCACGTCACGTGATGTCATCTCAAAGTCCTCTGGAAGGTGTGCGGATTTCATGAAATTACAGAATTCATTGCCATTTCTGATGCAGTAAACCTCGTTTATAACGAACTCGGTTACAACGAAACCTCGGATGTAGCGAAAAGTGATAAAATCCCCGTTCATTCCAGTTGAAATCTGTGTATATAACCTCGGTTTTAACGAGGTTAGCCTCGGTTATAACGAAAGCAACATCTGAATTATCCTACCTAACTCAATTAACAATTTTTAAATCTGTGATCTGATTTGCCGATGACTGATTCGTTACGTTGAACCTGATTACTCACACGTGATTGACTGTCAATAAATCCGCAGTAACGAATCACTACATCTGTGAGCACCGAAATCTTTGAACGAAGGATAGGCGTTTCTGCCAGTCTACTGCTAGCACGTCTGCGCGTCTAACGTCGACATTAATTGTCATGGCGAGTAAGAGAAAATGTACGAGTATGTCGATCGAATTCATGCTAAAGCTAACTGATGAAGTTGAGAGAGGCGCCTATCTACGATATTTGCCGCGAAAATGACATTGCAGCAAGTAGGCCTACTCTCTCAACAATCCTGAAAGGTAAGAACAAGATCAAAATTGCATCAAATTACGGTGTGAGTTATAGCAAGAAACTACGAATTTGTAACTTTCAAGATATCGACAAAAGTCTTCTTCTATGGTTTTGCCAAGAAAGAAGCAATAATGTACCCGTCTCAGGTCCGATTATAATAGAGAAAGGAGAAGAAACAGCCGAACATCTCGGGTTCGTCGATTTCAAAATGAGTGGAGGTTGGTTGGATAGATTAAAGCTTCGTCATAGAACTGTCATTCCACCTTTTGTGATCTAATTAAATTATTGACAATTTGGAATTGCTTTTTTTACATGTACGTGTATATAATGCATAAGTCATAATGCATTAAAATTTGGAAAGTTATGCAAATTATATAGAGTCTATGTACGTAGTAAGTTGATACATGTAGTACATAAGCATACATGTAAGCATTTCCGTTATCTTAGAATAGAAACTATGTACAATAATGCTATCAAATGCTGTATAGCAGGGTTGCCTTTTTGCCGGCTAAAACTGGTTTTTGCCACTGAGTGGTATAAATCCGGTAAAACCGGCAAAAACTGGCTAAAACTAAAATGGAGCCATTTGGGAGGTTGGCCATTTGTTGAAAAATATGAAAACAGAAGTTCTCTCTCAAATTACGACTTTATATTGAAATAAAACACTTTGAAACCCGACGTTTCGTCGTCCTGCCAACTTGTTCACGGGAAATAGCCGTCTGTGCGCTAAAATCGGCTTTATATAGAACATTTGTAGATCATTCAACAGCGCGCATGTTGCCTGTTTAGTTCAGGTTTGTACTGATTGATTGATAAATTTACTTTCTGACAATCTCGTGGATATCGGATCATTGCAACGGTAAATATGTCAAGACTAAAGTCATCAGTAGATATAGAGAATAATTTTGAGTTTTGGAATGTTCTGAAAAGTACTATCAGGTAAGTCAGAATACACTTTTTTAGTTCTGTCGGTCTTCTTCTTCTTTGACGAATAGCGTCTGTGATTTGGCGTAAAGGCATCAAAGGCGCCAATAGTTGCAACAGCATCAATGTCCCTCGCCATTTTTAATGTGTTCTTGTATGTTGACCTCTATTGCTGCAGCATACATGCACATTAATTGTAGCTAACTTTAGAATAAGATGTAGAGTTACAATAAAAAATAAATTAGTGTACAAAAGCACACATTTACCAAGAAAGACAATGCAAACTTTAGCATAATGTAATCACGCTCAAATGAAATCTTCCAATTACCTGATTCCAGAAAATGTAGTCAGCGTGATTGCTATATGCCATCATGCAATATTTATGCAATAGCGCTAATTTATTGTCAGCTGCTGTAATGCCATCTAGTCTTACAATGTATTTTTCTTCCATACCGTTCACAAGAAAGTGAAAAGGACTCCCATGATACCAGGCGGTGAACATGGATCGCTTCACTATCCCGCTCAGGGGAGGGAAGGGTGATGCGATCGCTCTGCTTGATTCCTAGGGTGATCCTCTTAATTGCATGAAAACCTTTTCTGAGCATATTTGCGTGTGAAATTTAATATGACGGCGCTCATGACCCTCTTTTTCCGTTACTCATTTTTCGCACTGCAATTCGAAATGACCAATTTTGACAATTTTTTAATGCCTTTTGGTTGGATGGACTGAAAAGTCATGCTTGAGTGCAGAAAGAATTGATTTATCCTCTATCGATTTCTATGTATAGTCTGTGCTCAAATGTACTTAAAGTTGCCGTCGTATCAGCATGCTTCCAGTTGTTGGCAAGATTTTTGAAGCAGTGATTAGCTATCATATTGTCAACTTCTGTGAAACTAAGGACCTTCAATCAGAAGAGTGCTTCAGACATTGACGTTCAAATGCAGATCTTCTTTCATATGTCATCAGTCAATCACTCCTTTATCGCAGGCGTGTGGAAGGTGGATTGAATTCAGCAGTCGCTGAATACCACATGCGCAATTGAGGCACTTCATGCAGACGCTACTCATTACATACTTTTCACCAGTAATCTGGCGGTTTTAATTTTCTTTTCAATTTTTTGCAGCAGACATGGAAAAAGCTGTCGTCTCTTCCTATATCAGAGGGGGCACAGAATTAGACTGGTCGTCTCTTCCTTTGTTTGACTAGAAAGGAAACATGGGAACATGTAAGGCCTCAGCCAAACTGCGAGCTTTTCCAAGCGTTTTACAGCAGATCACTTTGCAGCAAAAATAAAGTCACCATTGCAGCAGTTATAGACTAAGCCACACAGCGAGCAAAGCAAACCAGAGCGATTAATAGCTTGTGGGCATACGTTTGCTCGGGACGCTCTTGTTTTCTTTGCTTTCAGTGTGACTGAGACCTAACGCAAATGAAATGGCACTATCTGATGACATAATACCATAGGAATCGAGCAATAAGCAACCAGCAACATTAGCAACTATAAGCAACAACAATAAGCAACATTTAACACGCCAAATTGTGCGAAGTTTCAGTGATTATTATCAACCGGATCACACAGCAAAGAGAGACAGACGATGTCAAGTTCTACAGAGAAGTTTTTGAACGTTTTTTTCGCGTGCCATCAGGCTCCGAACCACGAGGGTCAACATCGAAACATAACTCGGTTTCAGGCAGTCCTGTGATGACACAATGCTACCTGATCGTTCGAAAAAACTTTTCGGACAGAACGCTGGATATATCTTGAGACTCTGGACTAGCCTATGAGATGAACTATGATATATTCACCACGAAATGTCGAGATTCTTAGGTCGCGAGAAATGAGACTTTGTGACACTAAACTGATTTTTCATAATCGTTAATAATCTATTTTCATCGCTTCACATTTTTTCTCATCATCAGGAAATCATCAGTAATTAAATGATGCAGCCTTGATTTTCAAAATGTCTCAATTTCATCCCTTAGAAATTTGAAGTTTAAAATGAATTGAGTTGATGAATAGAATGGAATAATGCTCTCCTAGTTGTATTAATTATATTGTATGCCTAAAGATATTTTTTCTATATCTGTTGCGTTTATGATTTGCAGATAAAATTACTTAATTTCAAGTAAAACCACAGAATTAGACAGTTCATCTGTTTGACCAGAAAGGATGCATTGGAGCATGAACGCTAATGAAATGGCACAATCTGCTGACATAATACCATAGCAATCGAACAATGAGCAACCAGTTCAATAAGTGGCTGAGTTTAATAAGTGTGCGAAGTTTCAGTGGCTGTTATCAACCGGATCACACAGCAACGGTGACAGACGATGTCATTTTCTACAGAGAAGTTTTTGAACGTTTTTTCGTGCGCCTGTTTTTCTTTTTTAGTAATGATCGGAAGGACTAACATTATCGAAAAACTTTCGTACAATGATCTGAATTCTTCGAATCTGAAGGAATCGTGGCGATCGGAGCATTTTGAAGGAAGTCACAACAATCGGTAAGGGACACGCGACTATTTTTTCTATCTCTGTAAGGTGTTTAGAATTTCTTTTTGCCCACTGGTAAGTTCTTGCATGTGACATCGTTTTGAATCAGTGTGCTCTTTTAGCAAAGTGACACGTTTAACAATTCAATTCTGTGGAATGGGCTCCTTCCGGATCTTAACGGAGCGGTACTTCAAAGCTTGATTGGCGAACTGATTAAGAGCATCTCTTATAACTTTCGATGACAGTTGAACTTGTAGCCACACCTGTCGCCGATTGTTTGTCGATATCTATCTAAATGAGGTCACTCACATTGATATAGCCTATTGCATGTCAATAATACCGTAATTCGATGGAGTTCATTCAAATGTTTGAAATATACAGAACAAGTCAACGTCTAGCCTCGCAAGTGATTAAGATAAGGAGTTGATGTATTACTGTCAGACATCGTTAATCTGAGTGCTCTTAAAAGGAAAATCTGGGCAGCTGTCTCGTAACTATTATAAACTCACGAACATGAAGTCGCTGTTGTGCTTAGCTTCAGTAGCATACAGTCACAAATATCACGGAGTGCAATGATTCCCTGCTAAATGGAAGCGTACAAGTCGCCTCTCATCAACACAGAGTCCTGATAAACAATGCAATGTGATTCGCGTTCAAAGTCCCTAGTTTCACCGGTGAAGATTCATCGAATGGAAGAAATTTATCACTTCACCGGCATTTGCAGGTTAGATTTTGATCAAGTCTGCGCATTCACTATCAACTCGGTATCCACCTGACCCAACCGCTTGTCGATAAGGATCTATCTATATATTTGAAGTTAAACCCGGGCATTCTTATGAAGCGGTAGCATGGGAAAGTCAATGAAGAGGATTATACCAACATCGATCATCTTGCTTGCGATATCAACATGTAAGTAATACATTGCAAGGTTGCCAACATTAGATGAATGGAATGTGTGAGATTTTGAAAATACAGGAAGTTTAGTATAATGAAGCTTAAAAGCCCTACAATAATTACATTGTCATCATCTAGCTTCCATATTATAGGTCTCGAAAAAAGTGTTGCTACAGTTCGCTAAATAGTGTTGCAACTGAAGAACAATATCACTTTCCGTCGAAAACATTGTTGAAGAATTGTTAGAAGTCAACGGTAGACAGCAAAGATATGGTAGACAGTATACTGTCCATATATATATGGATTGTAGGGTAAAATGGTGTAATGCCGTACCCCTAAGCGCCGAAAGAGATTTCGTCTATAAAATGAATTCCTGTATCCAAACAAAGATATTCCTAAAATGATATGAATCTGGGCTTGTGGAATTGATTGTTTATTTTCGTCTGGAAAGCATATTAATTTCACTGTGTATCTTTTTTCAAAAATCACCGAAAACGGCATTACCTACAGTGGCTGTGGTAATACCGTACATTATACATCCGGAAGGTCCCCTTTGCTGGTGGTAGCAAAGGGGACCTTCCGGATGTATAATGCAGCCCGTCCCTCACTCTTCAGTGTAATACCGTACACCATGAAATATTAAATAAAAAATTGTTTATTGTCATTTTGGCGGGGAAATCTATTGCGTAGCGAATTATTCATTTAGTGTAAGAATTTGTAATGATCCTTATATTTTCACGTCTTGTAAAATCTTAATTTATAAAAGAAAAATCTTTTATAGCCTATCCCTAAGCGCGAGAAAAGTTATCATTCGCAAAAATATCTCCAGTTGATCATACAAAGCGTCTATGACGAGTTATGAACCTAAAGTAAAGGATCCGACTATTTAAACTTGCAAGAAAGCCATTAATTCTTCTTAGGATGTCGTTTCTTTTTTATCAAAAACAGTAATACCGTACATTGTCACTTGTTGGGGGTTAAAACCGCATGTAGATTTTTTTAGGCCTATCTTCCTTTATTTCCTATCTCATTAACATAAACTTCGGCCTACATGTTTTCCAGTAGAGATATGCCTATTATTATTCTTGTTATGCATTTAATCAACTCGTACATGGTTGAAATAGAAACGATTTTCATTTCCTCTTTCATATACTGCTACAAAAATGCAAAATTATAGGCATCACGAGAACATGTAAGAGACAGACTATTATTAGGTCTACTTCAAATAAAGGTATTGTTGCTAACAATACTGTTAGTTTGTTGTGTCCCATGGAGCTGTACAGTATAACGTACAGCTTCCCAAACTACGATAAAATGAAAAACGATTTGTTATATAAGAGTTGCGTTATATTACTAAAACGTATAAGAATGCTTAGCAAGATTAGACAAATAGTGTCTACTGTGTGTATTTGAATAAAATGCGACTAAAAAAGTTTTGCGTATAAAAACTATCATTAACTGCGTGCGTAAAAGAGTAAAATGTCTACATGCAAGACACACAAGAGCTTGTGCCGAAGCAATCTTCACATGCCCAGTTGCTGCAACGAACACATTGAAACCACTCTAAATTGGTATTTCTCCAGTTACATGTACTTCCACAGACACAACATCGCGTGTTCAGTGCTTTTGACGTCTGAGTTGAATCCTGGTTGACATGATGAACTTCCTGACTTGACTGATCGGAAATATTTGCAGATTTGCTCTTCTTGGATTGCTCAGTCGAATTCAGAATCATAAGACTTGAAACGTTTTCTATTTCTATTTTGCTGACTTGGCTTACCCACAGTTTTCTGAACAGTAAAGAATTTAGCAAATTCTTTACTGGAGGAGACCTCGCGATTGGATGAGATGGCGCCAGGCTCCTCCACGGTAGAGCGTGGCGTACGTAAAGAGATGTCAGGGTGCCTACGAAGGAAGCCTACAAACCAGTCATATCCAGCCATTCTCTTTTCTCTATTGAACTTGTGATTCAGTCCATTTTCCGTTGCGAAATCGTAGGCAGCTGATCTGCAAAGAAAGAAAACCCCTAAATGTGTTTTCCTTAAACTCCTAACCAATTTTATGCCTTTTTCAAATGATGTGTTGGATTGTCTCGTACCTGCTAATAGATACATATCTTGGACAATTGTCCTTAACACGGGATCAAATTTTCTACAGCAACACGAACACAGAATTGAGGCTCTTTATACCTCAACACAATAATAATAATATGATTTTTTAGAAAATGTGCAAGTACGCCAATTACAGTAATTAATTACTAATTAATTAATTACTAATTTAACTAATTACAGTAACCCAATTACATAAGTGAAATATTCATCCCTAAGCCTGAACGCCTAATGGGACCTGGGTAGGCTTAACATAAAACTTATTACATTTTTGCCAATTGCGTCTAAAGACATTTTTGTCTCTGATTTTTGTGAGGTTGGATTCTTTTAAGTAGGCGAAGAGATTATCGATTTCACTTACTTTGCTCGTTGTGCGGTAACTCCATAAAATAGATGACCGAGCTGCTTGATTCTCTTGACCAATCCTTGTTCCATCTCCAGGTCCAATACACATTTTTTTCCAAGTCTTACTTTTGTCTTGATTCCTTGTCTTATTCGATCACACAGTGTGGTAAGAGGTATTCCGTAGACTTGACCCGCCTTTCTTTTACTCAAGGTTCCATCAATGACTGCCTGCATCGCGTGTTTAAGGTCCTCGGGACTCCACTCCCCCCTGTTTGTCTTTCTGGAATATTTTCGAGGCATAGGTAGCAATCTAAAATTAGATAAAGGAGAACTGACTTAGAAATTTAAACAGCCAGGCATGTCAACAGGCATGTAGGCCTAAACAAAGATAATGGGCCTAAGGCTTGAAATGTGGAACCTTAAATAACATATATATGTGCTAAATGCATGTATACTTCATAAAACTGTAGATAATTATACTATTTAGATTTTGAAGCTTAAACCTAATATTTAGAATGTAGGAGTAGGATGTACACATTATTTTTTACAACAGGACTAGTAATAATAATATGGGCAAACTTATCAATGCATGAACAGGAATAGCAGATATAGGCTATAGTATTCAAACGATACCCCGGGGGTAATGCCGTACATTCAACTCGCAACTGTTCGATATTACCCCATCATACGTACGCCATTGCCCCAACTGGCTACTTTACTTTAAAGTTATTTTTGCACGAAACTGTCCAACATACTTTTATGGGAAAGTTCTATATTGTAAGTGCATGATGCCATGGACCGCAGAACGGTAATTCGACGCACTTAGACTAATAAACCAAATGCATCAACACTCACCGTAGTTGACCTCCTCATATATCGCCCGTAGACAAAATGAAGCGCGTGTGAGTTTGACAACTAACGCAGTTGGTGTAGTCGGGAAATGGAGAAACATGATTCGGTTTTGATTGTCCAATCAAATTGCGTCGTACAGAAATGGGCTGGATAGCATACTTTGTTAGATATTGAGTGTTCGGTATTACCCAAGTGTACGGTATTACACGATTGGGTAAAATGGTGTAATGCCGTACCCCTAAGCGCCGAAAGAGATTTCGTCTATAAAATGAATTCCTGTATCCAAACAAAGATATTCCTAAAATGATATGAATCTGGGCTTGTGGATTGATTGTTTATTTTCGTCTGGAATGCATATTAATTTCACTGTGTATCTTTTTCAAAAATCACCGAAAACGGCATTACCCACAGTGGCTGTGGTAATACCGTACACCATGAAATATTAAATAAAAAATTTTTTATTGTCATTTTGGCGGGGAAATCTATTGCGTAACGAATTATTCATTTAGTGTAAGAATTTGTAATGATCCTTATATTTTCACGTCTTGTAAAATCTTAATTTATAAAAGAAAAATCTTTTATAGCCTATCCCTAAGCGTGAGAAAAGTTATCATTCGCAAAAATATCTCCAGTTGATCATACAAAGCGTCTATGACGAGTTATGAACCTAAAGTAAAGGATCCGACTATTTAAACTTGCAAGAAATATAGTGACGATTATTTTTCGATTACCTTGAACTCTAGGAATATTTGCAGTATGCATGTAAAATATTCTTTTTCATTTGTTTCTCATTGTCACGGCCGCACTTTACCTCTGCTACGACCGCAGTTTGCGCACTCCTGTTCTATTTGGTTGAGTTGTTATTCATCCTACTCCAATTCTTTTTGTGCTGAGGGTTTAGTAAGAATGCAGAGTGTGCCAATTTCAAAAGTCTTGACCCGAACAAGGTTTGAACCAGGGATGCCGAGTCCTATCATTTTGACAGGACTCCGACTGCGGGTGGCAAGTATATGAAGCCTAGGTTTTTGAAAAATTGATCATTATAAGCTTACCTGAACATATTTATAGTGATCATTTCTTTATCAATTATCAATCATTTTCGATGAAAGTTTATCAAAAGTCGCTTTCAGTTGTATGCAACGACTCGGCTGCTTCCGTCTTCTTGATGTGTGCTTCACACGGTTTTTCTCCAGTCTCTACCAGGCAGGAAAATGCCTGTGCTGTGCGCAGATGATAGTATAGATGATAAATATTCACATGGCTGGAATGAAGCAAGCATTAAGCAACAAACATTAATCAAACAAGCAAGCAAGCACACTATTAGCGAACAACAATCAATCAGCAACAGCGCAATCGACAACGAATGAACGCGCAAATAAAGAGAACAATGACATGCGATGAATGGAACTTGAGTATTGAGAGCGTGACCGATCGAACCTAGCGATATTCAAAAATATACATAAGCTGAGCCGGTCCGATGTTCAAAAAATTTTAATGATGCTGTGATAACGGCTGAAGGAATGAAAATTTTGAATAGCATAGGAATAGCATTCATACATCTCAATTCCGCATTTTCAAAGTAAACAGTAGGCCAGGACATTCTCCGCTATCAATCCTAAATGCATAAGATGCAATTTTATTGCCATTCCTCACTATATTATCGAGATTTAAAGCAGGCAATATGCAGTTATCAATTACTCATTTCAAATTTTAATGATGCTGTGATAACGGCTGAAGGAATGAAAATTTTGAATAGCATAGGAATAGCATTCATACATCTCAATTCCGCATTTTCAAAGTAAACAGTAGGCCAGGACATTCTCCGCTATCAATCCTAAATGCATAAGATGCAATTTTTCAAAGTAAACAGTAGGCCAGGACATTCTCCGCTATCAATCCTAAATGCATAAGATGCAATTTTATTGCCATTCCTCACTATATTATCGAGATTTAAAGCAGGCAATATGCAGTTATCAATTACTCATTTCAATAGTCGATAACTTACATACATGCATATACCAACATGCAATCTGGATGACAGTTAAAAAGTGTTGCACCTTAGAAGTTTGTAATTCCTCCTCTCTTAACTTTAAAGCAACTCCAGTCCAAAAGTCAAATAAGTCATATCCAAATTAAAATACGTCTCTTAATTTGAAATGCAGTTGGTTAATTTATACTTTACTGAGCACAGTCTAAACTGAACTTGACATAATTATATCATTTTGGACTTGATATACATGCATCCATAGAAATAAACTGTTTATCTGAAGTTGACTAGAATGGAAATTGACTCAAGGTCGCGGCACATCCGGGGGAACTAAGTTGGGGCATGAACCACCAATGAAAAGCTTCGATTTACACATGTGACTGATTCTGACCCAATCATACAGACGTTGGCAGGTGCATCTAAGTGAAAATGCGTGCGATTTACGTGCCGTTATTGTGCATGGCATGAAGCTTAATTTCCATTCTACAGGTTTTATTGTTGTCAATTTCTGTGCATGCATCTCAATTCGAGGTTTAGAAGGTGTAGAGCGGAAACAATGACGGACACAGATATCGCACGTGCTTTCATTTACATGACACAGCTATCCGATTGAACTCGAATCAGCTAGATGAAGATGTCTAGGATTTTCATTGGACTTTTATGACCCAATTTAGGCTCCCCCGGCGTCAATCTCGAATCTACTCGATTTAAGATAAAAAAAGATAGACGTTTTGATATGCTGGAAACTCTGATACACCTTTTCCAACTCATGTATCAACTAACTAAATCTGATAGTAATTTACTCGATTCTGTTGTCTTTAGCATCAAAGAACTAACATCATTAACAAAAAATCTCATATCTAACGTAAGGATTCTCAGTTTTGTGCAATTAACTTATCAATTTCCTTAGTTCAAGTATGAAATATCTCAATTCGAATTTAGGTTACACGATCACTTCTCACAAAGCAGTCAACTTTGTCAAATCAAGAACTATAATCTTAGTTCAACAATCAACACAACTACAAATGTGACATCTATCTGAATGATATCAACTTTTCTATCAAAGATGCCACGCACGTGATAGCTTAATTGATAGACAGTGGATCGCTGTTGCTTGTGTGCGACGTAGGGATTTCTCTGAGACTGCACGCCAATTGAATGTCTCATACAATACAACGTCCGAATTGCCTTGACACAGGAAAAGTCCGAAACGTTGACAACACCAAATAGGCCTATTATTCGCTCGTGCCTTATTTTGTGTATAACACAAAAGCTTGTTAAAGACTGAAAATGCAGCGTATACTACAATACGACAACATCTAACGTTCGATGCCATCCAAACACCTCGCGACCGTCCAAGCAATTGGAATTTAAACGACTAATTGCAGAAATTCGACATGAACTCCACAGCAGTCGTATTAACAGCGTTTTGCAACTGTCATACGAATGGGCAGACTTCCTCTGTTACAGAAACCAAAGTGAGAATATTGAACAGCATATATTGACTCTCATAGCTGTATAGCAGATGAACTTAATCACGAGATACTAAAATTTTGAAATATATGATTCATTTGGATACTTCATGGTACCTCCCGGTCTTTCGATTGCAAGATTTATTCAACAAAAGCTCAAGATTTAATTCAGTTAATTTTCTAATTTGACGGCACAATGAGGAAAAATGAAATACAGTCCGTTTCATAAAAAGTGGATCATCCTAAAATTTGACTAAATAAAACAAAAGTATGATACAGAAAGCATTTTTCATGTTATTTCATGTCCCTAATATATTTAAATGTCCTTATATAATCTGATAAGCTATGATACAGTAACGGTTCTTAAGAAGCTAATATTTTGTGGCCCTACCCTTATTGTCAATGACATTACCAATTCGTCTAGGCATTGATTCGATGATATCGTTGATTTTTGACTGATCTAACTTTCTCCACTCTCTTTTAACAGTGACGTAAGTTGTGATACGCCATCTGTAGGTAGCAGTGAACGACGAACGTTACGTTTTAGAATACTCCATACATTTTCTATGGGATTCAGATCAGGAGAACGAGCTGGCCAAGATAATGTCCTAAGCCCTAATTGAGACTTGCATAAGTTGACTCTCTCCTGTGACACGTAGCATTATCATCCATAAATAACCAAGTCGATGGATCATCAAGTTGATCTGTCATCTGTCATCACAATTAAACTCAATGAATTGGCCTATTGCTTGAGCCAAGATTAGGTTATTGGTGTTACAATGATTAAGTAGTGTATATTGATCTTGAACTTTTTTGTTTTTCTAGGAGACAAGGAAAAATCACCAACTTTCCTGGTCACTCCTTTTTAATTTACAATCAATAAAATAATTAATTAAGTAATATACCGGTACAAGCTACACAGAATTCTAGGCCGTTGGCCCTCAAATGGTGAGGAGGGGTGTACACGTGAAATTAAAAAGGGTTTACCGAGAAAGTTCTCATTTTTTATTTTTCTCTTGGAAAAACAATTGGATGAACTCCTGAAAACATGATGGCATTGCAACTAATATTTTTATGACAATGCCAATCGTAAAGTAAGAATTCAACTTGATGACTTGAGAAAATAATTAATGACTTGAGGATTTTGCTCTTGAAGTGATATAGAAGAATGCAACATCAGTGAATTTCATGAAATTTATCAATTTTCTCAAGTTGCTTTTGTCCTGAAATATTTTACTATTGAATTGACAATTACTGCTCATGGATTGGAAAAGGTGTACATAAGGGCTGATTTTTTCCATCATTTACTTGCAGGTGCTGTTTGCACAGCTGAATTGCCCGATAGTCTCCTACCAGATGATATTGTCCCCGTCGAGTATCGTCTCATCATTATGCCACATATGGAAAAAATCACACCGTTCTACGACTGCTCTATAATCATGCGTTTGACATGTAGGAGAAGGACCAATTTCTTCAAATTTCATTCAGGAAAACGACTTAAATTGAAGCCAAAACACTTTGCTTTAAAGCGTGAAGTAGCGGAAAGTTCAAAAATCAACATTTCTGTGAAGTACAGCTCATCATTGGAGCAATTTACTATAAGAATGGAGAAGCCTGCTGAAGTTGGAGATAACTATTACCTGGAGGTGACTCCTTTTCGATCAAAGTATAACACTGAATCTACTGGATTCTATAAACAAGTTGTCAATGACAGGTAATAACAAGATTTGACTTAACATACGCAGCTAAATATGTACATAACATCTTTTTAAGAACAATTAATTTATAATAATTATTGAGTTCCAATATCATACTGTTCCGAAGGTGCATTTACACGTGAAAACTTTATTGCTGATACTTTATTTCTGTCACCTTCAATCAGATTGCAGAGGCCGTTTACACTTGACATTGGAAAGTTGCTGACAATCGATGAAAAATTGCTGCTGACACTTTATCGATCCATGATGAGTTAAGGCGCGTTTACACGTGACTCTTTATTGCTGCCACCTGCAATCAGATTGCAGAGGCCGTTTACACTTGACACTAAAAAGTTGCTGACACTAGATGAAAAATTGCTACTGACACTTTATCGATCTATGATGAGTCAGAAAATTGCGGCAGATTGCAGGAGCGTTTACACTTGACACTTTTAGTCGACACTTATTTTTTCACGATGTCATCGAGAAAGCGGATAGCTGAAGCAGTTTCAGCACATATTTTGACGGGAAAAGATGCGCAAACGGCGAATGTGGGTTTGCAAGTGTACTTATGAGGAGAGCTTGGATTATGCAATGCAATATGCTCGAATTACGAGGTCTGGATCCGTGTCAGCTAGTACATGTACATTTTTTGAGAATGACCGCTACCGACTTTCAAGATCTTTTAGCGGCGAATCGGTTCGAGGATTAGAATGGAGAACACTTCAAGGCGCGCGGCACTTCAAGAAACGATCGAGTCATGGGATGCCGTTGCTATTGGATGCTATTTCAAGATTTTTTATACCGTTTTTAGAACTTCTCACGAATAAATTGATTAACCACAAGACTGTATCCTCTTCACACGCGCACTTTTACAAATGATTGAAAAAAATAATTTCAACTGTTTTTGCTACGTGTGAGAAGATATAAGAACATTTGTAGGGGATATTATACTGATAATGTGACCAGGTTTCAGAAAATCAACATATGTTGACATTGAGCGTTCAGCCTGACATAATCAGTTTTCATAATAATGCGCGTTAAACCTAATCTTGGCATATTGATTGGTTTGCAGAATCGACAATCTCTCATAACTATTAACATGTCTAGTTTGTTATTGAATCATTTTGTCAGTCCAAATGTACATATCTAGCTTCAATTGCATGTCATAGGCATTCATTACCACTCTAGTAAATGTAAATACAGGCAAATGTGGAGTATAAGAGCATATGTCAAATAAAGCGATATTGGTTGCATCAATTAACTAAACTATGCAATCACCAATGACTTAATCCGTCTTCATGACTGACGGCGGGCAGGTTGGGTCCCACATTGAACACATTGGGTCCCACATATGATGTCCATCTTTCACGATGTCATGCTCAATGCAGCATTTCCTGTGCTGAGATATGGCTGTTGGCTGATCTGAATTGCTGCCACCAGGTGACATGAGGTCGACCCCTTGGTCGTGTCCCATGCACTCTCCCGTCAACATCATCTTGGGACATTGCTCCTCGTGCATTCCTTCTACATGATCGAAGCATCTTCTTTGTTGGTCTTCGATGACATCCACTATACGTATCCATCCTCCCGCCATTTCTCTCACTCGTGTGTTTGGAATTCTGTCTTGCCATCGGATGTTCAGTACTCGTCGTAGACAGTTCATCTCGAATGCTCTCAGATTTTCTCTTTCTTTATTGTTCACCATCCAGCATTCCGATCCGTAAATCGCTGTTGGAATTACGATGGCGATTAGAAGTCTGAGCTTCAGTTGCAGAGGTATGTGCCGGTTTTTCCAAAGTTTACTGAGCTTGCCTAGTGCTACGTACTCCATGCGCACTCTTATAGCTTTCGAAGTATCCCTATTTTGTGAAAAGAGGACACCAAGGTATTTAGAGGCGTCAACCTGCTCCACCAGAACAGTAGCCAATGATATGCGGATTATCTCCTCTCTCCTGCTAAACACCATCGCCTTCGTTTTTGTGACACTGATTTTCAGCTTGTACTCAGAGCAGGTTCGGTAGACGTTATCCGTCATTGCTTGGAGTTGCTCATGGGAGTCAGCAACAAGGATTAATGTCGTGTATATCTTAAGTTGTTTATGCACTGTCCACCCATGAACATACCGCCCTTCTCGTGTTCCTTAAGCTCTCTTTCATCACATATTCCAAAAAGATGTTAAAGAGATGCGGTGAAAGGGGTATCCTTGTAGAATTCCTCTTCTCGTTGGAAAAATCGTCCGTGGATATCTTCCCCTTTCTGACTGTCGCTCGTGTCTGATTCATTGTTTAGCATTCGGATTACTTCAATGATGCTTCTATCAAAGCCGTACGATTCTATTAATTATTTAATTCATTTTGCATGTCATAGGCTAACAGTGCCACTGCAACAAATGTGAATGATTGTACATGTACAGAAGAAGAACTTATGTAAAAGAAGACAACGGTGTCATACAAAGCGTATCTATGCAATCACAAGGCACCAGATTAGCCATAAAAGTTGCAGAAAGTTTGCATGTGAAAACCCATAAAATAGTTTCCCTTCAGTTTAAACACAAGAGGACGTTGCATTTTATGCATTTCAATCTTCCTTCTTATCACAATGCCTCCCTTAAAGTTGAAATGGGCTCATGTCGTAATACTAATAACGTACTAATAATGAGTATGTCGTAATACTCACGTATGACGTAATACTAATGATAGAGTGAAGACTGTGTAACACCTACCTCATAAACTGAAGATATTCGTTTTGTTAATTCAATTTGTGTTTCCAATACATATAAATGTAGTTAAAACGTTCCTTTTCTTGCCTCCAGGCTTCACTCTATCGCAGGCAAACGCTAAAGTCGTTTGCAATTAATTGAGTACAAAACTACAAACCGAAATTCCAAACAAAATTCCGAAACTGACACTCTCCGAGACTCAAAAAAATTAACTCAAGCCTATAATAGTGATGGAATGGGATAAATCGAGATTGTAAATTCTTGGATAGAATAAATCCTGAAGAAAAATATTCATGAGAGAAAATTTCAGTTAATACAAAAGGGTTCAGTAATCCGAACGTTCGGTGCACCTCTAATCTCGGTTTCAAATTCATCATCATCACCCTAATCATCTAGGTCCCTGAACCTTCATGACTGTTGCATTGTTCATTCATTGTAATTGTTCATTGTAATTCATTGTAATTGTTGTTATTCCTCTGATGATGGCCGGCAGTGCCGGTCGAAAGATCTAAGCGCTTTTAATTAGAAAAACGACGTTTTGGTTTTCTTGGCTACTATCAGCCTTACTGGGATTCCGCCTCAAATTACTTCATGACTGTCTCAACTACATCTTCGATAATTTCGGAATCGCATTCTCTCTCGTGGACGCGATCTATACGAATGGGCAGATGAAGTTGGTGCTTCCATTTCTGAAGAAATCAGGCTTCACCTCATGATGAAAGAAAGACAAAAATTCTGGAAGATATTTTCATAATTTGCGTGCAGGCATCAATTGCAGTTTCGTCAGTTTCTCTGCTGCATGAGCTAAAGAATATCCATGCTTCAAAATATATGCCTTAACATCTGCTGAATTTATTGCAGAAATCTACAACGATATCTCGTGTTCGTCATGCAAAAGTAGGCCTTCTTCTCAAACTTTGATCAATATTAAGAATTGGAACACAAAGTGCATTGCATTTACTTATTTACTTTTTGTGTTTCTTGATGTATACAATGTTCATTAATTTCTCGACAGATATTGGCAATTATATTGCCTAACACGCGATGTCGATATATCGACACATGCATTCAAAAAAATCCTTTGATCTACTGAATGAATTAATGGATATTATTTTATGCTGAACATCTTTTCTTGAACGTCATATTTACGATACCATTTTATAAGAATGCAAATAGAGCAGTTATTTTGTAATAAATCGTCATCAAACTTGCCTTCGTTTTCATCATATGGAAACATCTCTGCAGCCCTTCTTTGCAGCACGACACGACAGTGTTCATCATTAGGGGTGATCGACTAGGCAATTACTATATCTTGTCATTCACCTGAGATGTACATGTAAATTTCTGTCATCCTTATTCGACGTCACCAAGCCTATTGTGTCCTTGAACAACCGACACCGAATGTCGACATATGTCGACATCGTGCCTGAAGAGGGTATGCAACAATCGTAACTCATGAATTGTTTTCACTTTACTTCATTTCATTAAATGCAATATATATGTTATTGCATACATTCAGACAAAGTAAGATTACTACTTCACGTTTTCGTATCTAGGTATGTATGTATATAAAAGCGTATAAGTATACCTAAACAAGGTGTGAAAAAAGCGAGTCGGATCTATATAGGCCTGCAGCCTATGCTTGCGAGTAGTTGGTCCTACGAACTCTCGTGAAGATGGCCTACACGGTTCACCATCCAGTCTTCCTTGCCCACCAGTGTTCTACATCAAAAGATAACAATGATATGTTTCCACAATTTCTACAATTCCTATGCTAAGTTGCCCTAAAACTTTTTACATCAAATTCATAAAATGTCATTCAAATTAAGAAAGCATGCTTAATAAAGTAATACGATAAATGATATATAGGTACTAAAACTTAACTGTTGACTCGCGACCTTCATTTGAGCATTGAGTTAACTTCATTGCCTCATAAAACGGCCATTTCGTTGCGAATTTGTCGCCGATGCCACTCCCCGACTTTTGTTTCTTTTGTTTTTTGATTTCGTTGTGGAACTGAGTCCTTAGGTTGTGGATTTTTCCCTGAAACTCTTTGATGTCTATCTTGAATTTCGCGGCAATCTTCGTGATTGTGCATGTCCCACATACAGGGATACTGTTCGTATTCACCGTCCATTTACTTTTCGTTTGTGGCATTTCATTGTCAGTCATTGTTGAATCAGAGATCATCGTTTTACTGAATGTTGTATAGGATTTGATACCCAAATATGAACACTTGCAAATCTAAATGTGACATTGGAAAAGCAAATGCGACATAGCCTTGTTAATCCAAATGCGAATGCAAATACATTTCTGATATGGCAAATGTGTATAGAACGCAAATAAAATGAGACTATTCCAAACCAAATACAACTATTTTAAATTTTTTTAAATTAGACTGTTTTACATCGAAATTGATTACGACACAGTGCATGCTGAACTTGCACGTTATTACCCTTCCTGACTAATGACTATTGAGATGAAATATGTATGGAATAAATGTATCAATTATGAGAGAGGCGAAATACGAAATGCATTTATATTTCAATTTAACTGAATTCAATATGTCTTTATGATAATCTTACAAAAATAACTATATTTCAAAGACCGCGCAAAAACACTGTCAATTTCCTAAAGATACTTATTTATTTATATTAGTAAGCAAAAACAAGTGCAAGTTCCAGTCGCGAGAGAGCGCCTCATTACCGGACATCAACATTTATATGTAGAAATGATTACACACCAGTTACATGAGCCAAAACAAATTGATCAAAATGTCATATTATGGAAAGTGCGTGATCGAATGAAGGTCACTAAGCACAAACTGCTCGGACAGCGAGAACCGATTACAATAGAATTTATACAATAGTGTGATGGAAATGAAGAATGAAGAACGGACAAACAAACAAGTCAACACTCACAACATTGAAATGTCTGACTTTGTCATAAACAGTGGAATGCAACCCAACAAAATTCAAAACACTGCATAGGGTTGTTATTGTCTCTCGGGGGGGGGGAGGGGGTTTCACTTGGTAGTCGGTGACGCAGTCTACGTTGATTTGGAGAAGAGTCAGAGAAATCAACAACCAAGCATGCTGTGCTAATAATTTCTATAGTCATTTTCCTTCCCTGAATCCTCCACACGACCGAAATCTATCTGAAATCCAGGAACCGCTGTGCGATAGAGTACTGCGCGGTTGTTATGCCAATACCTACAGATCACGCTAGTTTCTGATAATCATTACCATTCTGATGTGCAGCTATGAGGAGCTCTTTATCGGCGGTGGATACAAGTGAGCATGGGATCTTTTCATCTGGCACCTTAATGATGTAACATTTGGTTCTTAAACTTTGTGTTTGATGTTTATTTTGACTGAATTTCTATCGCTATGATCCAGAGTTCCAGTTAGATCACAATGTCAGATTTGGTCCGGAATTGTCGCATTTAGTTTGGAATAGTCACGTTAGGTTTGGAATGAAGATATTTGCTTTTGATATGTCGTGCTTGGATTTACAAGTTTCACATTTGGGTAAACATCGTATATAAATTTGTCGATGTCAATATAACAACCAATCAATCAATCAATGATTCGTTTTGTTCGAGAAAGATAAGTTCACCTGCAGATGCTTTTATCTATTGCACAGCTAGACACAGTTAGATTGCACGTGTAGCGGCCTAGTACCGATACACGACTGCAAAGTCGATGATTAAATTCCCATTCAAAAATAAACAGATGTAAGCCATGCCTGTGGTGAGGAATTCCAGATCAAAGTTTCTTTTACAATTTTTTGCGGAGTTTCTTGTACAATGATAGCCAGGAAAATCAATTCTGTCCTAGTAAAATGAGGCTGAAATTGATGAAAACAGAATACACAAAAGCACGCAGTAGCAAAAGCAGAAAATATGCATGCAAATGAATCATGTTTATTACAAATCTAGTATCCAAGAAGTCGCTGTGTTCCGATCACAGTCGTGTGTATCAGTAAAGTTCTGCCTCCTTCAACTGTACTGACACTTTTAAAAAGTGTGCGGAGCCGTTTACACGTGCAGTATTTTCACTGACACTCGGTTGCAGCAACTTCTAAAAATGTCAGCAATCTAGTGTCAGTAGTGTTTACACGTGCAAGTTAGATGGCAGCAATAAAGTTTCACGTGTAAACGCACCTTTAAACAAGGTAAGTGCTATAAATGACCACATAGCAGCTAAAGGGTAATGATCTGAATGATGTATACGCAGTACGGCTGTTTAGTTGAATCACTGCCCACCAGTGGCGGGCGCAATTTGATTTCCGCGCGAGTCAGCGCACGATTAATCGAAAATTTCACGATTCTGGATATTTTGAGATTCAATAGCTAGAAGTTTACGATTAATCTAGATTTCACTGTTTTCATTTCTTGACAATTTTTCATTAAAAGTGTGATGATTTCCATTAAAATTGAGAGCATGTGACACTCACAGTTTATTGAGACCGAAATTATAACTACCGTTATAAAGCTTCTTTGTGCAATTCCTAGCAGTGCTGACGAGCCTTTGTAGGGAGAAAGCGGGGCGTCTACTGCTGCTGAGGAATTTTTGTGCTTTAGTTCAAGTCTAAGGACATCTTTCTTTCTATACCGAGGCGAACAGGCCTACATAGGCGAACTATAAATAATATCTATGTATTTATACGATTTTAATGCGTGATATAATATCATTGGGAACTACTATGATTGACTGTGCCTTGACAGCATGTACGATTTGTGTAAATGGTGTACCTGGCCCATGCGAATGTAATTAATGATATGTGGGGAGCTCCCACACGGCAACTCTGTCTAGCTATACATGATCCCAGGAACGGGCATCTGAGCATTGCAATTATCTCAAACAGTGAAAGAGTGAAAAGGAACGCTGTTTTTTACCTCATCAAGCAAATTACATAGAGAAGGCGCTTTGCAAAAAAATCGCACGATTCCTGGTCATTCAAGAATCGCGCGATTGATTCCGATTAACTGCTCCCACCACTGCTGCCCACACATTTTAATACAGTATAACCATTTACGCAAGCGAATGCGTCGAACAATTTTTCCATCAAGTCAATCAATGCGTCATGTAACAGTCAGTATGTCGGAGGATGAGGTTGTATCCGCTATTATGCTTGCTGGAGAGTTGTCAAAACAGGAAAATATTTTTTTTATCGAAATCGATGGATTTCATCGCAAAATCGTGACTCTATTGTTCTCACTTTTTCATGCAAATGTTAGTGTTTGGTGTCTTCAGAGCCCTTCTGACGCGACGAGTAAGAATATATAAGTTTTATTCAAATAAGTCCAATAGTATCTTCCAGTGTATAGGCCTGCTCATGCACATGTATTTCTGGTCGGTTACAATAAAGATATATTTTCCAGTATTCGAATGGTTGTGACTCAATTTCAAGAGAACTTCGCCAGACAAACTTTCCCATGCTACGACGAGCCTCGTTTCAAAGCCGTTGTGGACTTGACGATTTATCGACAAAAACATCTGAATATCGCTTCTCGGGCGAACGCGGAACTGAAATCAACTTACCCATTATATTCCGGCTGGGTTGCTGATAAATACGAGCGAACAATGCCAATATCAAGCTATCTCATCGCTTTCGCCGCTTATCAACGTGAATATTATAGGCATGTGGAACGCACAATTGTAGTAAATCAAAAGAAAATAAAGGTATTGACTTTTCCTTTCATGTAATTTCATGTGTACATATTAAATGAAGAATTGAACTTCGCTAAAATCAGTTTCAGATACGCATGAGATAGCTAGATATTCCGATTCAATCAAATGCAACATGTATACTGACAAATTTAGAGATAAACTTAAGGACAATTATTTTGCAATTGAAGACACATTTAACGGCAGCAAAGGGAATCAAGGTAAATGAATTTTCCTTTGTAGTCAACATAAATTCCTTAATTAAGTTGAAAGTTTTAAGATTCATATCAGAAAAGTTTTATTCTTTTCTATTTGAAGTTTGATAAGCGTCATACAATATATTTAATATCAAAAATTTGTAGTATAGTCTGTATAACAATGTGAACACAGGAGCAACTTTTTAGACTTTAATCTCGATCCAAAAGTCTCCAGTGTATGCCAGCATCATTTGAGTTTACAATCTACCTACTATATCCCTACTTTCTGATGTCAGTCTTCATCATGTCTGTGATGAATTTTAAACAAGTTAACTGATTTGTCATCATATCTCACGAGTCCTTTCTCCGGACTCTTATCACGTGAAGCTTCGAGAAGAAGCAAAGCTAGAACACAATTGTCTTATATACAAAATGAAAGAGAAAGTGAATTAAAGTCAAATCCATGGTAGTGTGAGAGTCAATACTGATTGTTCCTGGTTGCACTATACAGGACGGATATCGCGGATGAACATAGCTTCCAGTCACGGAAGAAGCAGTGGATGACGTGACGTCACGATGCGGTTGAAGAATATCAGCTTTGGTTTGCCAGCTGCGAATAAAGAGCAGTCAATCAAGTGACGTGTTACTGCGTTGTTTGGCTCTGCCGATGATCTCGGTCTTCTATATCCTCGCATTTAGTAGCGTTGGAGGATGCAGTATTGGTGGATGGAATAAAATTGAGGATACTATTTCGAGCCGCATTGCTTGACAGAAATAATGCCCTCAAAATAATTTAAAATTAATTAGGGATGCACTTAATGTGGGAAATTAATGATTTATGGGCATCGTAGAAAATTGCAAAATTTTTTTAGATTTTGCACCGAATTTATGTTTTAATTCGCTACATTCGTTTTTTCAGAAAGACATGCTGCCTGAGGAAGAGAAGTAATCACTTGAAATATATCAAGTTCCTCGGTATGCAAACCAATTTGATGCAAACAGTGTTCAGGATTCTCTGAAGACATCACAAGGGAATGAAGCTAATGATTAGACAAAGTCATTGCATTGGTGAAATACTGTAGGCTCTACACAGAAAATTTCCGTTGAAATCAACAGCTAAAATTAGTTTCACTGTCTTTTTCAGTCTGAGCAGGAAATATCTGTAAAAACAAACTCGTTTTACATCTCACGACGCAATAATCTCTATCATTGTTGCTCCCATGATAAAGTAAATGCTTTCCAAAGAGTGCATAAACTTCAAGGAGTACAATAAACAGTCGTTATTTGTCTCCGTGCATGTATTATAGATATCCTATCGCTTTATTTGACCTGTAAAGCAGATTATTGCCCGCGCGAGAAATAATATTTACATGTACTCCAATGCACGGGAAGGACCTAATCTGTGCCATTTATGAGTGCCCTTGTCTTAGACTAGATCTGTGAATAGATATTTTCACGATTGATGAAGTTAAATTTCTATTCAACTACTCTTGATAATCATTGACATGTCAATCACAATCTGTCCTTGATCATCATAGCACGTCGTCAAATATAATTATCTACGCAACTCGTGCATGAGATTACTTCATCATAGCATTCGAACTCGCTAGATTTAAATCGCCCTCACCCATGGACTTCTATAACATAGCATGCTATATTATAGAAGTCCATGCCTCACCCCACGGGTTCGGGGATTTAATATATATCTAACTCGTGGAATGCTATGAAGAAGCAATCATGCAGTAGTTGTGTAAATAACTATTATTGCACTCCTTCATTGAAATACATTAGCACATAGAAAGATTTTTATAGGTCATAGATTCTGTGGATGCTAAGTTACTTATGCAGTTCGTGCAAAAATATCCATTTGAATTGCGTTATTCTCGATCAACAAACTATGCCCTCGCCATTCGGGATCGTGCATTGATCTCGAAAAATGCAATATAAAAATGGATGCTTTTCACTTGCTGTGTAAATAACTCTGTTTTATCCGATTTCAACGGATTTCAGCTGCTGCGTCATTATTCATATCTGATATTAACGGATATTTTCTGTGAAGTTTTGCGTTTAGTTTGGCTGTTTTTATCGGTGTTGTACATTTTGCATTGCAGGCTACCTACTAGCATAAACACGTTGAAAGCTCAATTTTCCAGAGATTTCAAGATTTGAGTTTCTAGAGGTCTATTTGGTTAGGTACACAATTTGTAAAATGCCTTGATGACACTCTTCTGGGCAACATTTGATGTACGCACCAATGTTACAAACAACATTACTTATCAGATTGATTTTGATTTTGAGATGCTGAATTTTGCGTGTGACATTAAATTTAACATTATCCACAAAATTCAGTTGAGTTATTAATTTAAGGTTGATAATTTAATTCAATTTGATTTAATTTAATAAATATCATGAATACTCATAGTCAAAGTACTGACCATAATTTTGTTCAAATCCTCAGCAATATTATTCTGCTTAAATCGAGATAATGAGATGATGAGTAAATCAAACACATATGAAAGGATTATTAGAAGAGGAGTTATCTAAATATTTTTCTATTCTCGAATCGTATGCCGTTAACGGAAACGTATTGCAACCGAAGGAGGAACATTGCATTCCATCCAAAGTAGTAAATGCGCAAAAAAACTTCTCCATCAGCAGATTATCAGATTGTACATGTACATCTTCACCCACATCATCTTTGTTGTGAAACAGCATTAGCTACCTTTTTGTTGTTGAGTCGCCTGAGTAATTGTCTAAAAAAACTGCAGTATGCGATCTGATTTGTATGATATGACTCAAAGACTGATAAGTGCAAATTATCAGGGACATCTATGATTAATATACGAGTACGATATCTTATATTAATCATAGATGTCCCTGAAATAATCTAGGCAACTCTAATATTCAATAAAATTTGTAACGCATATGCTGCGTTCTATTCATAGATATTACATTCTCCCAAGCGTCGCTTTGAAATCTTTGAACTTTAAACGATGTAATAGGTGGACTATTAATGTATTCGAGAATATTTCAACAACTTTTAGTTATTCATTCTCAAAAGGCAATCCTTTCATTCACGAGATAGATTTTCAGTGTAGTAGTTCACATACAGGGGTTCGCGATTCTCTTGCGGATTTTTGTCACTACCATTATGGTACGTAATATCGCGTTTTTAACTTAGCTATTCAAACCGTGAGCTGATTAAAGATGTTAGTAATGTGTACACTTGATAAACAAAATGCGTTTTAATCGGATAAGTTGGGATTTTATTACATTGGTTATGTGAAAATCAATCATTTGCATTGGAGAACATATATTGATTTTCTAAACGTTTGACAAGCATTACTAACTGTCCGTGACCTGGACTTATCATAGATGATCGTGACTTAACAAACGGGGATTGCTTGATTGTGATTGTGAGAAAGCCAGGTGCCTTTTTTTTTGTGAAGTTCCACAAAGAGTCTTCCGGCAGGACCATATTTTCCGGCAGCACTGTTGCCGGAAAGCTTTGAAGGAAGGCTTTTCTGTTGCTTTGAATAAACGAGTAGGTTATCACATGGAGACTTTCGAATGACAAGAAGACAGAGATTATTGCAGCATTCGATGATCGAAGCAATTCGCAGAGGAAGCTCCATTAGAAGTCGGACTTGCTCTATCCTCCGCAAACAAACTGGCTTACTAAAGCAAGAGGGAATTGAAGCATAAAGATGCACCCAATCGACTTCAGCTTTTTCCTTTGATAATTGATTGATTGACACACAGGATCCTAATTCGACCTTAAATACCCGTTTCAGTTATGAGACAATATTCCGCCTCAATGGGAATGTCCACTGACACAACTGTTTCCTAGATCTGTATGCCTGAACAAACCCTCAAACCTTGACGAGAAGCCTATGTAGTCATCTTCGATATTCTTCCGGGTCAATTTGTTGTCTTGCGATGGAGCTTTCTTTTCCAAGTGATGAAAGAAACAGTCAATGCCAAAGAGCTTCCACTTATGACATGATGACGAAATCGAACTCGGTTGTAACACGGGGCGTGGGACCACTCTTGCTGCACGAGAACTCAATCCCAAATTGAATCATTAGAATGGTTGTGGTAAAGCTGTTCCCCTGGCTATGAAGCTGAAATTCGTCAATATTGTAAATTGGTGTAAAATTAGTTCTACAAAACACCAAAGCACCAGGTCCAAAAGCTTAAGATGAATCAAAACGAATACCAACCCTTCTAATGAACAACATAACCACATATCTTTTACTGTTGCTCATCACTCCATTACCAATCGCTGTGATAGAGGACGTATAGAATACCTTTGGTCAATTTTGAAATAAAAGTAATCAGAGGAATGCGACTTAGGCCGCTGTCACACAGGAAAGGGCGTCTTCCATCATCCATATTTTTGCACATTCTTCATAAGGCGTCTTCCATAAGGCGTGATGAGGCGATTTTCATCTGCCGCCTTCAACCATCCATCGTCTATCTTCCATCTTTCACCTACCGCAGTCACACTAGGGAAATCCATTTCCGATACAGTCAGTGCTATTTTTCACTATTTACCGTTGCTATGACTACTGTCTTGATCCTCGTCCTCGTTCGACATTGTGAACAAGGACTGTTTTCTGATTGCTTCTCTTCGCAAATGACAGCTTCCTATATCTTCCCTCAAACATCACTTCGCGTTGTTCTAATTTTAGAACAGTCTCGAGGATGACGCCTGGCGGCGTATGGAATTGAACTCATCAGCTCCATAATTTCGCACCTTATGTCCAATGGACGACGCCTTATGACTATTCCTGTGTGACAGCGTGATGGACAATGGAAGATGCAAGATGACTTATGGCTGATGACTTTTCTGTGTGATAAGTTGTATTCTTTTCTACATGAAATTAAAGGGAAATTCCAAATGGAAGATGGAAGACGCCTTTTCCTGTGTGACAGTCAGTAGCCTTATGCTCCCTCAAACCTGAAAACTTAGTATTTTTGTCAAAATAGCAGCATGTAAAAAATCCGCAAAAAGATTGCGAACACCCTGTATATCCACTGATAGTGAATGCGGACTTAAATTAAATATAAACATTGCAAAATTATTGAAAGTTATCAAAAGTGTGACAGTAAGTCACTTCATACCAGAAACGAATTAGCTCGGCATTCGAGAAATTGGAACACCCCAGCAGCTAGAGGTTGAGTGCCAGTCGAGCGATACGAGTTAACTCGGGCTCAGTTTCCTGCCGTACTCCATTGTCACCGGCGTCAGCAGTCAACTGTTGATTACGCTCGATGCGTGTTACCTCGGGCTCAGTTTCTTGCTATACTCCATCGTCACAGGCGTCAGCAGTCAACTGTTGATAACGCTCGATGCGTGTTAACTCGGGCTAAGCCGTTAAAGGTCCAACTAACCCACACGTAAATGAATCTAAATCTGATTTTCATGCTTCGTGCCACGACTCCTATTAGCCAAAAGTGGAGTTGGTCTAATGCGATGTGGCATTGATCAAATAATGAGATCACAAATGTGCTACAAGTATTGCTTCGCATCACACCTTCAAACTGCCGCTATTAAATTGAATTGATGTTGGGGTCAACTGCGACAGCTTTTACATCGATTTCACCTATTAATGCTTGTTTGGAGTGCTGCGAAACGAAAAATAGCCTGGTGATGTTTCTAAGACAGATGATCCACTATCATCTTTAAACGCTATTTAACAGGGGTATAGATTGACATGGGCTCAAAATAGATTCATTTTTACCAGGGAATTACCACTTCTGTCAATACTGAGGTTGTGAAATGTGAATAGTCCTGCATGTTTTATCAGCAAAATATATAATTTAATTGCTATAATGATGTTTGGTTTTGTTAGTACTATTTTACTTGTATTTTCTAATTAAGTTGATTACTTAAAAATTACTGTAATTATTTGTTAATGATTGGTTGTTTTTGTGACTGTCAGTTATCATTTTTAGGTACGCCTAATTTACAATCCAAAGGAGGCGCCATTACGCGAGAAAAGAGGCAGAACTTTCGAAAAGACTTGTAATCTATACAATATGGTCCAAACTATAAAAGATGGTATGACTTACATGACCAATTATTTCAACATCAGCTATCCAATGAAAAAGTATGGTAAGCCATCTTCCTGAATAATGTCAAATGCTTTGCTTCACATTGATTCCATTTGAGGATAATTATCGATAGCAACATGCATGCCAACTGAAATAGATGCACAGCCAACCTTCGATTACCTATAAACTCAATGGGAACTCTCTGACTTCACTCTATTGTGAAGTCAATCGCTTATAAACTTGTGGTAATTTGGTTTAGAACATGTACTAGCGACTAAGGACGTTCGTGAATCGGAAAGGGTGAGAAAAATGTCTAAGATGGAGTTCAAAAGCACTCTTTCAAATGTTGACTGTCCAATCCGACATTACACAATATCCTTTTTCAATTAGTCAACACCAATCACCAAAATATATGACACATGACCGGATATCTGTGAGGAAAGCCCAACTACGGGCCATCAGGTAAATTTGCAAACCTTCTAAACGAAGAATATTCAAGGCTGCACAGCAACTCTGTTATCGTTGCTTTTCGCCGTTCAACCCGAGTTTGTTGCAACAAGTGCTCGGAACACAAAAACATAATTTTTGTATGTATAGTTGCTGTATAAAACTTCTTCAAATATATTAGAGTCAAACCCTTGCTTTCTTTCAAGTACTGCTCTGCATTTGATTAATTGATTAGATTAATCAATCAAGCAATACAGTCTAGCATTGAGTGTTATGAAGCGGAATTTGTATCAAGTAACGTCTTTTAAAGTATATAAGTATAAATTCAATCATAGGAAAGTGACATTATACGGGCAAAATCAATCAATACGGTATGTGAAAACCAATGAAACAGATTACGTTAACAAAGGACTTTAATTGAATATCTTCAAAAAGTAAGAAACACCGTTGTATTCAGCAGTGCGATTAATTTTTTGCTGTCCATCTTTGATTTTAAGAGCCTCAACAATGCTAATCTCATAGTCTGTGTTACCTTTGTGCACTATTTTAAATTGTTGATCAATTTCTGAGTTACATCTACTGCAGTCATGCAAATGCTCATTAATTGCTGTCAGATGCTTTTTGTGTTCATCAATCCGCTGTTGAAGTCGCCGTTTAGTTTTGCCAATGTATTGGCTACTTGGATCGTCCAAGCATGAAAACAACACATGACTTCATATACGGAATGGACTTACTTTTAAGTGAGAAATACGATTTTACTTTGCTTGTGCTGAAAACCACTTTTGCGTCTACGTTATATTTTTTATATATTCTTTTCAAATTCTGTTTAATTTTACAGATGCTACTCCTACGTACGGTACGACAGTGTAGATTATTCCATTATCATTACCGCTATCATTACTCTTATCTTCGCCTGCTTGCATGTTTGAATCTCGGCTTTGTTTTTTATTTAAGAAAGAATGTACAGTGCGTTCTATCATACATTTCGGATAGTCATTACTTTCAATTATGCCATAGATCTTATTGATTTCATTATGAAAAGCTCTCCAACAACTGGATACTTTAAAAGCTAGACGTAACATACCTGTTATAAGACCTACTTTCCACTGGATAGGATAGATCGATTTGTATAGGAGTCCCGTGTAAGTAGGTTTACGATATATGAAGGTTCGAAACTAGGATCATATAAAGAACAAAAAAAATCAGGAACATATAAGTATATAGAAATACATATAATGTATAAACATACATATACATTTATATGTATGCTAGTAAATATGCGGAAAATATTAATATTGCGCCATGAAACACCTCTTATTAGCCTTTATGTTGTAGCGTTATTCACGATCCTTAAATGTATTAAAGTTGCAAATACAAAAATTATTTGTTCCAAGTTCATTTTTGTGACATTATATAAATAGTGTATGTGTATTTCAGACGTGCTTGTGGCGTTGAAGCCAGAATTTGCTGGTATGGAGAACATGGGATTGGTGGTTTTGAAAGCAAGAGATAGTTGTGATACAAGACTTCATTTGCACGAGGTTGTCCATCAAGTAAGCAAGACTAAGCTTGACTGTAGAGATCTTCTGCATTAAGAGTTTTGACTATATAGTTATAGCTAGCTTTTGAGGTTTATACTGCTTTTTATTGACTAGCTATGGCATGATATATATCTACCATAGCTAGTCAATAAAAGCAGTATATACCTAAAAGCTAGCTATAACGATATTATCAACCGATACTAGACAACAAAGTAGCTGGTACTGCATAATTTGATATCACCATCTGAAACAGTTGATACCAAGCAACATCAATCGTTTTAGTTAGTGATAATCAATTTTAGAGCTATATCCATGCCGCGAATGCATGAAAGATCCCATTCTAGGACCATTCTAGGTATTTTAACGAAAGAGAAAAGGAGGAGAACACGTAAAAGTCAAAGATAATTTTTTAAAAAAAGTAACACGACGGTCCTTATGATCTCGCTTCGACCGACGGAAGCCTCGGTTCTTTTTAATATTGCCTTGGCATTACATCTCACCAGCGCAACAGATATCCTTCCACAAATGGAACAATGGCTTCGCAGACAGTCACCCCGGTCAGTGTTGCGAGTCTGGTCCCTAGGCGCGACACAAATTGCATTGCTTCGTCACCCATAGCTCCATATGCTGTCAAGCAAAAGGGGAGGCATTGTCAATTTAACTCCCGGCATTTCTCGATGTTGACGTCACGTTTCCGAGCTTCTGCAGCTGCTGTGATATGCTGGACAGTCGTACTCGCTCCTTTTAAATTTGATGGATTGAGCGGATGTACGACCGTTACATCAATCGCGGCGGATCTGACCAACGACCGATCAGGCAGCAAAATGTCGGCTGGGCGAGTTTTTGGCTGATCACTCAAACCATTGCCTCTTTCTGGTTGTGGTCGTAATAACGATCGACTACAGCATTCACACACGACATTTCGCATGGTATTGTGCCGATTGACGATGTCCCTCCATTTTTACAAGTCAACGCATGATGTCTGTGTGGATCAAGAATAGTATCAGGATGGTAGATACATTTCCTTGAGCTACCATCCAAGCATAAGGTCAGCCAGCACTTTAATGCTGCGTTCATTTCGTTTGACTGATTCGCTAGACCTAACCCAGGGGAAGGAATGACCCGCAACCAGTCAGCGGCATGATCCGCAGCAACATTTTCAAGTCGAGTTTTATCGGCTGGTGAAGCTGCTTGAAGGAGGTCATTGCGTGATTTTGATTCAATCATTTGTGAAAGACGATGTTGTGATATTTTAACACAAAGTATGTTGTCAAAATTTTGAATTTTTTCAGTCGGCAACACGCGAGCATTGAAATGATTAATTGCTTTCATCTGTTAGCTTGAAGGTTCGGAACTAGCACTTGAAAATGATGAGATGTAGGCGGCTCCTATATGTTGAGAGACAGATCTAAGTCCTAGACCTCTATTTCTCAATGACAACATGGGCCTGTTGCCAGGCATCATCAGTGCATTCTAAGGAGGTGCATTCTTCTGGAGATCTCCGCACATCATTATCAAATATCCGCAATGATTGACTAATTTGATCTACTGGAGTTGTTCTGTCAATATGGATCAGTCGGCAAAAACCATTGTATCGCCGTAGAATACCCAGAGCAATCTGGGGGTTATGCAAATCCGAAAGAGCATGAAGAAGTTCGTTAGCTTTGCTTATCTTCTTCATGAGTAATTCATTGCAGAAACGATGGTCTTCAACTGGCGAACCCAGAACTTCTAAGTTGGTTGTTTATGCTTCTTTATATCATCACTGAGAATCCTTAGATCAACTTCATTTATGAGATTTGACACCAGTAATGTCGTTTTGCCATAGATAATCAAAATTTCTTCTTACGCATCCAATGCAAAACGACACCAGTGATGATGGAAATAGACATCAAAGGTGACTTCATCTAAACATAATGTAAAATTATCAAAGAATACAAAACAATCATCAATTTCATTCAGTACATGTGAGAATCTTATGTCTTTCCACTAACACTGCATTTCTTCTACCTCTGTTTGCGCTTCATCACTGTGTTATTCTTGCAAATAAAATGTTGAAGTGTCTTTGATGAACCATTTGAGATCGATAGGGGATGGCCTTTTTTATATATATTCTCTTTCAAACTATGAATTCCATGAAGTTTCTTCCTGATAAAAATATTGGTTAGTTTTAAGAATCATGAACTCGCATCACTGTGTACAACCTCTAAGATATACCTTTCATAGTGCATTTCCTCTGTTACACGAAAATTAGGCATTGCTCCTGTAAAATTTGGCATTTGCAATATAGAATTTGATTTGGTGAACAAAATCTCACGTCACTGAAAATATCAAATTATAAAGAGAGTTGTCGTTGATACCATTTCAAAGCATCTACGACCAGTTTCTCGTGCGATGGTAAATTTGTATTGCTCAGAAGATAAAAAACAATAATGCTATTATCTTGCACATTTCAATAAGTTATCATTACATCATCTGATCAACTGCCTACACATTAATTTCCATATTGTGAAAATTTTCTGGATTTGTTAATTGTTCAACTAATCTATTGTTGTGAATGCGCCAGTGAGCTAAGACGGCTGGTTATGAAATGATCTTGAGGTGGGGCCGGAGCTTTTTCTTTGATATCGAATGGGACATTGATATCTTAGAAAAACCTGTCTATGAATCAGTGATTTCAGATACCAGTAATGACGGAAACACACATCTCATAAATAATATGACTATTGTATCGATATAACATCATTAATGCTGCCATTGATATCGTCTCGTTCGCTAACGCACACTCGTCGATATGGCAGCATTACTGGTGTCACATCGATACAATATATAAATCATGCCTAGATTTTGAAAGCATCAATCAGTCGTACAGCCGAGGCCGCATAGCGGCCGAGGCTGTAAGGATCATTGATACTTGAAAAAGCTAGGCATGATTACTATTGTAGTGAATGCGTGCTATGATTCATGCCATAGAAGTAGATAATAGTACACTAGAATGGAAGTTTGATATCTTGCCTATGTACAATGATGGCGCATGGAAAAATCTATGGTTTGTAGATCAGATTCAATCTAAAACATTGTATCATAGTCAAACTATTTGCCAAGTTGGTTGTGGAAGTTGTTGACACCTAATTACAGGATTTTCATGAAGAGAATTGCAAGTGAGATGGCGGCATTGTTTCATGTGAAATAGCCTGCTATTCCATGGATTAATATAGTGTGTCTATTTGTAGCAGTCACTGACAACAATTTTCCAATTTTTCAATATTTGAATGAGAATTAAAAATTGGCTCACAAAGTTATAATTGAAAGTGGTCGGTGTGCTGTTTGTAAGAACATCTGAAGAATTCACCGATAGAAAGTCTAATTATTGGATAATTTCTTCTTCAGATGGCTAAGAAACCTGTCGCTTTTCTGGAATAAACACAATGAAAGTTTCTTTACCGACAATCATTTCTCAAATAAATGAAATGTCGCTGGAACTTTTCAATTAATCATTGAATGACACATGTGATATTTTGGAAGCTGATATTCGAATGCATGTAGGGATTTTGAAAATTATTCAAATTTAGTGAACAGGGGAACCCTTTAAAGTAAAATTAATACTCTAAGATTTCTTGGCCTCTGATTTCAAGATGGAGTTATGCATGTTCTGTAAATCGACATTACAAGTTGCATAAGAGTCTGATTATACTATTGATAGATTATCGGAGCGATATTTCAAAATGATGAACGTACAGAACGTTTTAGAGGATTTCCTTCTTTGTCATCCTGTCGCTGCAGTATTTTGTAGATTCATTATTGCTTTCGTGTACATGCTCTTTGGACATGGGGCAACAATCCAGATCACAAATTGCCTTGATAAATATGAATGCCAACCAGAAAAAATGGAAACCAGCTCGTACAGTTTGCATTTTGCCCCAACTAAGTTCCCCCGGCGTGTGCCAAAATTTTCATGCAATTTCCATTCTAGGACTTTCTATGGTATTGTTAATTTCTATGATTCATGCACATGTATAAGTCTGTGGAAGTTTCCGGCTGCATACATAGATAGTGGTCTTTAATTCAGGAGCCGGCAACAACGACGATTGTTGCCGGCTCGGGGAAGGCATCAATGAAATAATACCGCATAGCATTCACTATTATAGTCTTATATTACTGTGCGCTTCACACTTGGAAAAATTAACTTCCAAACCTGTCTTGGATGTAGCGGATCGTGGTAGATGTAGTAAATTTCCAATTCTATGTAATGGATAGAGGATGGCTATGCGATTCTCTGAGATATAGAGAGGGAAATTGTTTGATGAAATCAAATAATTTCACGAGCTATGTCAGATAATCGTATAGCTATCCTCTATCCATAGACTCCGTCATACAATATGCCAGATTATTAGAACAATAGATAGAATCCCTCTCTACCAAAATTTTCCCTGGGAACAAATTTTATCATTTATAGAAGGAATTCTGAAATACGATTCTACAACTATGTAATAATCTGGTATGCTTTATGGAGAAAGCAGATAATACCATAGATAGAAGTACCATGTTACTGTGAATGCCATAGTATTGTGCGTAATTAAGCTATGGTACAATGTGGAAAAAAGAAGGCAGCAATGCATCTCGCAATGATGATATCTGGATCTATGCATGTGAAAGACAGTTTTGAAATCTTAATAGGCGTATTTCTCCATGTGTATTCATAGCATTGCTGCCCGCTTTTTTCCTACATTGCTGCCCAGTTCATTTCAATTACGCACAATAGTATTAACATAGATTTTTGAGGGCAACAATGTAGGACATTTTCAGGTGCTTGCGCTGATCATTGTACGAAATTTCTATGCAAAGCAATGTAGTGCAATATCAAAGATATATTGTTATTGCAGAATATCTATAAACAAACACAATTTAGAGGGCAACAATGCTTCATTTGGAGGGCAACAATGAAAATGAAGTCAATGATACCAATACTTCAATGATATCTAATATAATTAGCAAATTCATTACACCTGAATATGGACATTCAAATGAAAACTATGGACATGTCGCTGGATATCTAATCCATCTACGCATTGAATACAAAAATGTGTCTTTACTTTAGCTAATGGTATAAATGAAATGATTTCACGAATGTATTTCGTAGTCATAGAAATTTCGTACAATAATATTATATCATAGAATTTTTTGAAAGCAATGCATGATTTGTCGGATTTTTATTATCAAGCTCTCCACATGACGAAGCCTAACATTTTCTACTATAACACTCAAAATCGAGCGAATTGGCATCAAGTCAACAAACCACATGTGGATGAAACAGTGGAAAATGTAAAAATGTAATTCTTGGACAGTTCTGAATATTATTGCATATCATTCTATTCAAAGACTCGCCTATAGAAACCCGAATTTGTCGCTTGGCATTTTTTCGGGGACTACAATGGACAATATAGGAATTATAGCTATCTGTCGAAGGCATAAATTGTAAGATGTTCGAGGGCGCACGAGGTTGTCTTCCAATTTATGCCCGACGACAAATTGCTACTATTTCTAGTAATCCTTGAAATGCAACCTCGTCTGCACGACTATTCATTGCTATTGTAGCGAATGCGTTGATTCAATGAAATTTCAGACTGCATACACCACAGTGATAAATTGCTTATCTGCGTGTTTGGGTCTAGAGGGGTCAGAAAATCAATTTTCCATTGAATGTAATGCAAATTCAAGCCTGTATTCAAGAAAATTTCTCAGAGGAAGGCACATCAGCATGTAGTAATGCAACATTAACCTTTCGTGCATTTTTCAATTTGCTTACGTGTAGCTCATCAAAACTATTTGCTAAAGCTTCGTTATTGCCATAAGCTGCACTTGTCGGCTACTATATGGACTATGTACATGCGACCGTGTCAATTGGATTCACCACACATTAGTTGTCATAGTAATTATGGCAACTTAGTGCAAGCTCCCTCCCAGTGCATGGGGCTAGTGAGGCGGCTATTCTGAGCTTTATCATCTCCTTTCAATGTTAATCGCCGATTTCATTTCGCTGACCCTGCTTCGCAAGCTCATAATCAGCACGTTAAAAGGAACGTTTAAGCGCTGCAGTAGACATATAAATGGCACTCATCGCCGTATACACTTTCACAGTGCTGATATATTAGAAACTGCACTTCATCAGTTAGTGGAATTTTGGGCTCTATCGTAATTGTTGCGTAGACACACTTCCGTGGAATGCTACCGTTTTTCTTCAATGATTTCTGAGTGTCGGAGAGAATTGACAGAAAATTACCGCAATTAAAATTAATGAATAAATACTTCATTATGGACAACATTTTACAAAAATGGGGGAGATTTTATTCTTACTTGCTGACCAATTTGAAGAAGTCTGTGTCATTAGTAAACAGAAAGTTCCGAGACATAAATTTTGTCATCAAAAACGTTATCTTTTTCAGTGGATTGGCAACATGGTATCACCATATTGGTGGGGAGATATATGGTTGAGTGAAGGATTCACTACATATTTCACAACAGAAATAATCCGAAAAGACTACGAATGGGTGAGTTTAAAGATATTTCTCACTGCAAATTAATCTGTTAATCAAAAATTAGATGAAACAAGCGACTGGAAAAATGAGGAATTAGTGCTGCCTTCATTTGAGATGTGCAGATTGCCATCCCTGTGCGGTATGTCAAACAATAGTGGCATGGACATTAAAATGCCAATTTTACAAAATTAATCTGCTGTTGCAATCAGTTTCGGCCTTCGTGTCTACCAGACAGTGTTCATCTGGTAGCTTCCACCTGAATGATTCGGTGACCATAGTCTTACACTTTACCCGAACTTCTCATAATAGGTTTGTTTTTGAATGCTACTTATAGATGTACTGAACAGTAGTGCATTTACATGTACTAAATATGGTCGTACAGCATTTTATACTTTTTTAATTAATTTTACATGCAGTGTGCATTTATTTCTAATGCAGGTGATATCGAAGTTATCTATAGCCAAATGTCTATATAACCAAATTCAGTAGTGTAAGTTCAATTTCTGAATGTTAATATCTTACTACTTATAGCATAGCAAAAAGTACCACGCAACTTTTGACATATTTATTCGATTAGAATAAAAATAAGCATCTGTGGCGACATCACGGAAGCACTGTCAGGCCAACAAATCTCTAACACCAAGCTTCACCCATTGAAATTACATTGTCACTGACAACTCACTATCTTACACTGCTTCTGTGCGGTCGACCCTGGTAGATAATATACAGGTTTGGTAACTTTGCTGCCAGAAAGTTACAATGCTACCAGATGAAAGCAAATAAAGCATTTGGTATCAAACATTTCATCGGTTTGATAGCGCACGATTTACAATGTACGTACAACATAAGGATATACCAGTAAGTCACGGTTACTACAGATTGACTTTTTGGTTATTTAAATAGGACAGTCACACGTAGAAATAAGTAAAGAAGAGTCCAGGATATTCTACCGAAAATTATGATTCTGTATGTCTGGATCATTCTAGTAAAATGTGCATTTAGCCGATATTCTACTTCCATCGTTGCCTGGAAGCTCACTGGTAGACAGTTTCGGATAGCCCAGTTCCTGTACAAAACTAAATTGCCGATGGGAAGTGTATAAAGGCAATCCGCCTATATAGGTGCAGCCTAGCTGAGCGCAAGTCAGATGCTCTAAAATTTGTCTAATTCCATGTCACTTGATTGCTGTTTGTGCTTTTACTGATTTTTGATTTTACTAAATTAATGAGAATGCTAAGCATGCTCATCATGACTTACATGATCTTTGGTAAAATCATTATGTACATGATCTTTGGACAAGGGGCAACAATCCAGATCACAAATTGACTTGATAATTTAGAATGTCAACCAGAAAACACGAAAGCCAGTTCTCAAAATCTGCTTTTTGCCCCAACTAAGTTCCCCCGGAGTGTGCCATAATTTTCATGCAATTTCCATTCTAGGACTTTCTATGGCATTGTTAATTTCTATGTTCGGGAGGAAATGAACGTTTCCTCCCTTAGCTATCTATCCATCCCTTGCTGCGCTCGGGCTGTACACCATAACTGTGGGAGGAAAAGTTGATATTTCCTCTCTCAAGAAAATACCTAAACCTGATGCAGACTTCTATGAAAAAGTCATACATTATAACACATAATGCATTGATTTCTTCGGTCATTATTTGTCATAGCAGCCTCGAGCCTTCGGCTCTCGATAATTATAACAAGTAATGACCTCAAATCTATGCATTATCTATTACATGGACATAGCTATATTTCTTTTTTGTCATGTCTCTCTGTGTTTCAGCTTTGGAAAAGCAGTTGGCCATATCACACTACATATACTATCAGAGTAATGCAGAAAGACAAAGATGGCTTTTTGCCAACCATAACACATGCTTCGATTGGCATGCTAGCCATGAAAGTGGATAGCGTCTACAAAAAGGTAATTTGATTTATTGAATTTTGTCGACTTTGTCTCATATATTAAGTGCGTACAATGCTTGTCAATAAATGCATGTGCTTAATTATACAGCATTATTGTTCTACTCTCATTTCAAATTATATTCTGCGAAAACTACTGGCATTGAACAACAATTTTGATATTACGAACAGCTAGCAATTTTTATGTGTCTAACTTGCATGCTGAAAACCATCGATGACTCCTTTTGATTATGACGTTGTTTTAAGAGAATACTTTATAAACTAAAATTCTTGTCCAGAACTTAAGAAGTTAAATGGAAGAAACAATAAAGATTGCTAATAAATTAATAAAAGAAACCATGCGAATCTCCCTCATTGATGAGTAAGACCGCTGTTTATGTCTAAAAAAACTTCGGTAGAATTCGTTTTACTTTCGTACATGATGAAAATATAGGATGAAAATACCTATTCGCACACACATTGAAGAAATCAGTTCAGTTTGCAGGGCACGTAGCATAGAAGACATCAAAAACAGATGAAATTAAAATTACTTGATTACAAACTGCTTACAAAGTTATAAGATAGTATCCTTACAGAGATAAAATTAGTTGCAGATAAATACAAAGTGTATGAGCCGTTCCTTTCATTAGCGAGACTTTAGTTGCTTTTTACTAAAATCGATTCAAGAATAAACGGCTACTTGCATTCACCAACAGGGACGCTGGCAAGGGTGTTGTAAGTGTTGCAGATGCAACACCTTCCCTGAACCAGGTGTTGCAGGTGTTGTACGTGTGCCCTCTTCATGAATAAACGAAAAAGTATTATTTAATCAACCTTTCGTTGAAGCGTGTTGTGGTCACAAATTGCCGTCCAGGAGCTGTAGTCATTATAGTGTACATAAATTTTACGTGTATTAGGAAATTATAGATTGATACGATACTTTTAGTGTGAACTGATAACAAAATTGTCAACAAACAAAATCGCAAAATCATTTGATGTAGCAAGCAAAATATCTTGTCTTGTTGAACAATCTGCTTTTTACAATCGTTACAAGAGATGCGCTGACGTGATGTTGCAAATTAGTTACGAATGTCTTCGGAATGTGTTTGACAAGTTTCAATATTCCAAGCTTTTGATTAACTAAGTCCCTTATTAAAGAATCGACATGATTTTACATGTATGAGCCTAGGCTACTCTTGTGCGTAAATTTTTTGAAAGCTAATTTTATAACTTTCCAAATATTTCAAATTTTACTATGTAGCCTATGTATCCAAAGTGTGATAACAGTGCGGAGTTTTGCAGCATGTTTTGTATTGAACCTGTTTTAGAAGTTCCATGATCTTTTCCAAGCATGATATTCATTGACATTTGGATCACTTAGAACACCTATCGAATTTTGCCCTGAGGAAGAGCGATATTAAGTAAAAATTGTCAAAAATTTCAATTTTTTATCGTAAAAATGTATTCCGTTGTGTTATCATTTTTCTCTAGCCAAATAGTATTTTCCTGTACTGATGATTAGAAACACCTACACATGTGTTCTATGGGAGCCGTCCCATATCACGATGTGCTGAGATTTGAATTGTTTTGCAGATTTTTCTATGCATGCATACACGGAAGAAATATCTATGAGTTGCAAATTTTTTAAATTATGTTGTTTTTCCTGATCCACAAAATTCATTCAATACCTGTGTAATTGCTAAAGAGTTGCAATTGTTTTAGAACAAGTTTTAGTTGAAATTGTAGAGGCGCTTGATGCGCACGTATATCGGTAAACTGGAAAAGCAATGAAGTAACTCTTGTATTATCCACTGGATAATTGCATGCCATTTTCAAGGAAAAGGTGTCGCTAAACACAAGATCTATTTGAATAGAATCGGACTTAATTTGTACTGCAATAAAAGGTTGTCACAAAATATACACTATGAGTGTGTAGGCACAAAAGTCTCCCGATTGTTGTTAGGCCGAAAATTATAATGAAGTAAATAAAGATACAAGGTGGCCGACGTTTCCCGTCCTGACGCTTTATCAAGGCCTAATATGATAAAAGCATAGAAATTGACAACAATAAAATTGAATTTACGTATGTGGTAATTTATTTTTCTTATCATGCTGTCACTAATGAAAGGTAGTTTCAAGATACATTTGTTCGTGTTATCTCTAATACTTCTGCTTTTATTGTTGTTACTGTACAGCTGAGTTTGAATATACTTTTCTGAATACCCATTATCCTTCAGGTTGTTTTTACACTTCTCCATGAGCATGCTTTTACTTTCTTAAGGTTAAATTAAGGTTGTCACATACATTAATTTGTGGTGCAGTAAATTTACAGAATTTACCTCGTTATAAATAGGCTATGCTTAGGGTAGAATTGACAACAAAGTGATTTCTACTCATTTGATTTACGCACCTGTATTAGGTTAATTAGGTTAATTGCTGTTGTCCGATGAGCATGGAATAGTTATCAATCGAAAGTCAACAGGTCTTTGGATGGGCCTATGCAAAACCTAATTTAGACTTGTTAAAACGTGAAGCATTGGGTATGGGGGTAAAAGGATGGAATATAATACCCTAAAAGTGCCCTCCTTTAAATGAATGCAACACCTGCCCTAAAGTCGTGCCGGCGTCCCTGTTCGCCAATAATAGAAAACATTTTGTTTTTGTTTTTTAAAACAATTAGGGTGAGTAGATACTTCAGTTGGCGTGGGGTACCTTCTACTCGTAGATGTTCTTTAACCCGAGTGTCGAAGTGGCGCTTAAAACGTTGCGAGACGTATCACATTGCACAACGGTCACAACGGTACATGACAGATGATTTTAGATCATTTGGAATTTTGTCTTCAATGGTACGACATTTACCACTCACTTTATGGAAATTGGTTCCATATTCACTGTTTTTGCTAGTTTTTGTAGGGGCGTAAATCAAAAGATTTATACACCATGAATTCTTTTCTTCAATCCCCAGTTTTCTGAGCGAAATTTTTATTCAGTTCACTATTTTGCTGTGATGATGCAGGATGAGTATTTTGAAGTAAATTTAATAATATTTTACACTGCACAGCTTCGGAAGGAATAAGGAATCTGTCATTCGATATTCCTTGGAATTATAATCGAAGTCATATTCGCAACTGAACTTATCTAGCTCATGAACTTATTATGCGAGTAGAATTGGACGTGTTTAAATAACAGAATGGTCTTATTACTGAATGAAATTGGACATATCTTCCTTAACATTTTATGCGAGCATTAGTCATTTCGCTACAAATTAGTTGTTGACGTGACAAATTGGAGAGGATAATTGGACAATCCGAAGAGCAAATATTTCTTCAAATTTCATAGGATCATTTCAAAAGTCAATAATGAGCAAATTATTTGAGAATATAATCGTTCAGTTACACTCTGGAGGGTAAAAGCTTTAATGAAAAGAACATCTTCTTTGCTGCTGTACAAGATGCGCGAAATTAGTCTTCAAAATTTTATGCACTTAAAACTGCAAAGCGTTTCATTATTATATTCATCTATAACTCTCCAATCTGCAGCCTGAGGTCATGCTACATATGGCGGCGAGCATGCTGGATAAAGAAAGCTTCAGGACAGCCATGCGGGTAAGCCTTTTCTTTAAATATAACTGTATCTAAAAAGCATTACTGATGGCAGTGGCATTGACGTCTATCAGAACGCTCGCATATAGAGTTCAAAAAGCAACAAAAGCAGTCGGTGAAAGCGGGTTTTGAGATAATTGCCAATGGAATACCCTTGCATCATTTTTAAATCCAAATTTTATGAGAGCCGAATCAGAATGTACCGGTAATTCTGGTGAAATAGTAATCTAATAATAAATGCTTGTTCCTTTAAATTTCTCTTAGATTGAATTTCAAGTACCTTTTCAAAACGCTTCATTTCACAAGTAGGCTACATACGAGTAGACACACTTCCGAGTAAATAGCGCAACGCGTTTCAAGGCCGTATCACATCACCTATGTGTAACATGTTGCGTCTTGAACGTCGTGTGAAACGCAAACATAACATGTACAGTGTACATCATGGACTCCTAGATATATAATACCTGGACTGTCAGCTAAGCAAAATGAAAAACTTTGTGTATATCAGAGTCCAACGTTCATGTTTATCAGCTACTTTGTTGCAAAGTCAGATGAGATGACAAAATGTGAGTGGTAAAATAAGTGCTGCGTTCATGATTGCAACTTTTGACAAAAATACTGTGTAAAGAGATCATAAAAAAGTGGTTTATAAGAATTCTTCTGAAGGGATCCATTCCACTATCAAGAAATCCCAAAATGCGATAGCCAAGTGTTGCCCATTCTTAATCTGAGCATGTTAATCAATGCAGAAATTCCATACAAAAGGAAGAGAAAACAATGAGTTAATAGCATATTATTATGAAGATATTCGAAATCAACAGATATAAAGTGCAGTTCGCAGGAAAATGGAATCACAAAACATGAAACAGCTTTTTGAAATTGCTGTAAAGAATAAATATATAATAATAATATGTAATATAATAATATATTTAAAGAGTGAAAGGATGCCAGCCGGATATATTATCTTTATAGGAAAGGAAGCGTGCTCATTTGTAGTCCCTAATTCGTTACAAGGAATAGAATTGACAATATCATTGAAAATAGTTCATGCTCAGCTATTTGTGAAAGTATGAAGAAACGTCAATAAAATGCTCAGATAATAATCTCTGATGAAATGTGCCTATTTTTGAAGAGATGACAGAGGCATCACGTTACCGATTGCAATTTTCCAATAAGATATTGATGTTCTTAAATCACCTATATTAAGCTATTACAGCTTACTTTTACCAGACATCAACGCTTTTGGTTACCTTCTCGTAAAATGGTAAACTGCGATGCCTATCTAATTGAAGCCAATCACTATGTGACTGATACTTGTATTTTTTCAATGTCCAAAATATGACTCGTGCGAAATGTTTTTCAGAGCATACTGATTCAAATTCGGAGAACAGCAGAAAATATCCAGTTGCTTTCAACTGAAAAAGTGCATTGTTTTTTCTTGAAGATATAGCAAATGCCATTAACTTTTTAATCTGAACTTATTATATTAGCTATATTTCTATTTTTAATCTGAAAGTACAGAGGACACAATATTTCACACACAACCTGTTCGCATCATCAGGTGAATGAGAAAGAGCCTTCTTTCTGTGTACCAGAAGTGAATTAGCGTAGTCATATGACAAACCAAACTTCTTGTTCAATTCTCCTGGCCATACACTATGCAAAATTATTCGAACAAAGGGCATGGGATTTTACAGACGATATGATATATGCTACAAAGGAGTCGAATAGCCGAATATCCTGTGGTGGAATTCATTCAGACAATTAAATTGCAAGGACAACACTGTTTCATGATGAAAGATTTTATGAAATGATAAAGACATTGTTGATGTGCTCAGTCCACTGCAAGCTGCAATTAACATACAACGCAGAATCTCACGAAAATAACAACTCTCATGCCTTTCAAGTTTTCCTGGTACGTTAAGGCGTCGTGTATTTTTTCTTGACCTACTGCCGCCAAATTTAAATATTGTGAGAACTGTTTGGCTAAACATCTGGCTCAAGAACTCATAAACAATAAATGGCTAATTTCAAGGGAACGACTTCAAAATTAGCACTCTTAGAAGCACTTAGAATGCATAGGCCTACGTTGTTACATCCATCCTCGAATATTTAACACAATTCAAAGTGAGGATATAGAATGATGTATATAGAATAATTGCCATTACCGCCAAAAATGTAAATTTCACTTTAATTTTTACTAAATTAAAAAAAACAGTTTTTGTTTTGCAACATAATGGACAAGACATTAGTCCCTGATGTACATCTTACATTTTGGCTAACAGTCCAGGTGCTATATATCTAGGAGTCCATGAGCGTACACATACATGTACATGTAGGCTAACTATGAAAGAAGTTATTGCGGTGCAACGTCATGACAAAGATGTCTATGAATAGTGTAATAAAAATTCTTTATCATAGTATTCATAGATCTTCCTGGTCATAACTGTCACATCCAATCAGACTGTCTCTGGTTGAACACTTTCAACTTCTGCGTTTTGACAGTTACATTCACATTGTAACATCCCTTTTATCATATTACATGTTCACGCACGTGTTTAAGTGCTCCTTCTTGCGCTCGAAATTTCATCATAGATACAAATAGTTTATTGACCATTTGACCATAGTTTATTGAACACGTAGGTGATGTAATAGGCTTTAAGAGTATCATTTCATGTCGGTAAAGCATTATGGTCACCTTGTTAAAGGCGTTTCAACCCGTATTAAGATTTTCGAAAGTACCACTTCAAACAACGTTTAAAAACACTGCATTTGTGGTGTAGGATGAAGACACTGGCTGGGTTGCGTGGATTCTTCAATTGAGATCGTGCTTACGATCGCCGATTGCTCAGTTGGGCCGGTTGCACTAAATTCGGAGGATTTTATCTTAATTTTATTTTATCATCTAGGAGATAAAATAATATGGTTGCCGTAAGTTAATAAGATTCTAACTTAGAATCGTTCGATTGCAGAGATAGACAGATAAAATGATTTTATCTCGAGATAAGATAATATCGTTGCACTAACATGAAAGAAACCCCATGATATTATTTATAAGTACATTCGTGTGTGTCACTGTCGTGAACAAATGAGAGCCAAAACAATTGGAGAATTTGGAACGCACGCGATGTCATATGGTCGTGCAAATTTTTGAGGAGTGAATTTATTTTGCGGTATTGTAGAACTCCGTCATAGCTGATTGCTTAATGACTGAATTTGTGTTGAATTTACAAGTTAATGACGGGAATTGGTCGATAAGTATGATGATATCATCAACATGCTAATGAAACTCTTCAAGTTATCCAATAGTCCATTTCAGTGAAACGATGAGGAAAGTTACTACAAAGCATATAAGTTAAATTGCGTTTAGTGATTGAGATAAAATATAACAATTATTTCAGGCTTTTTTAAGATATCAATGAAGAAAATCCGTATTACTTTAATGCAACGGTTAGCAATGATTTGATTGGTAGATCTACATAGAATTATACAAGTAGGCTACCTGATAAAACAACTGTTCGTTTTAATAAAAAGTTCCCTCCATTTACGAAGAAGTAAATCACAATGCCCAATATATTGCAGTGAGTATATTCCAAAACATAGGGACCTACTAATCATTGTCCCTTCAAAAATGCTCATTGATATGTACAGCACGTTGTGTTCTAGAAACACTATCACTTTCTTCTACCTGATGGGATGTTATTTCCCCGGAAACTGGATCTTCTTCTCTAGCATTATTGAGATAACCATTTTCGCCATTCAAAATAGCGAAGTTATGGATGACAGCACACGCTGTTATGATTTTCGCAGCTTTAGGCTACGTGGGTTTACACGAAGATGATTCAAACAAGCCCATCTTCCCTTCCAAATGCCAAATAGTCTCTCAACCGAACATCTCGCAGATTTATGAAAGTAATTGAACCGTTGTTCTTTCACTGTAAGAACGGATCGCGTAATTGGAGTAAATAACCATGTCCTGAGAGGGTGACCTTGATCACCCAAAAGGATTCTATTCCCGTATTCATCATTCTCAAATTTATGAAAAATACCAGATTCTCGTAAAATCCTGCTGTCGTGAGTGCCACCCGGCCAATCAGCAACAATATCAGCGACCAATATTTCACCTGTTCCAATAACTTGAATATTGAGACTATGATAACCTTTTCGGTTGACATATTCATTCTCGTATATTGCAGGAGAAATAATTTTTATATGTGTTCCGTCAATAGCACCGGCAACATTTGGCAAGTGTTTCTGTTCAAAGAAAGATAAGTTTCCTGTCTATCAAAAAATCGAGTACTCACAAATGTCGGCAGAACTTTCAATATAGCATTGGTTACTTCAGTAAATGCTCTACAGACAGTAGATTTATCAACTCCGATGTAATCACCAACAATTTTTTTAAATGAACCACAAGCGAAGAAGTAAAGGGCAATACGGTATATATCCTTTCTTCGAGTGTAAGAGCATTATTTCTCGCTGATCTTGATCTCATGTGAGATAGTAGCACACCACAAAGTTTTTGAAGTGTTTCATGGTTTAGTCGGATTCTGTCATAAAGTTCACCATCAGTATAATCAGACATGATCATTCTTTGTCGGGATATCCTTCGATTTATGTCTTGAGTACTGCGGATTTCCTGCAATTGCCATAGGTTTCTCACGGTTTCCCCCTGCATCCTGACTAACGATAGAAATGATCTTCTATCGCTCCAGAATTCTTCCGAGGTGAGTCATAAAGGAACGCATCGAGTCGAAATTCGTATGCATATACGTCATGTCTATCATTCCTATAGATGCATGAATACATCCCTGATTGGCTACACAGGATGAGAACGGGAATTTTCTGTCGCATGTGACCAGAGTTGGAAAAGTCGGAATTGGAATTAATTCCGATCCGGAATTAATTCCATTTTTCGTCGGAATTGGAATTGGAATTGACGATATTTAAATCTACTGGAATTGGAATTGGAATTGACCTTGATAAACCTCAATTCCACTTTTTCGATAGACCTGTGATAAATCTATTCGTACAAAAATTGAAATCACAGTACTCGGCCGTTGTGTTAACTGCACGCAGAGATGAGAGAGAGAGATAGATCGACAGAGGTAGCTTTATTCTATTGTTGAATAAAGGGTGTTAATTGTGACTTCAATGGGCCTACAGCCCCCGGACAATGTTAATTCAGCGATTAAGCAAACAATGAAAAGACAATCATCTTTGTTCAATCTGTTATTTAGTTATTTATCATGTAAGATAATGAATCAAAATAAAACAATTGTTGAATTTAGTTATTGATAGGATAAGCACAAAAATTGGAGATAAACTTAATTGTTGTACACACGAAAAACAATCGGTTTGGAAAGAGGAAAATTAACGCTGCATTAAAGGGCGGTAACCATGTCAGTTCAAATCACAATATAGACAGTGTCAACAAATTATTCTAATAATTAATTATTCAATTGAAATGGCAATGACATGAAATAATATTCAACTTCCAATCACAACAATTGACAATATCAATCTTCAAGACTATAGTTATGCAGATGCGATGCTCAACGATAAAAGAAAAACTTTAAAACTTGCAGTTCACTTCTTAATGTTGAATTCACTTCAATTCGATCGGACTCACTTATACCAAAATAATATCATAAATATCATGAATATCAGTGTCACTTATACCGTCGTCAATCTTCAATCGCGCTCGCTGATGTGTTGCCGCATACGCTGCCGTGTAGTTGTTCGCTGGTAGGCAGTTGTAGTTGTTACTTCTGTAGTCATGTTACACCGCGAGAGCCCGGACTTCTTCTAACAGCTACTGAAGATGTCGTATGTGTTGCTGTTGGTAGTTGTTGTTGTTTCAATTTCTCATCGCTTCTATTTTATACAAATATTTGACAATTGACGATAAATCCACTTTATTTTGAAAATTGAAAGAGTTTTCTTTAATTTCTGCTCGTTAGCTTTCGACCCGACCACATTTCGTTCTTATCACGGAATTTTTGATCTCCTTTTTTTAACATGGACCATTAATCAGTTTTCATGATATCACTTTTATCGTCGTTTTTTCTTTCATCAACAATCACGTTATTCGCACATTGAATTTCTTTCTTCTGTCAGTTTATTGATAGATTTATTCGCATCTCTCCTCTCTCTCACCGTTTGATTCTTTGTTGACCGCTAATTTTCTTTTCTCTTTTTCACGAGATATTGAATATCTCGTTTACGAAACGAAAATGGCGTAGGCTGACCGGTTACATATATATACACGTACATGTGCACAAGAAATATGAACTATGAACATGAGAACGCACATGAACGATGCAGGGAACGGCACACAGGAGCAACGAGGATAGGGTAAGGGCACATGGGTTAGATTGAAACGAACAAACTTTAGATACATTAACATAATACACTATACGCGTCATGCAATTATCGGAATTGAATCTTATTATGGAATTGGAATTGGACTTGAATTGAACTGATTCGACTGGAATTGGAATTGAAATTTCTGCTCTGGAATTGGAATTAAAAAATTTCAGTGGAATTTTTCCAGCTGTGCATGTGACATCGCAATGACCTTGACTGAGGACGAATGAACCTAGATGATCAATGCAAGCAACCATTTCTTATGTTAAGACCTCTGTTGGCTGACGTCGCACGCTCTTTCCTTTACACGCAGTAATAATTGGGATTTGTGATTTGAAATGGCCGGCAATGAAAGAAGACGAAAGAACTGGAGTGAGACCGAAATTAGCTTGCTATTCGACGAGATGACTGTTCATTATCCAAGACTGTTCGGCAAGTTCAATGCATCAGTGACAAAAGAAGAAAAGAATAAATTATGGGATCAAATCGGCAATAATCTAAATCGAGATGTGGAAGATGTTAAGAGAAAGTTCATATCTTTGAAAAGTGAAAAATTAAAAAATAATTCAAACTATAGAAGAGCCCTGAGTCGCACTGGTGGTGGTACACCTCCACCTCCATTATCTCCCATGACACATTTATTGCTTGACATAATTGGCAATGACAATCCAAAGATTCAAGGTGTCGGCTCCCGTATGGATTCATCTATAATGGATGGCAACGATAGTGATGATGATGACGAAAATGTCCCTCCAAAACCCAAACGCATGAAAGCGAAGAATGAGCTGGAGTCGCTTCTATTTCGTCAGAGTGAAGAAAAGCACGAAAAAGAACTGATTCTGTTGGATCTGAAGATAGAAAATGCGAAAATGTTATTACATAGCAAGACAGCCCGGTTGCCAGCTTGTACCGGAACAACAGAAGAAACGGCGGAGATCGAATATAATATAATTACGGAGAGTGATTCCTATCGCCAATTGTAGTGATAATGCTTGTGTGAACGTGGTGGTTATGTTTAGTATGTTCAGCAGCTTAAACACTCAGCTAAACAATTCATTTTATAGCATTACAATTCTTTGTTAGAAAGAATGTTGCTCTTTGTCTTAAAGGGTAGGCCTAGATAACCTACATGTGGGACTGTAAAGATGTGAATATAAATGATGGGATTATACATGTTGCATGGGCTTAACGAAGAATCATGCTGTGATTACTGTGATTACTGTGATTCAATAATATACATATAATTCATCTATTTACATGTGCTATTAGTAGCCTACTTCAATTATAGTTCTTCACTCTACTATAGGTAAAAATATAGTTAATGACACTTTTCCAATAGCCTATTCAATGTTTATAAAATCATAATCATACATGATAGATTAGTTATGCCTCCATTGTCGCGTTAAATTGACAGAGATAAGTAAATTGCGTGTTGGTGCAACTTTGTAAAGGAATGCATAGAAGAGAAAACTATGTTGTCTCATGGCCACGTCTGTTCAACGTCTGTTCACAAGAGAAGTTGTAGGACTAGCCTCAGCAAGTGTGAAAGACGCAATCCCGATAACCCAGCAACCCAAAGTGACCTACAACTTCTCTTGTCCTTGCGGTGCAAGGTATACTGGGAAAACGGAGCGGTGTCTTCTACTTCGAAGGGCAGAACATCTTCCCAAGTGGCTCTACAAAGGAACAACAAGACCGAGAAGCAAACAACCGCCAGTGTCCGCCATCACCGTCATTTGAGCAGTTGTGAACATCGATCAGCAGTGTTAGAGCAGAAGCATCAAGGCTTTCAAGTACCAAGAAAAGCAAGGACATCTTTGGAGCTGGCCATCACAGAAGTGTAAGCATTCGACTCTCACCCCCGGATCTTTGTGTGCCGAAGGACAGATTGTTTCTGTTGAAACTGTGCTGACTTTTGCTTCAGTTTGCCTTGGTCTTTATTGCAACTTTCAGAGATAAGTATTTAAAAGTACCCCTTATTGATATTAAGTTAGAAGAGGAAATAAAATAACATCAATTGATTTTATCTTTAGTGCAACAGACTTATTCTAACTTAAAATCGTATTATCTTAACTTAGGATTGCTCTAAAGATAAAATCATTTTATCTAAAAATAAAATATGATCGGTATGGTGCAACGGAGATAAAATGATTTTAAGATAAACTGATATAATATCGTGTTCTGCAACTGAAATTATTCTAACTTAAAATAATAAGATTTTATGCTGTTTGTGCAACCGGCCCTTATGCAATTTTGTAAATTCATAGTTCGAGAATATACATAGGCTAACTCTTAAATCACTCAGACTTATACCCAAGACAAAGTTTGGAAGTCACCGAAGGAGCTTATGACATCCTATTTCAATTGCAGAACTATTTTTCGGATCATCTACTTTCTAATGTTACACATCACACTTTATACGAATACTTCCAAGAGGTCTCCAATGGTAAGATTGGAATTATTGCCTTTACATTTATCGAGTGATCAATTGTATTCCCCCATCAGCTTGTAAATGAATAGTAAAGTAGTAAAATTAATAATACATGTAATCGAAAAATCATAACAAATTGGCAAATTTTGCCTCAATAAAGATCGCACTTTAATGGCTATGAAATCTAAACTCTCATATAAGTATATTTATGTCCATTGTCATATGAGATGCCACAAAACAGATGAAGTTTCTTTTCTCTCGTTTTTTGCGAGGCCTTTCAACCGCGGCAAACCGGACCAAACATTCCTTGAGTGCTCAGTGGGACTCCTGCCTTGCTAAGTTTTGACTCATTGATTCCACTTTTCTTTACCTCTCCGTAAAGTATAATATTTAAGTATTTACTAAAATATAATAATTATATAATTTAAGTATTATACTTAAACTATAGTAATTAGTATAGTATTTAAGTAATTATAATATTTAAATATTTAAGTTTAATATTAAGTATTTTTAATTATAAGTATTTTTATAATATTACTTATCAACTTTAATCAGTATTGTGTCTTTATTTATCCTTGCTTACTGACATGTTTGATGCATCCCATACTTAGGTTGGTGATGGTTCCTCCATTGACATTCAATGGTAACCTATTGATGTTAATTTCATGGGGTTAGTTAGCAGGCTATTGTTGAAGATCCTTCATTGTCATTGGCATGGCCATACGGACACAATCTGATTGATGAAAGAGAGCTTGCAGTTCATGATATCCTACAGTTGTTGGAATAATCCACACATTTTGCTTCTGTGCGTGACTACCGGTGCGTGACTTCTCGTTAAAGGATAAAACTTGCCATTGGATTTACTATTTTGTAATAATGCCCACATTGGATGAATTAAGCTGAACCAGATAAGTTTGCTTTGATAAAGATGCAAACTTGCAAGCCATAGCTGTATGTTTAACAGATGTCAGTGCTCTCTTCTGAAATGATGGCATCTGAACAATAGAGTTCTTGCAGTTTGTTCAGTGACTATTCAACATTTCAATTAGAAATGTGACTACTCAACCTTTCTATTGTCAGTTGTAAGTTATAGTTTATGCTCATTCAGTCTTTTACAGACTCCAGCATAAATTTCGGACACTGGTTTGAGACTTGGATCCATAACAATGGCTTTCCTATTGTTGTTTTCACCCGCTCTGGTCAGAAGGTGTTTGCGGAACAATTTGATTAGTAAGTTTTACGTTGCGCTCTATGTCTACTAATTTTAAAATGCTGAAAAATGAGATTTAAGTGATGAAGAAAGTTTAGAAGAGCTGACTTGTACATGCATCTTTCTTGTGATGCTATGCAGCTGCAGACTCGCATTCTCCGGAATTCCCGAGATGCCGGGAAATTTTTTTAGTATTTCATGCTATCATGTAATGCTGACCAAAATGTTGTGACATTTTTCTTATTAATGGAAAGTTATCAAGATGTAATGACAATCAGCACTATATAAAATGCTGCTATAATACATGGCGATAAATACAATAATTAGATGGAGATAAATCCGACCCATTCTGGTTGATTATAATATACGGTTGAATTTACAAAAAATGATTTCAAGAAAGCAAGTAAATAAGCGATTTCAGTAAGAGGAGTCTATTGTGATGATGAATGCAGTGAAGACATAAGATATTTTAACTAAAGACGTGGATAGTGACTAAAGACTTGAATCTTGAAGCAGTCGCTACTACATGTGAAGATGGCATCACTAGACTTTTCTTCTGTGATTACTAATGTCCCTCTTGAGGAAGCAATCAAAAGTGTGGTAGAAGTGATCATAGCCAGTGAAATGGAGATACCAATAAAAAGAATTTGTAGGAACTGCTTCTTCTGCACACAAAGAAATACAGGCTCCTGCCTATCCAATGACAAAGTGTACCGACAAGTGGACGGATGTAAAATGTGAAGCTCTCTAGGACGAAGTCTGTTCAAAATATTACTCCGTCTTGTGGAGAAGAAAGCTGAAGCTCAGATCAGGAGAGGGATGTGGTACCAGCGCTACGTGGATGACTCATTCGTCCTTTACAAAGAGGAGGATGACATACTCGAACTACACATAGCTCTGAATGGTGTCCTGCCGAACCTCAAGTTTACCATGGAGAAAGAGATCAATAACAGAATCGCGTTTTGGACGTCGTTGTGATTCGATGCGACAATGGGCAAGTGGGAACGAGAGTAATAGTAGATAAAGCAACAAATGAATCATATTAATTAAATATCTGATGACTGTTCGTTTTTCAGTTCTGGAAGAAATTTGACTTGGGCCATTCCACTTACATGGACGACTGATTGTATGGAGGCATTATATCCACCAGTGAAGTTGTTTCCACGATCAACGTTTCTCATGAACAAAAGTAAGTTTCCGACATGAGTAATAACCGCAAGTCATAATACAGTGAGTCATAATGCACAATCGAAACTCCAAAAATATTTTTGATTACGTGTTAGACAACGCTGATGAAATCCCTTGGAACAGTAGTTGGATTTCCCCAATATCTAGAAAAGGAAGTAAAAATGATCCCAATTCATATAGGTTTATAAATTTATTATCCTGTGTAGAGAAAATTCTAACAAAAATAATTAATGTACGACTAAATGATTGGCTAGTTAGAAATGAAGTGATAGAGAAGAATCAAACCTGCTTCAAAAAAGGAAGTTAGGCATTGGATAATATATTATCAAAGAAGTCATGCAAATTTACAAAAATATGAAAAAACGCCGATTGTTTTTGTGCTTCGTAGATTTATCAAAAGCGTTCGATTCTATTCCTAAAAATTGATTGATAAATTGAAACGTTTGATACCTAAATGCAAAACTTGTGTCATTGATAATAAAGACTATCATAGACAAAGAATGCAAAGTACTTTACGATGGCAACGAGACACAATCCTTCAAACTTGAAAATGGAATTCACCAAGGTGACGCGTTATCACCAACTTTATTCAGTATTTATATAAATGATTTTATTCATATCTTAAATGCTGACAAAAGAAAAAGTGACTCAATAAAAATGTTTGATTTTGAATCATCATCTCTGATCTATGCGGATGATAGGCCTATACTATCCAATAAGTGAGAGCCAACGTGGTTTGAGTAATCAAATTGCAATGCTTTACAAATCTTGTTCAGAAAATGGACTTAGAATCAATTATTACAAGACTAGGATTATGACTCATAATATCAACGCTAAATTGAGTGAATTGGATATTAATCTTAATAGCAGAAAGGTGTCCATTGAGGTTGTTGACAAATTATTGTATCAAATTATTTAACTGAATTATTATGTATTTAGGGATGCGGATATAAAAAAATAATAAATGCAATTCGGATCAATTGACAGCTAAAGGTAAACAAGCTGCTTATTTAACTGCTAAGCAGCTTAGAGAATTTGACCAAGTTAGTGGAGATATTCTAAAAAATACATTTAAAATGCTGACGTTGTCGAGGATGAACTACTGTGCAGAATTCTGATTCTGTAATAATTTAAAAAGTTTGGATTAGCTGCAGTTTCATTTTTACAAAAGGTATCATCATTTAAAGCGGAGTACTCCAAATTATTATCTTCCAAATCTTATCGGTGAATTTGGAATACATCCAATGAATTTTCATTTTTATAAAGCAGCAATGTGTTGCTGGATACGAATCATCACAAGCTATGAAGGAAGCATGCGATGCGATTTATTCACATATTATTTCAAAAGGACACGACAATAGATGCACATTGTGCTGGCGAGTATGGCAATTGCTTACAAAACTGAGCCTATCTTAATTATGGGATACACAGCTAATAGTTGATAAGCAATCATATTTAAGAATTACAAAAAGTCGATTAGCTGATTATCATAGGGAACAATGGATATTCTCAGCAAAACATAGTCATTCTGGGTTAAATTATTTGGAGCTATGCCTGTTTGAGAACTTGGCAAATTTAGTACTGCGTGTACTGTACATGACAGTAGTATTATAGTGAGTAATAAACGATAACATGTACAATTGTCAATACGACATTTTCATCTCCATCTTTTGAGCAATTTATTTAGATTTTTGACTAAAATATCATAACTCCAATTTTTTAGACTCACATGGCTAATAGCTTAATGACATAATGCAGATGATGTAATCATGATTGTGAATATTTTGTACCTTTTATACATTATGAATGTCTTGAAAGAGAGATGCTGATTATTAAAGGATATCAAATGTTCCTCTCTTTCTTACAACATTACATCATCAGCACACGAAATAGCCTACCTATTTAACACACTAAAATCTCACTGCAGATATTTATTGAGTAACTTAGTATTTTCGTACATAGATGAGTACTTAGTCTATCTGAGTAGTCGGAGAGTATTGAAAACAAGTGGGCAAATTCGGGAATGGTTGATTTGTGAATGCTGAATTGTCTATTTGAGCGGGCGTATTGGCTTTCTTACCTGGTTAAGTTAGCATTAACTTTATCTTTAACTTTCTTCTTTCAGATGACTTTTTGACATATTAATGATTTAACGATAATTAATATTTAATGATATATATAATATAATATATATATAATATATTTAATGATATTAATGATTTAAAAACAATTAATTATTTTTGACATATAATGTCTTTCATGCTTTCAGATAGCAATGAGCAAATTCCTTGTGTTCATAAATGGTTTCTGGTAAAATTCTAGATGTGGGCAAATTATTTTGAAAAAATTAGTGCCAATGTTGATGCTAATTTCAACGACTTGACACCTTAGTCCTAATTGTAACTGAAAACCCAAGTAGAGTACTTGATTTCCGAACTCTTTGAGTGCTCACTTTTGAGCATCGTTTGGAATTCATTTTGGAGTCTTTATGATGATCTAAACATTTTTCACATGTTCGCATGATCGGATTCACTTGCGAAATTATTGAGGCCTTTTTGAAGCAGCTGCTCATCCCCGGGGATGATGCGCATCTTCTCCAGAATCATCCGGGTTATTCAATGAGACGACCAGCACAATCAGGGCGTTGTTATATCCAGTAAAAGTCTTACAAAGAGCCGTAGAACAGTGCTATTTAACCTTTTTCAAGCCACGGCACCCCTTCTAATCAATACATGCACTCACGGCACCCCAGTGGCAAACCGCAGTTTTGTGCCTCTATCATCCACTAAAAAACGTGGCCGCATTATTTTCCAAGAACTGATTTGTGATCGCAATTTATTGCTGACTTCTTCTCTAGACTTCATTTCTCAGCCGTTGAAATGCATCTAGAAATTAGAACAATTCGTGCATAATGTCAATATCAGTATATCTCTATTATATCACAACAATTCAATGAAGAACACTTTGTTTTCATCTTTTTGAAATCAGGGGCAAGAAAGCGCAAGAAATTCCAGTCATGGTAATCAAATTTAAGTTTGAATTCGCTTTGTCAATTTGCTAAGCACGGACATGTATTTTTGATTTAACAGCAGTAATGCTAGAATTATGATGTAAATCCTTGACCATGCTAGACGAACAGTGATCAAATACTATATCAAAATGCCTGTCCAGCTCTTCTATATATGTTCGTGCGTCAAACTCGGTCGCTGCAAGAGATCCTACTCTGGGTCCTCCTTGCAGAAGACTATGCTTCAATGGAAATCTCCCTGACGTGATTCCTTAGATCTGACCACGCCAGGATTAAGTGAGAGATTTGTGGAGAAGGGCATGTGGACTGAAAGCTATTACACCGCTACAGCTGAAGTCCAACTAATTAGTCTATCAAAGTCAGCACCGCCCAGAACCTGAGAAGGGGAACGGTGACACAAAATTCATTCACTCAATTATGAAATTCACTTTCTTTATATTGGAGATCACTGGGAAAAACTATGCCAATTTCAACAAATCAAAAGTTGCACTTCAAAAACAAAACATCAATGTGAGCGTTGCTATTGCATGCTATCGGCCATCAAGCCGAATTATGGGGTTATGTCTGTTTCCAATGCTCCGCGCATCAGCTCGTCGATGTCTCTTAAGCAGTTTCTTTTACTTGTTTTGATCGAAACAAGAGTGGAGAAGCCTTTCTCGCAGAGGTATGAGGTCGGCATTGTTACCAATAGACTTAGGGCTCCCACAGCAGCGTCTTCATATTCCGGGATTCGAAGGAGACCAACCCAGAAATTTCCATAATAATCACAAGCCTTGAAGTTCACCCTCTGCTCCAAATCTTCTCGCAGATCAGTGAGGAACTCTTCTTCGGCAACAAATGGATTAATGATCCAAACATTCTCATTCAAGTTCTTGGGACGGAAAATATTTTTCTATGTTGCCGCGAAGGACATCCAGGTGCTGAAGTATCAATTCAGACATTTGTTGCTCGAGGCTTGCATCCATGAGCTCCCATTTTGAGCTCAGCATGAATTGATAGAATTCAGGGAAGTCGATGAAGTCCTTTCTCTCTACTTGTTTCATCCAAGACGAAATTTTCCTATGGAATGTCTTTATTCTTGACAAAGCCGTGAAGATGTCGCCTCCCCTCCTTTGTAGGCTGAGATTCAAGGTGTTCAGACAGTGGAAAATGGAGCTCAAATATGACAGTTTTCCAAGCCAACAAGTTATTCAGGTTGACGGCGCTGGAATCACCAAGCTCTGTGAAGAAAACTGCCAACTCCTCTCTCAATAGGAGCACCCGTTCAAGGACTTTCCCTCTTGAAAGCCATCTTACGTCGCAATGGTACAATAGCTTCGTCACTTCTGAGTCCATCTCCTCACAGAGTTGAGCGAACAGTCTTCTCTTCTTCGTATTAGCCTGAACTGTGTTCGCCATTTTCACAACATCATCAAGTACAAGTTCCAGATCTGATTTGCCCTCATCACCTAGCTTCTTCGCTGCCAGCATCTCACGATGAATGATGCAGTGAATTGAGCGACCCTCAGGTGAGACAGTCTGGATCTTCTTTACTACACCATTTACACGACCAACCATGGCGGCAGCTCCATCGGTTGTGACGGCCTTACACTTAATCCACTCGATTCCTTCCTCACACATGAAAGAGTCCAATCGGTCAAAAATTGCTTGTGCCGTGGTTTCAATTCCCACTGTTAAACAAAACAAGAAACGGTCAACAATTTTCAACTCTTCAATGAACCGAGTATACACGATCAGCTGTGCTTCTCCTCCAATATCGGTCGTCTCGTCCAACTGAATTCCGAAGACGGGGGATGCTTTCAGCTTCTCCACAAGTTGTGCTTTCAAATCTGTAGCAATTAGGAGACATCGACTGCGAATGGTGGTGTCGGACAAGGGAATGGAAGTCACTCTTTCAACTGCTCTGCTTCCACCATGGAGATATTCAGCAGAAATTGATAGGCATGGCTTTACTATTTTCTCCATTTCCATGTATGAGCGCTTTTCACGAAGGATAACATGAGTCATTTTAGTGAGGCAATCACCAGTGGCTTGTCATGAGCTCCAGTCTTCACGATGTTTTGCAATCACGATTGTTGGGCAAATAGAGATTTCAACTTCTCTGAGAAGAATTGCTTTGACTTGTTCTTGTGCTCCAGATGGTGGGTTTGCAAATGTCTCTCTAATTTAGAAGGTACCAAACTTGCATTCAGGAGCGTAGCCCCACAAAAAAGCATTTTCCAGAGGGAAAAGGATTACGAGATTCATCCTGGTGCAAGTAAAAGCCAAACCTGATATAGTCACTACTCCATTTTCTCCTCTTTTTCGGATTGGGGCCCGAAGACATTTGCGCTCTTTTCCGTCCCCTTTTTTCTAGTTCGACGCATTCTTCCTCAGATTCTCCCTCGCCCTCTTCGCTGCTTTTGCTATCAGTGGGGGCAGGAGCAGCATCCTCACGGCATTCATTCTCTTGATTCATTTCATTAAGTTCGAGATCTTCCTCGACTGCCTCGGTTGCTATGGCCTTCTTTTTGAAATACTTGAGAAGGGACATTGCATACCTGAAAATGGACAATGACGTGTTTGGAACAACGGCAATCAAGTCATAGAATGAGGCCTAATGAGGATGCATTAACTATTTCAAAGGATGCTAGAATTAAGAATGGTCAACAATTAGCTTGGCTGGAAATGGAGCATGTGTTTAGAGAATAATTGAAAATTTGAAAAAATGCGAATGATGAAGTCAGCAAAATGATTGATTGGAGGATGAACATGTTTAATTAATATGACTCAATCAATTGAGTGCGATACGTTTTTGACAAATAGCCTAGTTCAAATCTCCAACTGCATGCAACCATTATCCCTTTATATGCCGACAACTTTGTTGCCTATGAAGTAGCCTGACCATGGATTTCTATTGCAAATCGATCATTTACATGAATGTGCTACAAACTCGATAATAATCCAAAAATGAAATTCTCTCCTCTTTTCCCATGACTTTCGACTCTTTCTTAGCTCCTCTCTCACACTGAAGAATCTGGGAGCTCTAGTGATCAGCATCACATGAATTTATATTGTATAGGTTCATTAGCTATTTCTACAAGTCTGGTAAATGCCTGATACTTTTCAGTTGGCTTGTTTAAAATGCATTCAGTCATCTCAAGCATGTCAATTATCACTGATAATCAAGCTTCGACATTCAAATTTAATGAAGCTTCGGACTTTTGCAAATACAAGTATAGTAAATGACATCAACCTTTGGTGACCATGAGGACAAATGACGCTGCAACAATATTCAATTTGAAGCAGAGTTTGGGGAACAAAAAAAGTGACACGCAATCTCTGAGAGGCTCTACAATTTACATGATTAAAGTAATCAAGATCATAATCGCATGCTACATGTTGAAATGGACACTATTAGCAAATGTTCGAAGCGCATGTAGAGCCATTGTAGGCCAAACACTGATGTTGAAGCAAAATATAGAACACTGATCACTGAAAGACAACGGTCCACGAACGAGGACACGCTGTGCGCTTGCCGAATAGCAACATTGCAATGATGACTGTTATTGGCTTCATTGCCTTGCCTCAGATTCATCTATTCATGACATTGATTCATTCATTCACATACAAAAAATAGACAATGGAAGTTGACTTACCCAAGCAATAGCATTTGTGTCGAAGTCGGCATAGATATGCATGTGTAGGTGGTTGAGATCAGCAGCAGCAGAGCGGATGAACAGTGTTAGAAAACTGCAAGGAATCACGCGCACGCAACAAGCACGAGCTCATCTCGTAAAAATTGGAAATGCTGCCAAGTCCTCATGATGGAAAGAGACATGGTTCGCTGTCTCTGTGCAAGGAGCGCTTATAGCTTTGTGTGAAATCGGAGTCAATTCAAATATAGCGCATGGACTTGGGATGGTCAACATTTCTACCTCGATCGGTCGAATGGGACGCCTCACCGATATCTCATGATCTGCGGCACCCCTCTCTCCTACGGCACCTCTTTCTCTTCACGGCACCCTTGCGACACCCCTCCTCTCCACGGCACTCTAAAAATTTCTCACGGCACCCCAGGGTGCCGCAGCACCCCGGTTGAATAGCACTGCCGTAGAAAGTTGGTGAAAAATCGAGAAAACAAAAACTGCTGTATTTTAAAGTTATCATTATATCACAGTTCTGCTGCCTGCCACTGCCCTCTCTGTGATGAAATCATACTACTATGTACAAGTAAAGCAGTATGAATGAATTTCATAGGATCCTAAAAGCATATTATGACACAGCATTAAAACAATTGGTTCCATGCATATTTTTGTTCTACATCATGCACAACTAGGTTTCCTACATTACCCAAGACCACAGTTTTCAGAAATACAATTGGCATATTAAATTGAATTTATAAATTTTTGATCAAAAACACAGGACACATTCAGCTGATACATTGACGCAAGACAATACAGGAGTCAGCGTGTGAAGCTAAAAACAATGCACGCGATAATGATGAATCAGCTGCTAGTGCATTCTAAAATGTCAGAATTCATAGAAAGCTGCAGTTACTACTTAATAAAGCAATAGATAGCATTAAACGATATTATCAATCAATAAACAATCAATCAGAAACAAATTTTCTAATTAGTTTCAAGACATGAAGTAGGTCTCTCTGTGCACATAAAATCAACAGTACCTCTTTGATGCAGCCACCGAAAGTGTGTCATCAGCATTTTATCTTGTTGCAGCTGACTTCAAAGCACAAGTGAGGTCATGAACCAGCAAGCAGTGTGTTTGATTTTTCAAATTTATATTGAAGATGGAACCTACAAAGAATTTAAATTGAATTTCTCGAGTATTCAATTGATGCTATACTGCAACACGCGCCTGGAATTCCGTCTAACAGCAATTATAGTAGTAGGATTAATCACGGACAATAAATACTTTGAAAGCACAACGGAAGCAGCATCATATGAGATTGCGTTGCATTTTAAGTTAAGCTATGAAAAACCTGAATAGCCATTGCTCAATCCAATTCCAGGAATTATTAGACAAGCTCACATTCTTCAACATCAATGCGTTTCCATATTTGATATGCAGTCAGTCATAGCGGGAGCAAATATCTGATTCCTAAATAGCACGTCAAGATAACTTTTTAGGTATTCATTAAATATTACTTTTGGCACACTATTGAAATTTCGTCTAAGCTACTATTAACTTATTACTGGTGCAGCAACAGACGAGCTTTCGGGAGTGAGGTAAAGCAATATTTCATACATGTCAGTGGAAATTGACTTGAGATGCTTCTTGAGATGACAGTGTGCATGAAAGGGTTAAGATAACATGTGAGTCTTAGCCAACCAGTTGATGAAATAATTTGTTCAAACTATTAGATGAAGCTGTTTGGATGAAAATATTCCATATTTTACCCTAGTGGTTAGCAAATCTGCGTCATATATGTGCAAATATATTATTATGTAGACGATGCATCCTCACAGGGAATCGACTCATCTTTTTGATCTTTTAAATTGAATCTGTTTTTCTTTTCAGCATTTGTCGAACTTCCAATTGACCTTCCGGAGAATGTATCTTGCTTCTTCCCAAATCCATATCATCAAGGCTACTACGCTGCAATTTACGACAAAGAAACTTGGATGTATTTCTACAGCATTCTCGCAAATATCACTGATGAAATTACCATCTATAATCTGACTCACGTCAATGTACGTATGTGCACAAATGGTCTTGATGAAATACCTAAGATATGTTTGCAATACAAGGGATTTAGGACTGCCACCCATCATTTCTTCCCTTCGCGGCCTTCTGACTTAATGCTGTCTGATGGAACCAAAAGTGCATAGAATCGGCACCTAATCTCATCCCTACCATTTTTGACTAGATCATATTCATGCATTCTACGCAGGATTCTTGACACAGCAACTTCATTAAAATTAAATTATCAACTTCCTGAGAAAGAAGTTTGCAATAGGCCATCACCACCACACCATAACACTGCAGGTATATAAGATTCCGGGGTGCTTGATTCCAGACTTCCGTAGGCCTACACTGTCCTTTTTCCGATTGTGACAAACCTTTATTGCTTGTAATACCATAAGAGTTTCGATTATAATTTTGTAACTATTCATTTATTTTCAATTTAGTTTTCTCTTTATTACGTCATTTTCCTTTATTCTGATTTCTTTCGCTATTAGTTCATTATCATTGCAATTATTTATTTTTTTTAATCTAATTATTTATTTATTTATTTATTATGTCATTTTCCTCTAGTCTGAATAGTTTCCGATATTTATATTTAATTTTCATCGTATATCTTATAATCTGTTTCATTTGTATTAACATTTAAAGTTAGTGTCATTGAGTCTGTACATGATATATGTGCGGGACCCCACTCGAACAGGTCTGAGCGTTCAGGAATCACGGGCCGAAACGCGAATCCTGATCCAGTAACTGCTGATGAACTCACTATAATCGTTTAATCATTTTAAGAATCACATTTTCTTCATTTTTAGACACGTAGCTGAACTTTTGAATGATTCTCAACACCTGTAGAGAACGAACCACGCGGCCTTGTCAGAATTTCATAACTTAATCTTCATCTTAATCTCAAACACTTCAACCTTATTACTCTATCACAGCAAGGAGCCTTGGTCGGCAGATGACAGGTCTGGTGTCAATTTTCAAATGACCAATTGATCGTCATCGTTAGAAGAAAGTTGACCAAATTAAGAAAGCATTCCCTACACGCTGTAGTATAGCGGTAGAATTCGTAATAGAGGAACGTTCAATTAAGGAATTTTTCATAATTCGTATAAGTAATTCTAATTAAGTTAAGTCCTTACTATATCGTATGTACTTGCATTATTCCTTTTCCTATTGAAGCCTTATGAGGCTTCGGATAGGATTTTACATGAGTAGAGTTACTAGCATTAGCATTTAACATTAGTAGAGTCGACTTAGCATTAGATTACTTTGTGCCTAGTTCATTGACTTAATAGAATTCATGGATGGTAAAATCTCATTTTGATTTAATTACTGGCATTAGCATTTTCATTTTAGCATATTGGATTTACCTTATAGATTAAATGCACTTAAATGAAGTGCACCTGATATACATGTACATTATGGTACGAAGATATCTCTGTGCATGAAGTACACGAACAAAATTTTATTAATGTAATATTCATTATGCACTTATCATTAGCCTACTTTGTATCAACAATTATCAATCATAAGAGTATGATGAATGTGCTAGTACATAGACATCTGAGTGCTATGAGGACATTGTAACACTGTCCTAGAAATAACAAACTGCAGAGAAAAACGGACCAACCACATTATGTCGAAATTCAATCGATTTTTATGCCTTCCGATCGTGTCGCACATCAACGTGCCATCCAATATTCTAGAGCTTACGCTCTCAACTTTCAAACGAGGTATGATGACTTGCATCTGTTGCTGTTTTTTCTGGATAGTAGTCAAAATATGATAATCGCTCTACTCACAAATCGTAATTTTTCAGGACAAAAGATTTGAGTGTGGCAATTAATGAGGATTCGTAAAATTATATCGTAAAGCTATCGCGGAATCGTGACACTATTCTGCTATAATAGTAATAATATAACGCTATAAATGATGCATTCTCATTTTTTCATCAAAAATGTTTGTGTTTGATGTCTTCACAATCCTTGTGACGAAAGGTAGCAGCAATAATATGCGAATTTTAGTCAAATAGGTTTAATAGTTCTCTCTCAAACTTCTTTCAACATTCTTCTCATAACCGCAGGGTCTATCCTATTTCATGAATTCAAGAAGTGAGAACAAAATTTGACTTAAGTCATTGCGTGAACTACTAGCGTTTCTGGCTTATTTGCCGTCATCAAAGCAGTATACCCTATTGTAAAGAATCAGTTAATCAGATGTAGATAACTAGATCGTCATCCGATCTACAGACATCTACAGTTAATGAAATAATTCCAATTTTGTTATCAGAGCTCGGGTTCAAAAATTGAACTTGCAGACACGAGTGCAAATTGCTAATTCGTGTTTGCGTTCTATGTATGTGCAAACCATTGGTGGGTGGATGCACAGTACATAGCAAGCTGGCAGCTGACACATTTAGCCAGTGAAAGAATGGTAATCATGAATTCTTTTTATGCTCGATGCACTTTTTGCAAATTATTCTTAAATTGCATATTTGTTCAGTAGTGTTTCTATCCTTTTGAAAGCCAACTTGCTCTTCTCTCAAAGCAGCATCAATCGTGCTGCGAATACGTTGACTGACTCGCATTGTTGTTCTTACATTTGTGTACAGCGTCGATGACCTCTGACCTAAAAGTCCATTCATACCGGACGCGGCGCGTTCTCATGCGTCAGAATATTCGCTCAGAGCTTTAATGGGACTGTTCACAACGGACACCGTGCAGTCGCTCGCGTCTCTGTGTGAACAGCCATAGGTTTATTAAGGTTCTGAACGAAAGGTCTGACACGTGAAGACGCGCTGCTCCGCTTCCGGTGTCAATGGACCTTAACACTGCCATGTGGTTCTGTTCCGTGTCGTCTGTATCTTTGGTGAACATTCTCTGACGAACAGACTTGTCGGTATCTTTTTCCTTGAATAATTCCTCTGAGTATTCTTTCCACCGATTTGCAACCTCTTTTTGTCCTTGATCAATTTTCTTTGTCGCTGTCTTTGTCGCTTGTGTGTGTACTGCCCGGTTGCCACTTTCTGGTTAACATTTTTAAGCATTGTTTGCTGTCATTTCTCTTCTGCGCGTGCAATGTAGCCCCTCATCATACTCACATGTTTTCTCATTTAAGAATTAATTTTAATGTTTTGTTATTCCTATTGATTTGGTAAAGAAAAACTTTGATATCATTTGTTGTTGTTTATAAGTTGAAATTATTAACAACAACAAATGAGAATTAAGTTCATTAAGCGATTATCATATCTTGACCACTGTCCAACAAATGCAATAATGAATACAAGTTTGTAATAGATAGTCTACATAATAGATATTTGAGGTCTACACTGCTTTTTGTGACTAGCTGTGGTGTGATGCAATCTAAGCCGTAGGCACACAATTAAAAATCTTGATAGCATTCCTGTTTTCGTTGCTGAGTCACATTTTGCGATTAATAAAATACCACGAATGCTGTGGTGTTTGCGAATTAATAATAATAAAGCGTAATCAAACAACAATGCCTCAATACTGATAATTGTGAGGCAGCACAAATGTATTGCAGCACATGGACACAAATTATAGACAAAACAAAGTTATAAATTCATTAATTAGTCAACGATAATGAAGCAAAAGGTAATAAATGCAAGTCATTCTCTGAAACCAGTATATCAGTTCAATCATTGTAACGAAACTGTGATTTCTAATTGATGTTGAGGAATCTGGTATCCGAGATTTCTTGGAATACTTCAAAGTCTCAGGTGATAGACGGTGCAACGGATGATGAACAGGGGCGTAGCGCCTACAGTATTCTAATAATCTGATAATACACCGGAATTTACAAATGAAAATGAAATTACAAATATGTGATGATAGGATTTTGATTAACATGAAGGTCATATAATCTTGTTCGATGTTTCCGTTTTCCAATTCACAAAACTTCTTTAACACAGGCGGAGAGATACGAGTATTCTATCTCGCGACAGAATCACACCTGTACAGCAGTAGAGTTATCAATAGCGCGCCTCTGATTGGTCTGGATGCAGCAAACATTGTAATGATACGTCTCCTCTCTGCGTCGCCCTCCTGCCATGTGTCTGCTGTCTGATATTCTAGAATCAATATCTGCTAGCAGAGTGTAACCACCCTCTCCGGTCTTCGCTATTACTCAATTACATCGCTACTTATAACGGAGAATACTCATGGCAACTGTCGAGGAATTGATAAATTTACAAAATTCTCCTTTATCCTACGCAAAGAAAATAGAACTAAAAACTAAAGGAAGAGATAAGCCGATTTTCACCTTTGAAGGAAGGAGAAAGTGCAATCTTAGTGTGCAATATCAAAAATACGAATGGCTGACTGGTTGCCCCATTAGAAAGACACTTTTCTGCTTTCCGTGCCTTATCTTTAAACCAAAAACGACAGTGTTTTCATCGACGAGAGGATTACTCGACTTGGCGAATTTCTCTAATCATGTGGAGACATATAAAATCTCCTACGCATCTGGCCGCGATCACCTCTCTTAAACTTATTGGCAAAGTAAGGATCGATGAAATGTTAAATGAGGAGTTCAAAACTTTGAGAAATATGCACAACGAGGAAGTCAGGAAGAACAGAGAAATGATGCGACATCATATTAAAGCCGCTCTTTTCCTTGTTTGCCAAGGCCTTTCTTTTTATAGGTCATTCAGAGAGCACTGACAGTCCAAATCGTGGAAATTTCATTGAATTGATTAAGCTCCTCAGTGAATTTAGTTCTGATCCGCTGATTAAAAATTGTGTCTCTCCTGATCACAGTCTCCCATTTTCAGGATTATCACCTGATATTCAAAACGGCTTGATTAAGTGTTTGTATGATCAGGTTCGCGGTGAAATCGAGAATCGAATCAAAGGTGCTCCTTTTATATCTATAATTGCTGACGATACAACGGACATTTCAAATACAAGTCAAATGGCTGTCAGTGTCCGACTTGTTCACAATGGATCGGTCTTCGAACATCTGATTGACCTTGTCAATGTGTCAGCAGACAGATCAGCTAACAATCTTGCCTGTGTAATATGTGAAAGTCTTGAGTCCGTTGGTGTAACCAAAAATACTTCAGTGATCGGCCAGTCATACGACGGTGCAAGTAACATGATGGGTAAGCACAATTCAGTGCAAACTAAGATCAAGGAGATTTGGCCCTCAGCAAACTTCGTTCATTGTTATGCACACAAATGGTATTAGTAGCACAAAGTGTCAGTAAGAATATTCCGTTGGTATCAATATTTTTCGGATTTTTGCAAAATTTGACAACATTTTTTCGCGCTTCACCAAAACGTGCTTCTATGTTATCCAGTCCATTGCCTCTTGCGTCAACTACGCGTTGGTTGACGAGAGGAAAATCTGTCTGTGCTATTTCTTCTAAGTATTGTGAAATTTTCAATGTTTTAGAAAATATTTCTTCGGAGTCCTCTGCTTGCTCAATTGATTGCTACACCCGCGCTGAAGCGAAAGGATTGCGATATCAATTGGGAAATTTGAGAATGTGTTTCTCTTATTCTTTTTTCGTAAAGTTTTCGCATTATCCGACATGATGACAAAGAAACTTCAAGGTGTGATGATTGATCCAGCTGAAATATCTTCGAAGGTAGCAGACTATCGTGCAAACTTGTGTGAACTACGCTCTGAAGTTTCCTTTCAAACGTTCGTCGAGGAAGCGAAGCAATATAAGCCTTACTTTTTTAATCATGAAAAGAGAGTCCCACAAATCAACGAGCAACATCTCCTTGACAGCGGTTACACTCCAAGTAGGCCTAAGCCATCATCTTCGTCATCCCAATTTGAGAAGGATAAACTTAAGCGATTAATGTACGAAATCATCGATACACTAATTTTTCAGTTAGACCAACGATTTGAAAAGATCGAAAGTCTTCAGTGGATAAAACTATTTCAGCCATCGAGATTTGATGTACTGAAAGCTGATGCATTTGAAGTTGTAGGACTTGTGAATGAACTGAAGAAACATCACCAGATTTAGTTCAAGAAGAAGAAGAGAAGTTGCGCAACGAATTACACATTCTATTCACTGATTCAGATTTGCGAGTGGCACTTGGAGAAGCAAATGATCCTTCTACCCTTCTTAAACAAATGCATTCCTTGGATTTGTGTGACGCTCTACCTCTTGTCTCTAAAGCATTAATGGCTTCACAAACAATTGCTCTAACATCGGTGACATGTGAAAGAACCTTCAGTGTGCTTCGGCGAATCAAGACCTACCTGCGTTCCACCATGACTCAAGAACGCATGAAACAACTGGTATTTTTAAGCATCGAAACTTCTCTTCTCAAACACTTATCAGGAGAGTGTTCGTTCGCTGACACAATTATCGACAAGTTTGCTTCAATGAAAGATCGTCAAGTAAAGTTGTTATATCGTAAGTAAATACATCAGGTTATAGTGTTATGATTTACCTGTATTGTTTTTGGTAATGACTATAAGTGGAAATGGAGTTGTTATGAAAATTGATTTTGCTCTTTAAATTATAATAATAAAAAATATATTTTGAGCAATGCGCCTAAAGGACTAAAAATTAACTTGGAATTTACATGTAGGCCTACGTTCTTTTCCCGGTTCTTTCATTGGACTCAGATTACCTCATCTGAGGTGGTCTGCTACGCCACTGATGATGAATCGCTTCAAATGTATTTTAGAAACAAGAGGTTGCTCCTTTCGAAGTACTTGAGTAATTCGAGCATTGGTTAAATTCAGTCTCGACGCACTTAAACATGCGTCTGTGTAACTGAATCGTTCGAATCCGAAACATACTCTGATTTTTCTCATTACACGAATATGCACAGTTCAAATGAGCGATATAAGTCATTTTTATATCAGTGTGAAAGTGTTGAGTACAAGCAATAAGCGAGCAGTTGCGAAAGCATGCTGTTGAGAGTTAATTGAATGTTTTGTTGGCAGTGTGCAGGCTAAAAAGTCCGATCAATTCATTCGCTCCATTCCTTTCTTTGCTAATGCATGAATGCTCTTTTATACTGCTCAGTGCTCAGTAATATGAAGGTCATCAGTGACGTACATGGAATGTAGGCGGAATGGGCACACCTTCCTCAACTGATTTGTGAAAAGTACACATCAGCTAATTTCATTGCTAAGAGCAGTAAAAGTAGCATGGTAGCATTGCTAATCGAAAAATTTGTATGACTAGATCTATTTACGGTGAAGACCTACGTATGTTTTCATTATAAAAAACAAAATGATGTAGAATGATATCATTGCCGATCATAGGTTAATATAATATTATATGTCATATATATTAGTATTATATTAGTTCCCTCCCTCTCATAAAAAGTCAATCGCATGGAAAATTTTAGAACGCATTATAAAAGCGGTTTGGCAAACTTCTGGGGACTTAAGCCGCGTGTACACTAGTCAACTAGGTGGAAGTCAACTAGACGCACATTGACGCTCTCATCGACACACGCGCCAAAATGAGCGCGCGGCATCAATTCTGTTTAGTTGACTCCATGATAGAAGTCAACTAAATCACTTTACCTCACAGGTAAACTAAGAGGTCAACTAAGCAGTAGATGGCAATAGATATCTGACTTCACAGCACTCGTTGATGGATTCTCTGAGATTTGCTGAGGTTCCATCGATTTATTATCACCGGTTGAGGACATCGTTGTTCTCTCCCACGCACATAATTTGTTGAATCATTTACTTTGCCTGACGCTGATCGAGTCTGTCGCAAAATGGCTATGGATAACAGTAAATGGAGCTCCCAACAAACGTATAATTTCGTGGAGGAGTATTCCAAACATCAATGCTTGTGGGATTCACTGCATCCCAACTACAAAAATAGAGATGCAAGAGATGCAGCAATGCACAGTTTGATACAAAGTATTGATAAACAAGGATGATAAACCTAATTCCTTTAATAGAGCATTCGATGCCCCTTGCCTGTCTCTTCGTAATATCCACCTTCTTGTCCAGCATGAACGTTTCCTTGACCTCCTCTTTCTCTTTATTATTTCGGCCACGACTTTGGCGGCAGCCAACGCAACCTCTTTCGACGACATCTCGTGCGGAAATGAAAATTCAACGTTTATTCTTCCCTAGTACTTTAGTTGACCAGTCAATTAAATTGCAGTGTACACGGAGGTCAACCTAGTTGAACGACACCAACTTCGGAACAGAGCGAGTGCGCGGAGTGAAAAAGTCACGTGATGTTTAGTTGACTTCCACCTAGTTGACTAGTGCACACGCGGCTTTATGATAAAAATCCCCAAATTTCCGTTGCTTGAGTTTCTACTTGATTGAAAACCTTTCTATGATGATAGGAAATTTAACCCTTTATTAGAATAGTGCAAGTGTGCTGTTTATCATTGAACATTTCAAAAAAAGGTTTATCAGCAGATGGTGCCGGCTCCAACTATGAATCAGGCTACACTGACTGTAGAAGGTGGGCCAAAAGGTGTCTCTTGATACGTAGATTTTGTAAAACAACCGACATTTCGCAGGAAAAAACACCTATTTTTTAGATTGTAATTTTGTCCAAATCAAAAGAATTTCTATGTCATACAGGGTTTGATTATAAAGGCGGATTGATGACATTTCTTGCCTAAAATACATGACATCTTCAATTAATGCAAGATTGTGCTGTTCCACGCGTACCCGGAGTGTTTAATGAGAAAACCAGAGAAAAGCTTCCACAGGTACCAATGTATATACTTGTATTACGTAGCTCTCCTGACGTTTCGCCTGGTCGGCTTGATCACAGGAAGTGAAAGACGATACAATCGTTCAGCATGGCATGATTCAACACGTGACATTCATCGAACACGTTCAGCATGGAATGATTTAACACCTGACAGACATTGGACAATAGAAAAATTACAAAACGTACACTAAAATAGTTTAAGAACTTACTATTAAAAAGGACAAACTAAGTAGACTGTACAAATACTAAAGTTATAAAGAGAGTAAAACTAAGCAAGAGAAGATCGTTAAGAGCTAGCATGAGATAAAGATACGAAGAGCGAGAAAAAAAAACCGCTGGTCAGGCAATTAGCAATTTCTTACCGAAACACCCATTCATAAGAATATCTGGAGGAAAACTGTTAATGTAGATCGATTCCAAGTGAATTCGTCTCGAATAGGTGTGGAGTCCCCGGTGCAGAACCTCCCACTCAACGTCCATATGATCATGTGGATGATGGATGTGGAAATGCTCGGCCACCGCACTGTCGAGCTTCTTACCGAACAGATGTTCCTTTACTCTTGATCCTATTGATCGCACTGTTTGTCCCACATATATCTGGTTACATGATTTGCAAGTAATCTTGTAGATGACCCCTTTCGTACCACAATCATTGGGAGATTTGGCAAATTTACAAGTGGCACAGTCTTGAGGACACTGAGCACGTTCCTTGGGCGGGTGGAATATTCTCTTCATTGATGGACCAGACAAGAAGATAAGATTCACTGTGTTTTGTAGGCCTGTGACCTTCACTGCGTTCAACATGCGCCGTTTCTGTCCTTCATCAATGAAAGGGCATTTGATGAATATCCTCTTGTTTTGAGCATCATTATTGATTCCATCGTCATGACCTTTGTATGCGACACGCCTCGAAAAGTTCCTGTAGGACTTTTTCAGGAATGTCTCTGGGTAACCATTTTTCCTGAATCTCTCGAATATCATCTGCACCGAGTGTCTGTAATTGTCATCATTAGACGATCTATTTTGGCTCTGTGGAATTCACCGATGAGAATGGCTCGTTTCAAGGACATCGGGCTATGCGATTTCCAGGGATGTATTGTGCCGCTATGGACATCTTTCATATAAAGCCTTGAATGAAAACGGTCACCATCAAGCAAGACTTCACAATCAAGATAAGGGAGAATACCGTTACACTGTAATTCCATGGTGAAACGAATGGAGTCACTGACAGAGTTAGCCAATTCCAGTATCTGAGCATTATCGATGGATTTAGGCCAAATGATGAACACATCGTCCACATACCGTTTCCAACCAAATTCAAAGTCCATTTTCGACCAGATCTTCTGCTCAATATAATTCATGTATATGATTGCAGCTTGCGGTGATAGAGCTGAACGATTGTATCGTCTTTCACTTCCTGTGATCAAGCCGACCAGGCGAAACGTCAGGAGAGCTACGTAATACAAGTATATACATTGGTACCTGTGGAAGCTTTTCTCTGGTTATCTTCAATTAAAAGCAGAAAACCACACAAGAAACGTAGTCAAGCCGTCAAGCTCAAAACCCCTCTCAAGATCAGCTTCAGCAATGTAAGAGGACTGAGGTTCAATTACGACGACAACAACATCTTCCTCCAAGGTAAGTCACCAGATCTAACCGTGTCGGAAACCAGGTTAGATCCCAGTGTGTCATCAAGCGATGTTACTCCTGATGGATACAAATTTCACCGGAAGGATAAAGCCATAGAGTAGGGATATATAGGTGGAGTGTCGACTGTATACAGTGAAAATTTTTATATGAAAAGATTCAGTTTTTTGCAGAGAATACGTTCCCGTGGTCCATAAAATTATTTAAGCACTTTTGAAAAAAGTCAAAATTTGCCAAACCTACCGAGATGACCCTCCTATATAAGTAGTATGAAACAGGTTGGATATCAAAGGGAATGAATATTTGCTAATATGCATCGTAACTAAGCGGAAATCAAGCTGATTATCAAAGGAATTTCATGAACCGCTTTATAATGGAAGTCTTCATGAAAAAGTCGCGATATTATTCGTGCCTTCTTGGCTGAAATTTCAAGTTTTTATTCAATTTTCACCGGCATGATTTTATGATTCACTAAATGCATGTTTCAATTCTTGAATCTGAATAGTGATGTGGAACTATTTACATCTTTCAAAGTTAATTGAAATCCTTGCCTTTGATTGTGTGATTTTGTTCTACAAGTGGCAGGTTGCTTATGAAATGATTACGCTTAAGAAAATACTCTTGAGGTTGAGTATGAAAGTAATAGGAACCCATCGATTTTCTAATTTAACAAGCATTAAATCTCTAAGGCTGTCATGAGAATCTGTGAAATACCATCATTCCTTCTGCATTACAATCATGATCACTCAATTCCGTTGTAATTTCTGCAAAACTATTTGCATGTCTCACATTTGGTGACAATACCACCTGTATCTCCCTTCAGTTCATTTAATAAAATCGAAAGTGTATACACATTGGGATTTAATAAATGCGGAGTTACCACTCTACCTAATATACTTGCTCTATGCCAGAGACTACCAAGATATCAATGTAGTTCCTGGATTTAGATATCAATAGAAGTTCCATTGATGATCCACTGTCTGCTTCTATTAATAGTAAAAGTAAACAATTCAACCATTGATAACACAGTAGTTGTAAATTGATGGTTTTATATCGTTAAATTTCACATGTCGTAGCGTAGACATTCGACAAAGGAGCATTAAGCAACATAAATGATCAATTTGACACAGTGCGGCAACTCAACTACTAACGGATGTCAAGTAAATGAATAGCTTCCTAATGAGATGTTGAGACTGAAATACTTGAAATAAGACTGGCAGCCAAAAATGCTGTAGCGAAACGCATCGTCTTGCAAGCTAGGTCAATGAACATAAATATTTTCAATGTACATAAAATTATGTCATAATTCTGTATCATGAATTACGCAGATCTACTGAAAATAAAAAAAGACCTCTTCAATATATCTCCAAAACTCAAAAGTCCATCGTCAGTGTTAATAAATAAATTACCACAACAAAATACAATCTCTTTAAACGAACTACTATATATAAATGCTTCCCCAATCATTAAATTTTCATTAGCGCATCATTAGCATTCCTATAGTAACTAACACTGCTTGGATGGGCATTTTTAAAAAATGTAGCGAAATTTTTCGCCCCGTAAGCTAGTTTTTCTATGAATCACAAAATGAAATAGCTATTTTCCTGAGAGAGGAACTCGAGCGTAGTGAGGACAGATAGCCAAGAGAAGAAAGGTCTATTTCATCTCGAAAGAATGTAGCTCTACATTTTGTGATTTATCGATGTCTATTGTTCATTATAGAATTGATGGTTGCGTCAAATCCAGAGACTATATTGATATCTTGGTAGTCTCTGGCTAATCACAGTTTGTTTGCATGATTTGTCCTTTATAGGAGTTTACATAGAAAAGTTAACTGTGGGAGGAAAAGTTAGCTTTCTTATCCTGTGAGACTGAAAAGTTGATATTTCTTCTCTCAAGAAAATAGCTATTTTCTACAATTAACGCGATGAGCGACCATGAAACTTATTCGTGACTAAGGCGGATGCGAACCTCCGGAGGATGGCAATGGAATGACATCGCAGGTCGGTCATCAGAATTAGACAGGTCATATCCTCTTCTGTTTGCCTAGAAAGGGGCATCGGGAGTTGTAGTGATCGATGCGTTCAAAAACTGCACTCGAATTGTAATAATAATAATAAAAGTACCAAACTGTATTAGAAGCCATGTACTGAAAATATACAGATAAAAATCAATGTCACGATACTTCAGATGTTGCTGCAACCACTTTCAAGTGTAAAGTGGAATTGCCAGATATCAGACAGAATGCAAAGCTACAACTACAAAGAAGGATTCACTTGCGTGCGGATTAGTCTAGAGCGGACACAATCATATTCCAGCCATTGTGTGGAATAGTAGCAAGCAATAGAGACTGACATAGAGATTGGTCTCTCTGTGGCTTGTGTAATTGGCCAAGTGCGCGCATTTCTGAAGTATTAAATTTTTCATTTATTTGAGTTGATCATTCAGTTATTGGTAAGCAATTTACTTGTACATGAAGGCAGGAAAGAGAGTAAGAAAGTCTATAATATACATGTATAGTATCAAACTACAAAAAGGTTCAAAAGTGAATTGGTTCAATATTCTTAATATGCTTTGCCACGTTGTTTTGCAGTTACGCCTCAGACCATTCCGCTTTATGACAAAAATCCTTCGACTACTGATACGGAGACCCCAAGTAGAGCAGTTGCCAATTTATGATGTGCTTCTACAGTTTTTTAATAACGTTGATGGCAGAGTGAAGAAAATACTTTCATTGGTGGGAGATGGCAACGACGACTTTCAAGGAGTGGATATTCTTTGGGAACAACTTCTATGCCTTCAGGCAGTATAACAACACTGTTGCAATGAATACTGTGGAAATATGTGCAGTTCATAGAAATTTATCGACGTTTTTTGACGGAAGAACGAAGACTGCATGCGCTCTCTATTTCATATTTTTACTTTTATAATTCGAGTAATTTTCATGATTTTTGCTGGAAATAAAGCTATCCAATCCTATGTTTTGTAGTGTCAACTTGTTTTTTATTTGATCTAAAACCGATTAAGAGGCAAACGGCTTCATTGATTCAACCACAGAAATATGATTAAAATGCCTTGATTAAAGTATAAAGTTCGTTGGATCTTTACAACGCGCACTGAAAGGCATCGCTACCGTCAACCATTGTCAGTCACTGAAAGGCGCTGTTGTTAGAAAAGTGGACAAAAGATTGTTCTTTTTGAACAGTATGTCAAGAAAAATTCACAAATATATTGAATAAAATATTTTTTTTGATAATTACAACACTAGGTGACATTGCCACACGTAATTCACGCGTAATTACGAAGCACCTCAAACATCTGTGGCTAAGAGCCTGCAATGTTGCCTGCAAACATGCTGGTGCACCAGCCATCAGATGAGTCCGAAGAGGATGACTCTGACTTCAGTAGATGTCAAGCATGCCGGCACGGGATGGGCAGGGTGGGCAAAGCCCATGCTGCCCTTTTCACAGGGTGGGCAGGGTGGGCAATGCTGCCTCTTTACAGGAGGGGCAAATTTGTTTAATTACCTATATTACGCTCGCATATTGCCCTTTTTCAAGTACGCTGTAAGTGACTTCAATTAGGATGTTTCCTTTAGACAGTATGGAAAGTTAATGTGTCGCCTTTTGGTTGACAGAGTGGGCAAGTTGATCAACATGATTGCCGTTTTGTAGGGTGAGCAAATTGATCTATTTTGCCTTTTTGCATGGTCGGCATAAGTTATTAATGTACATATGTTGCCTTTTTTACGAGTACAAGGTGGGCACGTGTTTCTATGTTGCCTTTTTGCGCGGCGGCCAAGTTATTCTACTGTGTCTTGCATTTTGACAGGTGCAATTTGCCATTGTGCAATTTATGGAGGATGGGCAAATAGAAACAATGCTGACTTTTCACAAGGCGTGGGAAAGTCTGCGGTCACATTTACAAAATAGGTAATGTCATACAGTTGGGAGACTCGCGAAAAGTCGAAAGGAATAGTGAATCAATTGAGAGACACTTTTTTGATCGCTAGCATTAAGTGCTCGTACGACGTGATCTGTATAATGGAGAATATTTCCAGGACTACTCAAATATCTGATGTTAGTGCTCAAGAAGCGAATTTCGTCATCAACCTTACGAAGCAACGATTCAAAGAAATGTGCTGCAATGACGAAGCTAGTAAGATATGGAGTCATGCAGAAAAGCTACAAGCAGAATTAGGGGACGAAATGACAGATAGCATCATGGAGAAAGGAAAAGAGAAAAAGAAAACTGCCAGAAATATTGTCGGAAATGACAGACCTGCCTGACATTGATACACCGGATACAACGTTCCAATCTTTTTCCCAGAAATATTTTGATTTGATCAATTTGATCGACGGAGCAATGCAGAGAAGATTCTCCCAAAATGATTTGAAAATATTAGAAGATATTGAAATAGCCCTGATAGACTCTGTAAATGGCAAGCTCGAGAAGGAATCATTTGACAAAATATTTCCAATTGTGTCCAGAGTAATGAAGCTTCAACAATCTCGCAAAGCAGAATTTGAAGAAGAACTCAAGGGTTTGCCAGTCCTCTTCAAAATGAGAAATGAACAGATCAAACCAAGAACAAAGACGGTTACAAAGATGTCAACAATTTGTGATTCAACGCAATGCCAATGACGAAAAAAGCTTGCAAAATTACCCACGACTTGCTGAAATATTATTGCACAGTACCCATGAGCTCAGCGACAGCGGAAAGAAGTTTCAGCGCAATGCGACGCCTGAAAACATGGACCAGAGCCAAGACTGGACCAAACCACCTCAACAATATCTTGTTTGCAGTATTGCATAAGGATTACATGGACGATGTTAATATCCACACCGTTGCTGATGAATTCATCAAATTCAATGAAAAGAGACTCTCATATTTTGGACATTTCTGATCTGGCTCTTGTTTTTCTTGTTTATATCATTAGAGTCATCACAGAGGTTTAGATTATATTGTTTGATATTTTGTACATAAATAGATCATAATGATTTGATCAAATATTTTATTTTTGAATATTTTCCGTATCAAAGCTGGATACCGGTGTCGTGAATAATAATAACCCTACAGTTAATTACACATTAAGAATATCAAGTTTAAGTCACTGTACGCAAAAGTGTATATAGAACCTACAATATATGATTCGATTTCGGTTATATCACATTGTCACATTTTTAACTTCTCCTTATTCTATAAGCCTCATGTTTTCACACGTTATTTCATCGGAATAGAACCTACTTATAATATTGTTGAATCATGGCATTATGTTTATGCATTTGTTAAAAGAAACCTCTATATAACATCATTTGAACTCCGTATTCATTTAAGCAGAAGAAAAGTAATTCAAAAATCACATATAAAGTCAAAATTTGCAAATAAAAGTTCCCATACTTGAGATACAAATAAAGGTGCCGATACCGATGCGAACATGCAATACTATGGACTAATAACCTATGGACTACGGAACTATTCCTACCGCAGCTAATTGTTATTGCAAAGCGATGATTGTCATGCTCCGATGCAATGAAATCAAGCTCGATCCACAACGTTCTACACCACGCCTAGTATGGAAATCCGCGCGATTCGCGCGGCAGGGAAACTAGTAGGTGCTTCCTGGTCTATGGTTATATAATTTAAATAAATAAAGGCGTATAAAATAGTGCAATTTCTTGTACATAGGTGTGCATATGCAAAATGTCTTTTTTTATCCTTGCCCATGCTGCCCCTTTTACGTGCCGGCATGCTTGGTAGATGTGACTCTGATGAAAGCAATTGATGGTAGGCCTAAACTCCTGTCAAATAGATATGCAGGTGTTTAAATAACTATACAGAAAATATGCGATTATCATAGAATTTACTCCTGATATCGCAGTTTAGGTCGCAGGCAACATGTATATAATTGATCAAATTTTTCAGGAGGTTCAAATCCATTGATGAAAAGAAAAACCAAGTTACTTGGTGCCTTCAAGAAGTCAGAAACAAAAATAAAAAGCGAGAAAATAGGGCTAATCTGATGATTCATCAATGATACGTGTAACAGACGCATCAAAAACGTGATGAAAAAATACAACATTTCAGGAAACCTGATAAGTAAACCGAATGTTAGCCTTGAGAAATTCCTCAGAAAGAGACCTAAAATGACCAAAGATTGTGGTTGCGAAATTTGTAAAGATATCGGACCTAAATATTCGTGTGCGGATAGATATGTGGTATACCAGTATACCTGTAAAACTTGCAATGGAATTATATTGGTAAAACAAGTCGTCCTTTTAAAATAAGACATCAAGAACATAAAAGTATCATTCAAAACCACATATAACAGTGCCCTAGCCCAGCACCGGTCCAAACATCCAATCAATGGAATTCAAGACTTCAAAATTCAGTTCCTATCTAAGAAAAGTAACACTCCGATGTTACTACTAAAGAAAGCAAGTGTATCAGAGTTAATAAGCCGGAAATCAGCGGAAGTTCGAAATCAACTGTTATCCATTGATCGCTTCTACTACGTAGTTATCTGATGTTAAATCTGTTCACTTTCGATTCTTAAGGGAAGGGTTGAATGTATGACCTGCCACTTACCATCGCACCTTGAAGGCCAAAGGCCGAAGTACAGTGCAACTTCAGTGCCCTTCAGTGTAAATTTTCTTTATTTTAAATAAATCAAAAAATATACTGGTACGGAGGCAGGCAACATAACCTAATTGCTTTTTACGGTATGTTAGACTAGCAACTATCTTCCAGATTCTTTAGGAGTAGAGACTTCGATTATATATTTTAATTTAATATTTTCTATTCCTTGGTGAGTAACAGATTGAAAACAAGGACATAGAGAGAAACACCTTTATAAAGAATTTAACAAACAGTGACGCAGAGCAATGAGAGAACAAGTAAAATAACGATTATGTTATGCGGAACCGTATGATCAGCAACTGCACCCAGATGCAGATCTTATCACTGTATTCATTTTTAGCACACCTTCACTGAAAGCTGCATCACTGGGTTTTTGCTTCCGCCTAAGCCACACCTGAAAACTGGAAAAAACTTGACACAAAAACAGAGTTTCGCAGGCCCTGACATCGTTCCACTAACCAACAGACTGATGGTTACGGTCCCTCAAACAGAAAGTTTAGCGCATGTAGACAGAAGAGATTGTTCAAGAAGTTTCTAATAAGTTCAAGGAGTTTATACTCCTGATTTACGAAGGGCAGTTGACAACATGTGGCATCGCTTGCTATAATTCAAGAGAACTGATGGTGATTCGAACTTTCTAAATGTTACTTTATTTGCTTATTACGATATTCGCTTTGCTTCGTCAAGAAGTGGATTTCAATTTCAAAGTAGACATTTCCATTTTGAATTTCAACTAATTGTTTGTGATTTTTGGGGAAACATGCGAATAATCATTATTAATTAGACAAGAACTTTCTTGAAATGGAAATTTTATTTTTTGATTAGACGCATAGAACACATGAAATTGCTAAAATATTGGCTTAATCAATTTCTAATAATGAACACAACAGTTATTATGAAATATAGTTTGCTCAATATTCGTTACTGTCGCGATTTCATAATATGGTTTTTGCAATGAATTCATAGTATGGACCTACGAATCGGCAAATTTTGAGTAGAATCGAACTTTGAATCGAATAATTGAAAACTCGCACTGTTCTCCTTTAATCATTTGATATGCGACTTGATCAACCGAGAGATATTTGAGATCTCGTGGATTCTTGACATGACAAGTCTTCCAAATTGAAAGCACCGATGGGCAGTTGTTAAGCAATATTAAAAGATCCACATGAAAATTTTCGGGCTTTTTTGAGAAAAAGCACGATAGAAAACCTTGTAACCACCGGAATGGTAGGGGGCAAAACTCAACGTACCATTTGGGAACACGAGATAAATAGAGTGAAATCTATCATCTCTTAATGCTATCCATGCAACGAACTATTGAGATGGTTGAAAAGCTGTCCATGCCATTCCTCACATTGCTTGAAATATGATGCAAAAGATAGACAATAATACTGTTAACCAATTATTAAATTATATAGGCATACCAACACGCTTTTGGATAGCTAAGACACATCGATGCCATGACACTCATTGAAATAAGCAGAAAAATATCAACTGTGTTTCACATACTAGATCTATTTCGAATGGAATGGCATATTGATGCCAGATTATGAGTTAGCGGGTGTCTACTTGACACATACAATTAACTCTACCCTATGATTCTGTTTGCAAATGTTAGGGAACGCAGCATTATGAATCAGAACACAGGAAATCGTAAACAAGGCACAAAATTTGCTGGGAACCTATTATCATGAATTATGATTAATAAAATTGAAATCACTATAAACTAACAAGCACCACGAATTCGAAGTATCTACAAATATTTTTATTCCTCAATTATCATTCTTTTGGTCTTCATCAGCCATATTATAGTGATATAACTACGACATCTGTACTACCACAGAAAATGTAGCACGAGGCGAAGCCGAGTGCTACATCTTTCTATGGTAGTACAGATGGAGTAGTTATATCACTATTATCAAACGATCAAGAAATGTCAATGAACTCTATGGACCAGTGACGATATAGACAATCTGCTAAGAACACAAACGTGGTTGGCTTTCCATGGCATCCAAAGTCCTAGTAGATAGCCTATCCAATATTGATGTCATGCATTTCCATAGAAATTAACAATACCATAGAAAGTACTATTATCTACTTCTATGTGCATTTCCTTCATTTGAATTTCAAGTGAACCGATATTTAACTGGCATTTGCATGAGGTGTAGTCTTATTATCTATACCCAAGATATCATCTAAGCTTACTTGCAATTTGGGTGCATTGTAGGGTAAAAAAATGTAGCACGGTAGCCCATTGGATTACATGTATTTTGATTCATAGAAATTCCGTTCTACATTAGAAAAATGTAGAACGCATAGTTCAACATAGTGGAGATAGGAAGGGAGTTTGATAATAGCCAATCTGCATATTTGTAATGGGCTATTCTCATACGATGATGAAAGTCTTCCCAGTAGCCATTTATAATAGAATATAATGCTTACTAATTTAAATTATTAGTTAAAGTAGTCCTAATGAGGACTGATGGCGTTCTCCAATCCGCAAGTGTACAAAGGCAATGCTACTGTAACCATTGGATTAATCAGTTCTTAAAAAGAACTCAATGTAGCTTTCTCGTGGCAACGAATTAAAATTGATCAGTTTTGGCCCAATATCTGGTAAAAATGGAAATCTTAAGACTTGTAATACTACTCATTCTTGCTGTTAATATACTAACACCATAGATTCAAAACAGACGTATAATATACTGCACCAACTACAGATGCTGATAGTGGAAGTAGAATAGGACAATGGTCACCATAGGTTAAGGAAATTAAAAATGGATATTATAAAACAACAGGAAACCGATGAATAAAAATTGGAAAAGTGGAGTTAAAATATGGAAATACAACGATGCTACTAAACCGATTACAAGCGAACTATATCTGACACTACACAAAGTGGATAATGGTAAGAGTGGATAAGTGGAAAGTGGATAATGGAGGTAAACAATAGAACTACAATGACACTCTACTACACCGAAAGCAATGAAACTATACACACTATACCTAAGACTACACATGGAAAATACTATTTCTTCACTTGAATTTGCTATCGCCAGTTTCCTCATCCGTCTATAGTACTTCATGTAAATTCCACATTTCTTCATTTGAATTACAATACATCGACCACTACTTCAGCTACCGATTATTATATATTATTATATATTAGACTGCAAATGTTAATTTCATAATGTGCTTATGAAATACAGCACCGGCATCTAATATTCTTATCAATAAACTATAGCTGAAGCCCCCGCCTATATCGGCGGGATTGTTATCTCAATATTGGTCAAATGATGAAGCACACTCCATGCGGAGTATAATGAAAAGCAAAGCCAGAAATTTCGAACATTTTTGATAAAGAATAAAAAGGATAGTTCATAATATTTCTTCATACAAAATGTTTCTTGCTTTCCATCTTCTGCGTTGATGAACACGAAGTCCTTGCTTTCTTTTCTTGATGCAAGAATATGCATTATCCCATTCAAGAAAGCTGTCTTGGACCATGCTAAATGCTTGACTTTGAGTGAGTCTTTTTAATTAAATTGCTGTTGCAAAGCATGGTCAAATAGGAAATTGGCTTCTTTAAAACGGTAATTTGGCTTCTCTTGACGGTAAAACGGATCCAATTAAATAGCAAACTTGGCCTTGAGCGGGAAGAATTTGGGTTAAAACCTGGGGATTTTATTTCCTTGCATCCAAAGGACGTCATCTGAAAATTACAGCAGTACTTCCGAATGCTACTCGTCAATAGCTTAGTTGGTAAAGTGTTGGCCTAGAATCCCATAGGTCGGTGGTTCAAATCCATCAAGACGCGCTTTCGGTCTATGAAATTATCATTGCAGGTATCTTCAAAGACTAAATCCCCACTTTAAAATATAAAACTGATTACAGACTATTGATATCATGGTATTAGTAGTTTGACTTGACGGTTTTGGTCACTAAATGACTAAATTTTGGTCATTTTATTTACTGATGTCCACAGAGGAATTACACAAAATGCAAATAATTGATCATTACCATTGAATCACGCTTTTTATAAGCTTTTAGTCGATACAATGTTTCTTGAACTTTGACAAAATTTAGAGCATCTTCATTCAAGTTATTTATAACTCGCGTCATTTCACATTCTTCCAAGTGACTGTGAGATAGAGCAATATAACCGTTTCAACACATCAACTTCTTAACTTTTATTCTACTCAATCTAGAATTTTCGTGATTGGGCTCAAATGGAAGCCAGCTCCGAGGATATATAAGCTTTATAGAAATCCGCCCATCCGTTCTCTTACAAACTTAAGAATCATCATTGACCATTGCATCAGTCGTTATCTGCTGGTTTTGAGTTCATCGAGACATTCAAATGTCCATCAAGCACACATGCGTCACATCGCACGGTCTTTGTAGCCGGCTCCGTGACAAGATTCTATTGTGTGACTCGGTCTATGACGTTATCGAATACCCGACAACGCTATGATTTACAGGAGGACCGATTAATTACTACACGTAGTAAACAGTGTTAGTTTCTACATGTAAGTGTTGCAAATAACATTGATTAATTAATTATGTGTGCGGTCGAATCCAATATTGAGCAATAAGCTAAGCAGACCCATGGACGTGGGAGCAGGGGTGGCAAGGAGGGCAGCTGTATCTTTTTTGCCCTCCAATATTCATGGTGAAAAATGTTTTTTACATAGATTATTATCTTTTGATTAAGCAATATTTCGGCAATGCATTTCTACACTGAATAAGTGCAAAAGTCGGAGGACGCAACGACCTCTGTCGCGCTACATCATTTCCGTTAACAGCGGCTTAAGTAACTGATTTAGAGTTTGTCAACATAAGATGTAAAACCAAGGAATGTAGCGACCTCTGCCAAAGGTTTGTTTATGCTAAAGCAGCTCAGATGTCGATCATCAGCTGCGATATTGCTTATTCTTCATGATACCCTTGCAAAATTGGATTCTGTCAGTCGACAATATTGATCTGCGAAGCTGAAAAATTGCTATAGTTGATATTGTGCTTGCCAATATCCGTAGCTGATGCTGAACGATCCTTTTCGTCATTACGTCGCCTGAAGACATGGATACGCTCGCGGATGACCCAACAACGCCTTGCACATATCGCTCTGCTTCATATCAATCAAGACATTATCTACTCCCTTGATATTCAAGATGAAGCAATTCATTTTAAAAATGCGAGAGAGGCAATCTACTTTTTGACGTAGTTGACATATAAAAATTTTGTCAGAAATTTACTTGGTTTTCTATGCAAAATCTTTTATCGAGATTGGTGCAATAACATAATATTATTTTTCTATAGCATTCAAGACTTTCAGGAATACAAAGAAAAGGTGGAATTTAAATCGAGTTCAAGTATGAGGTAAACTTTGTGTTTGCACATACTTGAATTTTCCAATTTCACAACAAACTGATAAAATCTAATATTGTTCAAAGGATAATAAAATTTTGAATTGGTTTAATAAGCGTCGAAGCGGGGTATTGTACCGTGGTTTTGTATTAATAAATTCATAAAAGTGCAAATAAAGATTCATAATAGATACATTAGGCCTACTCCTTCACATCAACTAGCATCCTTTCAAAAAAACGCTTCATAGATAGTCTAGATAACAATTACCAAGCAGGCATGCACCTCCTTTTTCCCCCTCAACTTTGAAACTGCTCCCGCGTGCCTGTAGACCAACAGCATTAACGCACGTTGCAAGTTGCAACTGTTAGTCGACTTTGCAATTACATTCGAGAAAAATAACGAAAGAAAATTATTTACGTCGTGCAACGATTAATGAAACAGTCTTTATTTTAAGGTGTGCCGGCACCCCTGTTCTGTTTGGTGATAAGTATCTCCTTTATTTATCAATGATGTCATTCATTCTTAGCTTAACAAAAAAAGCTAATGTTTTAACACATGACTAAGACAACATCGCAATATGTCGCAAGCTGTCTTTCCTCTAGATCTTTTCATTTCACACATCTCGCACCAATGGTGAAGCAGAAATTATATACAGATGTCGCTTGCCACCTAAAATCCTTGTCGCTTTACACCTAAAATGGATGAGACAATGGAAAATAAATTAGTTCGTTTCGGTGAAGATTTAAAAGAAATATTAGATTGCGAGACGGCAAAACTCCGTAAAAACAAAGAATTTGTAGAAGTAAATAAAAATTGTAAAATAACGAAGGAGTTTTTACGCGATAATAATTTGCAGTGCGTACGATCAGACAAAACAAACAGATTTGTCGTCTGTAACTCTGACGACTTGATTAAAAAGAATGAAAGTATTCTTGCAGATTGTACAACGTATCAAGTAATAGATAAAAGTAAATCTCAATCAATAGAAAATCAATCAAATTAATTGATAAGAAACGTTATTAAAAATAGTTCTCTACATGATCAAACAGAGAAACTATTAAGCACCGGTACTAACCTGGCAAAATTCTTTTCTTTCATTAAAGATCACAAGGATAAAACAGATGATGGCTTTCCGGTTCGACTGATTGCCTCCGTGAGAAACACTCCCATCGAAAATATAGATTGGGTAGTTTCACGTATTTTATCACAAGCATTAAATTTTGTCACTGCCAATTTAACTAAAACTGACGATTTAATAACTTTATTGAATGTTTTACAAAATTTAGAGAGCAATGATGTATTTATTTAATTGGACGTTCAAAGTTTGCATCCGAGCATTCGGCTAGAAACTGGTATAAAATACAATATACAGCTTCTGAGAAACAATCGGAATAGAATTGATAACTATAGCATAAGTATAGAAAATGTAAGAAAGTTATTAGAATTTATTTGTTGTAATTATGAAATTGAGTACCAGAATAAGACCTGCAAACAAATAAAGGGAGTGCCGATGGGCAGTCACTTCGCCCCACCATTCGCAATCATATTCCTGAATGAAATAGAATCTAAAGCCTTGAAATTTCTGGGGTTCAACCCCGCAATATATAAGAGGTACATAGACGTCATACTAGGTCCCTTGACATTTGACAAAAATAAATTTAATCAAATATTAGAAGTTTTTAATTCAATAAACCCCCAGATTGAATTTGCTCTCGAAGCGCCTAAACCGAGCGAATGGTTGAACTTCTTAGACATTAAAATAAAGATTGCTAATGAACAAATGAAATATTCTTGGTATCATAAAGGATGCCATTCCAACATAAGTTTGAGAAAAGACTCCTTTTTACCAAGACACGTAAAAAACAATTACATAAAAATGGTATAGATACAATATCTAAACGTTGCAATGATGAGGAAGTAAAAAATGATAGCTTAGCAGAATTCGATAAAATTCTGAAACGAAATAATTACAGCGAAAAAGAGCGCGAGACAACTGCTAAAATAAAAACGTCAAATAATAACTACGAAAGTAACATACATTTTAAGCTGCCGTATGTTAATGATAGGTGTAATCGTAAAATAAATGATATGATTAAAAAATATATTTTCCCTGTTCGTCTTATCAATGAGTGCGGTCTTCAATCGACAACATACCTTAATAATACGACTAAAGCAAAAACATGCTCTTGTAATATATGCAACGATTTAAATAATAGCAAATACTCTTGCCGAGATCGGTTCGTAGTATATATGTAGTCAATGCGGAGTATCAGCAGCATAAGAAGGCCATTGATAATAAAACCAATAATAGCGCGCTTTACATCCATCTCAGAGATGAACTTAGGGGGATGGCGGCATTGGAAACTTTCAGGTCGGCTTCATTCATAAACTGTTCAACACTCGAGACACACAACAATAGCAGAAGTAAAAGCAATAACATATCTCAAACCTACAATAAACAGGAAACACGAACTTCCAGACTACAATCTGTCTTCACAGTTCGATAATCACGCATGCAATCAATACACTTCTTAATATAACTCACATCCTAGAATATAACTTCACACTGCTGCATCTTGGCCGTTACCATCGACCGATAGAAGGCGCAGGACACCGACAAGGCCCGTCTGGAGTGTTTTACTTTCAGACTTTAAATGATAAATCTCGACCAAACTTTGGGGAGTTTTGCTGATTCAACTTGTGAAAATATATATAGATGATTCTTCACAAGTATCAATGCAGCTTAGAGTTGATAATTTTACATCTGGTGCATGATAAACTTAACTGCCCCCCCCATTCCTAAGCCGTCCTTTTGAACATAAGCTTAAAAAATAAACTTCAAACTTCTTCAGAAAGCGAAAGCATAATGCGTGACACAGAAACAGATTGTTTTTCTGAATCTGACTAGAATGGATATTGACTGAAGATCGTGGCGCAACCGGGGGAACTATGTTGTGGCATAAATGACCAATGAAAAGATTAGAATTCCGCATTTGACTGATTCTAACCCAATGCTGCCTCTACAGGAAATTGCGTGCGAGTTTTGGGCTACTATTTTACATTGCTTGAAGCATAACTTCAATCTTAGAGACTTTGTTGTTGTCAATTAAGTGGCCTTGAGGTTTGTGATCTTACTCGATGTCGATTTATTATCTTAATCCTTTTCCTGTTTTCATGACCAGGCGTTTGGCATCCGTTGCCCCTAAAGGATGTCATCCCATCTGCCGATTCTCACACATTATGTTATTTGTTTGACTGCCCGTGTGGAGTGCAGTATGTAGACCCTTGGGAGCTTGAATAGCCGAGCACCTTCCAAATTAGCTCCATCAAGGAAAAGATAATTAACCGCCCGAGATCTACGAATGCTTCGTCATCCGTCGTCGCCAGTCATTCGATCACTTGCGACAAGCACAGTTTTATGTGATCTTTCAAAGTCAAAATCATGTTCAATGGGGGCAAACAAACAATACAAATGGGGCAAACTAAATGAATTAATGAGCCTGAAAGAAGAAAGCATTATCGGATTTGTGTCAATAAATTGTTAAAGTCAAATGACTTTCTTTTTCTATTCCCACAGAGCTCCGAACGAGAATGAAAGACTCAACTGTCTTGTGAAATTTGCCAGATGTTAAACGTAATGCACTGTTCAATTTGGTACAGTTTGCAGTATATATTGGATATGCATGCACCGAAGTCGTCAGATATCTTCATGAACAAATATCACAGCCATAGAGGTGTGATTTTCATGTATTGACCTGAGGTAAGTCGCTGCGAGTACAACCTTGAATGAGACATTCGCCACAGCCTACTGCAGCAGTTGACATACTCTCTATCCAGATTACCCTCTGTTAACAATATGTTCACTAATCAGCATATGACAGTGATCCATAAAACTATATTTTTCACTATATTCACTATATTTCACTGTTTTCACTATACTATTCAATGCAAAATGCAGTTTTCGATAAGATGTAAGAGGAAAACGTGCGACTTAGAATACAGAATAATAGATCGAAAACTTAAGCCAAGTGCCATGCTGCTAGCTCAACAAAATTGTCGGATTGTGATCTTTCAGCTGATTTGCTTTTTTTTAATCAGGCGATTAATAGGCCGACGTGGATGGTCTTGGAAAATGCAAAGTCGCAGGCCAGAACCCACTTTAACACGTGCTCGTGCTAACAACACTGCATCGTGTGAATGATTGCAATGGATAGAATCAATTCCTGGTTATTTTAGGAAATCCTCCATGACGCAAAAATATTCTACAAATACCCAGAGCTTGAGAAACTAGAGCCTATAGTGACACAGCGCTATCATGTTGTTAAACATTTCAGGAAAACATTCCCACCCCATCAACTCACGAATCACGTGCGATTGCCAAGTGGTCTCTTAAATTGTTGTGTGGAATTTCCGTATGACTTCATAGAGGCAGATTTCGCATGCAAACTTCTTTTCGATCAAAACACTCGCTATTCCAATCTAAGATGGAAATATCGATGTCACATAATGCTGCTTTAAATGCTGGGATCCACTATTCAATAATAGCTCAAGAAGAGAGGTTTGTCATAAAGCAAAATTACAACGCAACCGAGGCTGCAATTCTTACTGTCTCATTTGGTTATAGCAATATGAACTATGGTTATAGCAAGTTGCAACATGTGTTCAGTGAGAAAGTTGCGAATGCTTTCTAAGCTTGCTCAAGCTCCTTTCAACTGTCTCCGAGGTGGCCGCGCCCGAAGTAACTTAGCACACAAATTGCAAATCAGAACATAGAATCACGTGTGTAGTTGATAGTCCGCCAGCCAGAACGAGGCCGAAATCGAGACTTTCAAAGAATGATGTACAAACCATGCCAACTACGAATCTGTGCATCTGCCGAGTTCTACCTGGTTCCTCTTCTTGTCAGACAGGATCAAAGGAGAACACATGTCAATCCAATGGAACGCAGATTGCAGTTTTCGGATAAAATGGAACTTTTGTGTGGGTAAATCCAATTTATTCCACAACATTTCTGTCTTTTCAACTTTGGGTCTCCGATTTCCGTGAAAATTTGCATATATACTCATTTTTTTACGCTGAACACGAAAATCTTAACGGCGACCACACCAAATAAAAACTTTCCATAGAAATCTAGCACTTTTAAAAAGTCATTTTTTCTACATCTCGGTCAGAGGACAAATTGATGTCGGTCAGATAGATGTCGAATAGGAAACTCTTCGGCTTCTGCATTTGGGTTGCTGATGAAACTGGGAACTTAGGATGAATGCTTGTATGCGGAAAGCGAAGTGACCAAAATGTAACGTATTACATATAATGTCCGTTGACCGTGACCTACCTTGTCCTCTGACCGAGATTTTTAAGGTCTCGGTCAGAGGACAAATTGATGTCGAACAGGAAACTCTTCGGTTTCAGCATTTGGGTTCATGAGACTGCGGGAACTTAGGACGAATACTTGAACGCGTAAAACGAAGTGATCTAAATGTAATTGCATACATTATCATGTCTTTAGACCGAGACCCTTGTACTCTGACCGAGATCTTCAATTTCAACGTTGTCCTCTGACCGAGATTTTTTAGGGTCTCGGTCAGAGGACATTTTCGTGGTTTTTGGAGATTTTGAGAGGGTTAATTGATATAAATAAAAAATTTCTTTTGCATAGATGTTAAGAGCATGGATCCCTCCTATGTTGTGAAATTTCATCGATTCCTGACTAAATTTCTGGTTTCAGCATCCATATGAAATTTTTGGGAATATTCAAATTCTCTGGTCGAAGAAACGGATAAAAATATTTTTAAATCAATATTGCTCACTTGTAACGGCATCAAACTGAATTTTCTTTACGGATTTATAAACTAGCACACTAGAGGATTCGTTTGGTGCAAAACGTTTAATGGAAGAATCAATATTCTTCGAGAAAAGGTACCTCGGTCAGAGGACAGAAAACGTCTCGGTCAGAGGACATTTTTTTCATTGGACAATGGAAACCCAGTGAAAATTCAATGATTAATATTGATTATAACATTTAAAATTAGACTGTCTTAAAGAGCTGATCTTCTTCTTTCAGATGATATAAATATTAGTGGGTGTATTTTAAAGTATCTAATCGAAAATCCGTGTTGAAGTAAGAGTACTGTAACTTTGGACATGCCTTTTTGGTCTTTTTTCGGCAAAAAACGGCAACTTGTGAAGAAGGTCTTGGCTTTGTGACTTTTTAAAAACCATGCCGTAATTGATGAGATCTTTACGGTTCGATTAAAAAAAAAACTATTGAAATCGGTTCAGAAATATGGATTTTACAAATCAAAGACACATTTTCGTCAAATGTTGTGGAATAAATTGGATTTACCCGTGTGCTTTATCTGATTAAGCGAAAATTAGGCCTATAATTTCTAGAATAATAATTCCTGGGATGGAATGTCATCAGATCACTCCTTGCCGTTCATGCTCTGGTTCGCCGTTCATATGTTCAGCTCTGGCAAACCTCCGAATGTCGGCGAACACAAGTATTTTGAACAATTTAATCCACGTTTAAGCACATTCTCGCATGCATTGCCGATCAGAGGCCTGAAGATGATCTGAAGACATTTCACATCAAAATTATGGCTCTAGATTTACTAATTTTCCGTCATTTCGAGAAAACATGGAAATTTCACTCCAACCAGGGATTGCAATTTGAGACCCATTCGATTAGTAAGTTTTTTTTCTTTAATCGTGTCGGACATGAAGAGGAAAAAGGTAGAAATCAACACACGCGCAGATTCGTAGTAGGCATAGGAAGTACATCATTCTGTAAGTCATATCGTGATTTCCCTAAAATCACGATGCGCATCAACAGCAGCACAGAATACGAATTCCATCTTGCGAATCAATTTGATTAATTGCCTGTATTTAGACCATAGAGTAAGTATATAGTAGATAGAGTGTCAATTCAAAAAAGAATCTGCATACAGTGAAAATTTTTATGTGATTTTTACGCAGTTTTTTGCGAAGACTGCGTTCCTGCGGTCCAAAAATTATTTGAACAATTTTTAAAAATCTGAATTTTTGCAAGTTATTCCCATGCTTATATACTACCGAGATGAAGTCACTTTATACGTTTTATGAAGCAAGTTGGATATCAAAAAGCAATGGATATTTGCTTACAAGCATATTAATTAAGCGGAAATTAAGTTGATGATCAAGGAAATTTCATGAACTGTATTATAATGCAAGTCCCTGCAATACTTCAGGGAAAAGTTGAGATATTAGAGAGCTTCTTGGCTGAGATGTCATGTTTTTAATTTAATTTTCAGCGGCATGATTTTATGATTCACAAGGCGTCATTTCTTGAATCTGAATAGTATTATGGACCCATTTACATATTTTAGAGTCAATTATGATCATTGCCTTTGGTTATGATGTTTTGATCTTTCAGTGGCAGGTAGTTTGTATGATTACGCTTAACAAAAGAGTCATAAGGCTGAACTTTAAAATAATGGTAACCCATGGAACTGGTAATTTAACAAACTTTGTTACCTCTCCAAGGTTGTTATGACAATGAGGATTTGTAAATTACTTTTCTTTCTTCTGTATTGCTATCATAATCAGTCAAATTCGTGCACATTTCTTCAGAAGTGCACAAAAAATTGCATATCTCACTTATGGTACTGGGTCTCAGCCCGAGTTCATTTAATGAAATCGAATGTGTATACTCATTGGGCATTTGAGTTGCTACTGTGCCCAATATACTTAATCTATGGTTTAGACTTTTAACCACTATTTAGTCGCACTATGTTGATTCTTCTTCATCCATCGACTTGATGCGATTGATCGGCGAATAATGAGATGGGCATTGTGAACGTAAGATGAAAATAGACACAGTTAATATGATGATTGTGAAATAGTTGCAGCTTAAGGTGCAAAAACCGCTTAAAGTGCTTGCTTGTCAATGCATCGGAAGAATGATGTGATGTCATCCTTATCACAGCCCTGATTATACATTTGATTATTGAAAAAATATCATTTATATCACGTTGCTCTCATACTGTAACTTAATGTGATAAAGCGTATGCTTTCTTAACTTTACACTATTTACATAATTGACAGTATTTCTATAAATACTACTCTTCAGTTGGAAAGTAGCATATAAACTGCATATAATCGCTTGTAGTCTGAACCACAATAAAAAAACATCGCAAAAATATAGCTGGATATTTATAAGCACTCAGGTGGATATAGAATCACAAAATCTGTCAGACATTTATTTCAGTTTTTGTGAGTAGTCCAAACCGAACTGGAACGATTAGCCAATATTCAAAAATGTTGATTATGATTGAGATTATGATTAAAGTGTTCAAAAGTTTGATTATGATTGATTGAAGTGTTGAAGAATATTATTATGATTGATTGAGGTTTTCGAAATTGTAATTGTGATTAACGTGGTCAGACGTTTTATCGTGAGCGCTGGGTAGGTCAAATGACCTGCAGGGAAGATATTTTATGACGAGGCGTGAACTCATGTTCATGACCTTGCATCAAGGATTGGTACTCTCTGCGACATTGTGTACTTTCCGTCCTTACACAGTCTAGCTGTCACTCTGCCATCGGCGGTCGTGTTCTTATCTCAGCTGATGTTGGGATGACAAAAATCAAATTTCATCAAATTTTCTGATTAATAAACGTGATTCTGATTAATGATTAATTAAATTTTCAAAACCTTGATTATGATTGAGTTTGATGATTTGAACTGAACTTCAATGACGTGATTATGATTAGCCTTAAATAGTCAATTGATTAAGATTTTTATTGATAAAATGATTGATTAATCCAGTTCTAGTCCAAACTGCTTTAATCTCTTATGATTAGGATTATGTTGCCTTTGCTTTGTCATTATAGCCTCTACAATGCTGATCTCATAATTGAAATTTCCTTTGCACCTTATGCGAAATTGATTATTCATGTCCTGAGTATAGTTCGAATTATTAATATGGTGCCTCGCTGCTGCATGCGAACGTTCTCTTTACTGTGATTGCTGTGTTCTCGGCTGCTTTCAACCGAACTGAGTTTTCGAAACCTAACATAGCCGGCTAACCGTGTTTCCAATGCCCTGACCGTTAGACTAACAGTACATTGGCTAGACATGAAGGAGCTGTCTTCTCTCACGTTGATGTGATAGCTGGACCAATATTTCTGATTATTGACAAATATTTCCTTCTTGGACCTGATTATTCACAATATTCCACCGGGACACTGATTGTACGCAACACAGCCGCACAAGGTCGAGCACACCAACCGTGATTATGAAGGAAATTTCGGTTGGAATAAACAGAAAATGTTAAGAAGTCATTATTGCCCCTTCGTAGATCGTACAGAGATCGGACAACAGTAAATTATGCAATAAATTTGGGACATCATAACTTCTCTAAAAGTACACAGATTTCGACGAGTAATACACCAAAAGAATGCTCAGAGAAAGCCCTTTCACCTCGTGTTCGATTCATTATCATGCTCACATGCCTCAAAATTGAAGATTTGAGAGTTTTGAAAGTAGCGTTTTTCACATTTTGATCTCTGTCCACGTTAAACAATGACGGATACGAATATCATAATAGCTCATTGAAAAGCTGAGAACATAAACTCTCGAATGGTGTATGGCCTGTCAATGTAAAATGAAATTGAAGAGCAGGAGAATCGATTGAAGTTTGACATAATTTAGGTGGTCCGTTCTTTATAATCAACTCTACGCTGTCATGACAGAAGTATCTAAACCAAAGTAAGTAGTGTATAAGGGAAGTATACAATCAAGGCATGGTTTGTGGGGACATCTATGATATTACTTTTTCGCCAGCTCTTATCAGCAGTTTTATCTGATATCTCAATTGATAACAGAAGAGTATTGAAATTAAATGGAAGGGAATGAATAACTATGTCAAATAACTATGTCTCAATTGATAGCAGAAGAGTATTGAAATTAAATGGAAGGGAATGAATAACTATGTCAAAACTTTGAAGCAGTGAAAAATCATACAATTATCCGTACACGTTTGGAAGACAAAATACAGATGAAGATCCATTTCTATGGCTAGAATGTTGATTTGATTTGGCATAGAAATTAATTGATTATTAACGAACTAAATAGGCGACTGTAAACCACTCATTTATCTACACGATTGATGTGGGCGGTATATGAATGTTTTCCTTTATTAATACATTTGCCAACTTTTGTCCACTGAACATGGTCTCGAATCTACAAATACTTCATCTTCTTGCTGATAGCCAGTTGTACACACATTCATTAATCAGTTTATGATTTCGATTCATGAATGGATGTTGGAAATATGATATGTCAGGCGATTGAGACATTCAAGACTCAAATGCAGGACACCACTTATATATTGCATCACATTGTAGGAAACGAGCCATTTGAATGTAAAATGACCCGACGCGTTTCGTCTTATAGACTGTCTCAAGGGTACACTGACAGGACTACATGATGCGGGTTATATGCTCAGGTCTTGGATTTGATTTCTCCTCACACTAGCTCATGTCGCTTATTCATCAAATTAGGCATTTTCGACGCAATCCAGCGAGATTCAGCTGTCTCAGTAGATATCGCCGATTTCTGTTTATCCAAAATACTGCAGTTGAAGTAATTAATGTCCATCACTTCAGCGGTATGGTGTTTTAGATCAAGATCACTCAGGGCACTTTTCTTGTCTCTATTTTTGACACTACGTTCGTGTTCATTATACCGTGATCGAAAAGGTCGACTACTTTGACCAATGTGCTTTATTTGACAGATTTCACACGAAAATTCGCAAACCAAATGTTTGTCGTTACAGTTATATTTAGGACCGATCTATTTACAAATGTCACATTGACAAAAGTCTTTATTATCTACATGTATTTTAGCGTTTATTTTTCATTTAGATTTTATTATTATTCTATTTTGTTCTGTAGTCTCACGCCTGGTCTGGCTGTAATTCTCACGGGTATATCATTGCCATTTGAATGAGTTAAATGTTACATTTTGATGATTTGTAGGCATTCAGAATGAAAAATTTTATGCAATGGTATTCTAAAGCTTCATATTTTTCACTTGTCATCTTTGTTCTGTTTTATGAGAGATTTTTGCTTCATCCTAGCACACACATGCTTCATAACATTAATATATACGGCAGACAGAATAAAATATAGGGTAGTTATTTTGTATACTTGTAGCTCATATATAAATTTCGGTTGAAGGAAGACCTTTTCTAAATTGATGAGAATTTGATTATTAAGCTTCGGCTACAAGCTTAAGTAAAAAATAAAATAACGAACAATAGCGAACAGCGCCATTACAAGTAGGTGTCAGATTCGCCACAATAGGTGGACGATTAACTTGACGGTCGCTGTAGTACAATAAATCATGATGAAATCAACTAGATCTGTAAATCTGCAATTTTTTGATGTGTTGTGAAACTTTACGTTGTATATGTGTAGGCCTATATTAATAACCACTATGATACACGGGTATATGCATATGTATAGGTCTACATTAATAATCACTGACATGAATCATTCTGACATCGTGTGTATCATTGAACAAATAAATAGATTTCGCACCATCAGTGTCTGATTCATCCCATTTTACCTCAGGTCAAAAATGCATCCGCATTATTAAGCAAAGTGATCAATGTCCGTTTGAAATTTTTGAATAGGACTACTCCTAGGGATTATACAAGTCCATCAATTTGTACCTTCTGATAAGCCTAAAATTGTTCTCAAACATACTAATTTCATTCAAAACTGAAAGCTGTATAATTGCTAAGACTGATGATGACATCTTTACATCGAGAACGAGCAGCGACTACAAATTGCTAAAAAGACAGATTCAGCAGATAATTATGTGAAAAATACATAATTGTGAAAGATAATCGCTATACCAATACTGCGACAGTAGCAATAGGTAATACCTTGGTTGGTGCACTTTTGCAAAAAGATAATTTGACGCATAAATCAGAACAACTTTCATGTACCATGGCCACGCCTGATCTCCATGGTGGAACACATCGACTGTTTAAAACATAGCAATCATTGGAATAAGAGAAAATACAAGTAAATACAGTTCAAGGCATGTGCACTGCAAACTTTGTCATTGACAATGTGTCATTATTATGTAGATTTTGCATGTTACATAGCAAAATCTACATAATAATGATATTTTCCTAAGCTGTATTTCTATGGGAAAATATTGATATGATAAGTTTTGGGGAAACTATCATGGAAAAGCTTAGGACAATACTACACCTTTTCCATGTCTATTTCAGATATTTCCAAATCGATTTCAGATATTTCCAATTGAATTTCAGATATCTTCTAAGTTGAGATTGTTAATAGATATCTGAAATTCAATTGGAGAAATCTGAAATAGACATGGAAAAGGTGTAGTAAAGTTGATAAAGAAATCTAACAACAATTAATCATTTCGGATGTGCATACAAATAAAAGGAAAATCACTAGTTATTTACAATTTAAAAGTACAGTAATTGCATATACACATTATAAATTGAAAAAGGACATGAAATATATACAGATGCAGCGGTCAAAAAATAAAAAAGTAGTTAATACCGACGGAGAAGAAATAATCCTTCCTTCTGAGCAACTAATGACAGTAATGATAGTGGAAGTGACTAATGACAGTAGTAATAAGCATATTACATGTACGTTACTATTTAGATTACACCAGGATTAACAGGATTAACAGGATTGATCAATTATCCCTTCCGTTGCATTGTGAGTAATTGTCTAGGTAACCCATAGATACAGTCATGGCTCATTTTTGGCATGTGCAACTATTGCTGAAAACAATGGATTGGCAGTATACATTCGTAAAGGTAGAGGAAATCCCCGAGGGCAGATCTCGGCTAATAAAGGCTAGTGCAATTTATCTAAGGACTTTCGGTGTACTCCGCACATCATCTTCAGAGAAGTTGAAATGAACAGCATCATCATACGGACACGCTGACATTCACTTTTGGTTCTTTATGCTGACGATGCTATTCTATTTTAGTTCTCGTACAAAGTGACTTTTCAAAGTTTGAAAGTTGAATTGGTCAACAATTTGACGCCTGCCATCAAATTTTCTTTGGAGGAAAAAGAGGATTGTAGAATATCGTTTTTGGACATCCTCATCGACCGAAGCGATGGATTGGATTTCTTTCGATTAATCGCAAGCCAACCCACACGAACTTCTATCTGAAAGATCCTTAAATCATCCCAAGTCGTCGTTCATATCTGTCGTCAAGCAGTTGACCACCAGGACCACCCGCATCTGCTCTACTGGTGCGATCTCCCAGAAAGGAGGCTAGTCGCCGCAACGTTCCTTCGCAACGGTTACTATTTATGTGGTGATTTAAATGACCTCAGACATCACAGTGACGAAATATCTTGACTAGCATCGCTATCTCCGATTGTTAATTTTCCAACACGAGGCAATGCAACGCTGGATCAGATTTTCACGAACGTTACAGGTGACCCACCTTCACGCATTGCTCCGTTATCACGTTCCGACTACTGTGGAATTTTCTGGGCTGGTATTCCTAATCGATTTATGATTAAGAAGAAAGTGATGAAAGTAACTAAATCGCGCCTCATTGCCTTCATCTCGTTTATCAATGATATTGACTGGCTGGAATTCATTCGCTGTTTCGATGATGTGAATGAGACGTTCGATCAATTCGCTAATGCTTTGAAGTCTGCCCTGGATTTCTACTGTCTTCAAGTAACAATTCGGTTGTCTCCTTCTGATAAGCCTTGAGTAAAACCGTTCTTAAAGCATTTAATTGACGCTCGTGATCGTCCTTTCTTTAATAATCAATTGCAGAAATATTATCGCCTCCGCGAAGAAGTTACTGAACATGTCAAATGTCTCAAGTCCAATTATATCAACGATCTCAAGTCCCAGAAATATCTCAAAATGTTTTGACAAGCTGTTAAATCTCTTGGGTGTGTTGCTGCCTCATCACCAGTTGCTAAAGATACTTCAGTTTCTGTTGATGATTCCAACGATTATTTCACATCTGTGTTACAGACTGATGACTCTGTTGCTCCTATCTATTCATCAGCGGATGATCAGTAAGAGTAGCGCAACCGATGGTTTGTCTTGTTGGGTGTTTCGTAACAACTCGAACTGTTTAGCACCTGTTGTAGAAACCTGTGCAAGTTGGAGAAAACATAGCGCACTCTCCAAAGCAATAGAAGTATTTACCACCGAGGTTACATAAGTTTCTGCTAATAAATTGCATCATAGACACAACTGGATACGTCCTCAATTAAAATGTAATGTCACCCGGAAAGAACATGCACTATAAATATTGGTCTCTGAGAATTAATTTATCATGACAATCACTGGAGCAAAAACCAAACTTCTGCTAAATGCCATTAAGTCATGGACACACCCTCAATTGAAATGCGACATTACATGTAAGGCAACCAATCTTTGCGCTTAGTTAACAATGGAATCTCGTAGCACAATAAACAATGCTGGATCAAATACCAGAGAGACACATTCATATGTACATTTCAAAAGAAAAATGAAATAATTAGCGCCTTGTCACAGCAGTACATTGTGTCATGTAAAGCAACTAATAAATGAATCCATCATGTAATAGTCAGAGCTCTGGGTTACCAACTGAATTCAAATGCAAATCGAGTTGACTGCAGGTAGAAAAGCCAGTAGAAGAGTTGGTCAAATATTGATACAGAAACAATAATTCGATTAAATGTGCTAATGTAATGTGCGACTTCAATTGAAGGTGTCTCCATAGCAATGAAGGTGTATCCATCACTTAATTGTATTCAGCAGAAATTTGGTTTGTCATGATAAATTAATTCTTAGTGACCGAATTTATAGCGCAAAGATCAGATACCTACGTGACAGAATGTACTTTTCGGGTGACATGTAATGTCGCATTTCAATTGAGGGCGTGCCTCGGTGTTTCCAAGATGTATTTGCTAGCAGAAAATTATATAACCTTAACGAATCCTTCCATTGCTTTGGAGAGTGAGCTGAGACTCCTATATTTTCTACTACTGGTATACCGGAATGTTAGTTGCTACTTCTAGTGGCAGCGAAAATCATGGTATGAATAGTTAGAGTTTTGTAGCAATTACCCCCAGTGTTACACTGCTGCCACTTCATCACAATATGTCTTGGCCAATCCTTCAATTTTTGTAAAGAAATGCGAAATACAACTAACTAGATGATATTCAAAGAATTCCCGCGAATTCTTGAGAATTGCTGCAAAGCGCTTGTTTCACTATAAAGCTGGTTTACAGACGATTGACAATTAAGAAAAACCGGAGTAAATTCAATTTTGAAAGCTTGAATATGAGCTCCCAAGATCAGTTGATTGCCAATGATTTTGCTGGCTATTCCCCATGGAAAAAGTCCCAGAAAAAGATAGATGGTAGTGCTAGCTTCGGCATTATTATTAGCATTACTATAAGGTATATGCAGTTGACCACGTGACGGGAGATAATCTTTCCGAGAAAGTTATACAAAAGTAATCAAAACTCTCCTGTTCATGAATAGAAAGTAGCCGATGCTGTTATTATTATTATAGGCGAAAATTTGGGAAATAAAATAATAATAACAGCATCGGCTACTTTCGATTCATTCTTTATAATGCTGTTTAAGCGGAATTTTACTATTTTGAAAAAACTCTCCTGTTCAGTTTATAGGCCGATAAAGTAAACGTTAAACCTATCAAAGACAGGCCTTCGGCGTCCAGCGCCTTCAACGGTCGATGTTTGGGTGGGACAGATGCAGCCTTTGTGAAGGTTTATATAAGAGTGAATGATATCAAGAACTGTATTGCATGTGTGATTGGCTGTTGAGCTGCGAAGTCAGATTGTAAAAAGGTAATTCATGTTTCCTATTGATTGCTGGCTTAAGTTGTGTGATTGCTTTGGCTTCTGTTGTTGTTGTATCTCGTGTGTTGGTCAGTTTGCCAATGAGACCGACCTGAAAAGTCCCGATGTCGCAAGCGCCATAATGTTTTTCTATTAAGTGTTGATAACTCGAAGTGCTCGATGTACTTTTGTTTTTTTATAGTTCGTTCATGTTCTTGATGCCTCGTCTTAAGCATTCTCGCTGTTTAGCCGATATAGAATTCATCATACATTCTACAGGTGTATTTCTACACAAACATTTTCCGGCAAATATTACTCTTACATTCAAGGCAAATCACGCAATTACAAATTTAGTTATTACGCTTGTGCTTAAAAAATGATGCCGATTTCACACCATATTCGCTTGTGACTTTGATGGGGAATTTGTATTCATTGCTTAATTTATTTACTTTGCGATTGCATCTGTCGTTTACAAAAGGCAATTTGAAAATTACTGTCTTATGTGGTTTTGATTTTTCCTGCTTGGTTTTCCTGACAACTATGGCATTAGTCTTGAAGACGTAGAGCGTTTGCTAAATTTTATTTGTCATAATTATGAAATAAAATATAATGATAAAGTATATAAACAAATATAGGGAGAACCCATGGGTGCTCATTTGTCCCTCCGTTTGCAATAAATGTCATGCATAGCATTGAAACGGAATCTCTAGCTAAATTGAATATTCAACCCGAAATATAAAAATGGTATATTGATGACATCATAATAGAGCAACACCATATGATGTAGGCTCATTTAGTGAAATATTGACTGCTTTCAATTCAATAAATAAAAATATTAAGTTTACACTAGAAACGCCTGGAGAATGGTTGCCATTTCTAGATACGAAAATAAAAATTTCAAGAAACGAGGTCATATATATAGCTGGTATCATAAAGAACATTACTTTACGCACTGTATACAAAAGGGCGCTGTGTATAAAATTCAAGAAAATAGGGCTGTTGGTACAAAAATTTTAGCTCTAATTACAAATTCATTTATATATTAGAAAACAGTTATGTAACAGAACCAAAGCGCATGAAATACAATTTTTGAATTTCCAATAAGGGCGCTTGGTACAGTGAGTGTACCAAGCGCCCTTATCGAAAATACTTTTTGTTCTGATTACATACTCATTTATTCAGTAATAGACAGGTATGCAATAAAATTCGAATATATTTAAATTTTGAATTTTCAATTAGGGCGCTTGGTACAACAGGGGTACCAAGCGCCCTTATTAAAATGATCAAAACAGCTACAATATATAGAATATTCTATCTTGTGATGTTCAGAAATTCTTATATAGATTCTTGTACCACATAAGGCTAACTCAGATCTTATTTTGTGGCAAGTGTTGAAGAAAGAAAGAATTAGGTCTATAACCTAAGCTGCGAGCCTTTTGAAAGAAAAATATCAATGTTTGTCTTAGACCATGTTTCTTGCAATAACATTTAAGTTTGATTTTGTTCCAATAATAATAGTTGAGTCTAGTCCAATCATGTATCTACTCTTCTTTTATCTATCAACAATAATGCATCATGTATGAAATATTAAGTTTACTTGTTATGTCGATAATCTTGAACTAAACAAAGATACTTTCTATACAGCATTTCTAAAATGATCGATGCAATGTGCTTTATATTTCATCTTACACTTTATATGCTTCTTATGACGCAAACGAAAAGACATGTCATATGTTTAGGTATAGACAAACTTCTGTTACACTAAACCAATCATTCATAGCAGAAGAATCAAAATTTGCATGATCCAACGTGTCAATTTGAGACACGAATTCATCCCAGTCGCTGAACCGGTCATTTGACATCGCGAAATGAGCCAGCGAATTCTAGGAATATGCCTTTAAATCGCTCTTCATTGGCTTCAATTAGTTGTTACTAGCTGTCACGTTTGCCAGTTTGTATTGCTCCACCTTGATGAAATCACTGTCATCAACTGCAGCCAAGAATGTAACTGCTCAATCATTCCTGATTTCGATAACATACATAAAAGTTTGTCGTGTAAATTTCTTACTAAATGTAGATCTCCAGCTCATCCTTTATATGAACATTTGTTTTTTTGCTTATCGCATTTTTCAACGTCTAGACGTCAGAATTCATTTTTTTATCTGGTGTTGTATGATTGGTAACGCTGCTGAATCGCATTCTCCATTATTATCGTATATATTTGTCAAAGCCTACATGTTGCAGAAAGTGATCATTCTATAGATAAGTTCCAGCTGATTTGCTATTTCTCTGTATTTGTATATTTGATTTCTATTCATATTCAATAAACACATTACTTACTTACTTACTTATCATGCCGAGTCATTTCTATTTTTGTACGAATATTGCTGCTAGTATGCGGAAAATTTCGAAAGTGATAAATTTTGCAATAACAAGTATATGATAAATGCCTCGATAGAGGATTTAAATGGTCAGAACGTCCGAGTGGCGAAGCCACAAGTACATTTAGCCATTTGGATCCGATATCGAGGCATTTATAGCATATTTATAGTACTGTATTCAATGATATCAACATTGATAAACATAATTGATATTTTCAACCATTTGAGATTCTGTATTCTTAGAGATCTAAAATATTTCTAGAGTTAACTTTTTTATATTTTGTTGAAAGTGTACAGAGCACGTGCAGCATCGATTCCCATTGGAGGGCGCTTGGTACAAATTGCCTCCTATTCACGCTATAGTACCAAGCACCCTAATTATTATTAGCATTGCTATAAGGTATATATCTGCATTATTATTTGGCGAGCACTTGGATAGCGATACGTTTGCGACACATTAATTCATGCGAAAATGTTAGTTAGTTCTAGACTAGCAGCATGTCACGAATGTTGTGCTTTCTACTCTTTCAATGTGCTCTCTAAGTAGTTTTCTATGTTTATTAATGCGGTCCCTGAAATTTGATGTCATTGGTAAACTGCGCATTTGACGACCGCTCATTCAATTATGTATTCCGGTATGACTCTTCTCACTTTCCTCTGCTCTCATTGTCAGGGTGGAAAGTTAGATGCAGCTTAGAATTTCCGGGAGAAAAACAGCTGCAATTTTTGGAAGTTGATGCATTTATTCGTTGTTTTTCATTTCTCACATAATTTAGTTTTAGTGTTTGAGGGATGTGCGATCTGTAATTCACGAAACTGTTCTTCTATGCAGGTTTACAATAAAATTCAAGCGGCGCACGACTATTTTTCCTATCTTTGTAAGGTATTAAAAATTTTCTTTTTGACCACTTAGTAAGTTCCTGCATGTGCCATCGCTTTGAATCAGATTGCACTTCTAGCAAAGTGATACGATTAAGCAATCTAATTCTGTGGTGAAAAGTGCGAATGGTTCTACGTGGGTCAATCCAGAAGGACGGTGCATGACAGGCAGAAGAAGGCACACTATGCTTTAGTACCACTTTGCATACTAGACCTGCTATGGTAGACACACTAGACAATATTATAAATAGTAAAATGAATATAGATGAATAGTTATGAATACAGATCTTCTGAATCATGACATACTCTTTTTTAATTGTTTTTTATTCATTTATTTTACAAAAGACATGGATATGTAGTCCGCTGTTTGCTGTTTGCGGTTGTTAACACTGATCAATAACGCTGAAGCAAGAACATGATTGATTTAATTAAACAATTGCGTAATTCAATACCATTATGGGTGACTTTACAGTTATTTAGCATAAGACAAAGACATCAATTAAATACCTTAAGCAAATACGACATTCCGTTATATTCAGCAGAGTAATTAATTTTTGGCTGATGCGCTTTTGTCACTAATGCCTCTACAATACTGATTTCATAGTTACTTGTACATTTATATTTTACGCGGAACTGATTTTTTATATCATGCGTACAGTAATTACAAATCCTTGCGTTGCTATGCTCAAAGCTGCTTCAAATTACAAACAAATTACGAATCAATGTGCACCTCTATATCTACAATTGTCTGTTATAGGAAAGACATTCGAAAGCTTCGTTGATAATACGGTGTAAAAGATTAAATTTCTCATGAGATAAATATGCCGTTAATCTTCATGTCCTTTCAAAATGACATTGAAAAATACTTGGTTGAGGTAATGTGAGCTGATTTTCCTTACAGCATCGTCTGGAAATGTACAGCAAACGCTTCCATCACAATTTGCCTTCGCGTAGAGGGCATAGGGAAGTGACGCCCATCAAGTTTTAACTCTTCTTCCATAGTTTATGACTTGCATAGCTATTAAATCGCGAAATAAATGTTTTATCCCACTGATTTCATGGAGACAACCATTCAGAATAGTCATAGAGTTCAATCATGTCCAAGCTACATTCCAAAATTTTCACACTACCCAGATAAAAACAATATTATCATGCATAATGTTACGCATAAATCATTAACACTTTACAATACAATTTGCGATTTTAATAGCACTTTAAACTAGTCCTCTGCTAGAATAGTGCTCCTGGGAATATGAACAGGAAACACAAAGGAAAGTTAGGATTTAAAGTTAGTTTATATTTAATCGAGATAGATCAACTCGCATCAAGAGCTATGTACATGCATTCACCTCGCATTTGGCTCGGAGAATTCATAGCTTTTGATGCTCGTAGATTCTGAACATTTATCTTCCGAAATCAGTTAGATAACATTTTATTATTATGATTTAATATATTATTTATGAGATTTGACACCAGTAAAGTCGTTTTGCCATAGATAACTCAAAATTTCCTCCTATGCATCCATTGCAAAATGACACCAGTAATGACGGAAATAGACATCAAAGGTGACTTCATCTGCTAGCTATGAGTAGATATCTAAACATAATGTAAAATTATCAAAGAATACAAAGCAATCATCAATTTCATATACTACATGTGAGGTTTTTCCACTAACACACTTCATTTCTTCTACCTCTGTTTGCTCTTCATCATTGTGGTATTCTTACAAATAAAATGTTAGTTGTCTTTTTTTATACATTTTCCTTCAAACTATGAATTCCATGAAGTTTCTTCCTGATAAAAATACTGTTTAGTTTCAAGAATCATGCACTCGTATCACTGTGTACAACCTTTAAGATATGCCTTTCATAGTGTATTTCCTCTGTTCTACACGAAAATTTGGCATTGCTTCTGTAAAATTTGGCATTTGAAATAGAGAATTTGATTTGGTGAACAAAGTCTCAAGTCGCTGATGATATCAAATTATAAAGAGAGTTGTTGTCAATAGATAAATGCGCATCGGAAGAGTGTGGCCAAGAGATATTGACGACCAAACCATTGAATGCATTTGCTCATTGCTCGAATTAATAGTTCTGTTAAGATTGCACAATTTAGGGTTTGAAATGATAGAAAAGTTCGATGAACAGCTCTTTTCAAATGATAGAGTTCATGAAATGTTGGAAATGGATTCTCGCTACGTCATGATTTTAGCGAAAATAGTGGACAATTTCAAAGCATCTACGACCAGTTTCTCGTGCGATGGTAATTTTGCATTGCTCAGAAGATAAAAAAACAATAATGCTATTAACTTGGACATTTCAATTAATTATCATCACGTCATCTGATCAACTGCCTACATATTGATTTCTATATTGTGAAAATGTGTTATGCTTTGTTAATAAATTGTTCAAAATCTTCTGCTCTGAAAGTGTCAGTGAGCTAAGACCGCTGGTTATGAAATGACATATTTAACTGGAGCCTGAGATTTTCCCTTGATATCGAATGGGACGCGCACTCGTCGATATGGCAGCATTACTGGTGTCATATCGATACAATAGTCTTATAATATGTCTGCATTAGATAACTACACCTGGGAGATGTATATGATAAACCACTGTTTTGAGGAGTGAACCAAGGATCATCTACGAGTGCGAAGCACGAGTAGATGTCTTGGTTTACTCCGAAAAAAGTGGTTTATCAATATTTCTATTCCGATCATATAAATGGGCATCTATCAATGATCTATCGATGTCCATGATCAATCTGATCCTATATCCCGAACATAGTCATGGAAATCTGTAATACTTAGATTTTGCATTTCATCTACTGCTTGCTTGAAAGTTCATCTACTGATGTAATATGTTATCACATGGATAAATATAGATATCTGGATTAATAGGTAGTTTATACACTTTTTCGTCTACTTTATATTAACATGGGGACATAGGCAATGGAGGAATAACATTTTTAGAAATATAAACTATATTCAGAAGTAAATAAATAATACAAAGACCGTACAACAAAATGAACTTTCGTAACATAGACTTGATGGAAGAGAAAAAGAATCAAACTAGATACATTACTATACATTACTATATACATTATACATTATTATACATTACTATATACATTATATACAAAGTACATTACTATATACATTACCTAACACAATTAATTCAACAGAATAATAAATGCATCTAAAACAGCTCAACAATATATACATGTAGATTAAAAAGGAATCAAATTAAACGGTATTTGTGATAAATTAATTTCTTTCATTTTTTGCCCCCTATGTCCGTGAACCCCTATTAGACAGCTTTTCATTATAGCGAAAGAAATTTTTGTTCTTAAGTGTCCAAGAACATCTGGGTAGCTGTCATTGAATTTCAACGCAATGAGATGTGCCATTCGCTTCAAAAAAACATTTGCTTGGGTGCCTGATCCAGATGTTGTAGTAAAAATCAATGGGGTAAAGGATGCTTTCTCAACTTGAATAATACGATGTTCATAATTTCTCTTCTTTTTAGTTTCATGCTGTGTTATTATTTCATGAAAATTCTTTTTGGAATAGGATGAAGAGTGGGGATTGGTCACTCTAATGTCAAAGAAGCACTTATCACATGTCCCCCAAACTCCTCGAGCGGAGATGTCCAGTCTAGCTCGATCATCTGTGATCCCTGATTGAACAAATAAATCATTATCTAAGGGAATCAATTCTGGTTCAGTTGTGACATCTTTGCATACAATACTCAAGAATTCGGCAGCAACATCACGAACTACATTGTGACGTAGAGAGACATATCCACCTAATTTACAATTTAGTGAATGATTGGTGTCATTCCGTTCTCCACAACCACAGTAAGATGGGATGTTGGATATTGACCAGTTATACCTCAATCGTATTGCATCTCTAAATTCATTTTTGTTCAATGAATACCCAAGAGATTTTATAGGAAGGGCTGATATCCAAGAATTAGATCCCTTTTCTTTCAGAAATTCAAGGGTCCGTTTCATTTTCTCATCTACTGAGTTTGATATATCAATCACCTCATTTTTGAATATCGATTCTTTTTCATTTCTTAATGATGACATGATGTGTTTCACTTTAGCTCTATCAAAGTTCCGGAGCGTTCCCTCTTGATTGATAATCACTGAAGTCAAATCTTCAGTTGCTTTTTTTGAAGCCACGTATTCTGAATCGGCTGTGATTACCGGATTTGAAATTCCTAAACCTCCATATCGAAAAGGAATGGCTAATATGCGTCTCTCCAAGTCACTAACCGGTCTCCCTGTTATAGCAGGGATAAATTTTGTACTAATCACTTCTTCAAGCGGTTGAAAATAGTCCTTTATGTCCGGAATCGTTCGCTGCATGAATGACCAGCGACGACACAATCCTCTTGTGAATCCGGACAAAGCAGCTTGTGGTTCTTCATTTCCAATTATTGTGAGATGTTCTACATATTGAATCCATTTTTTAATCTTCTCTTTAACAAAATTGTCTTTGTGATCATTATTTCCAATAAATGCACCTAAGTGCCTATCACCTTCCAATGTAACTTTTATTCCATATTTTCCAAAAATATCAGTTGCTTGGGAAAGATGGTTTGGATTCTTTATAATGAGGACAGTCTTCGTTTCATTCGGAAAGTATCCAAAAGCAGGACCTCGCTGACATAAAAGTTTCCACCATTGATGTATTCTATCGAGTTTACCTAAGAAACAGCTGTCATCCGCATACCAGATCTGCTTGCATTAATCTGGTAATTGAGACAATTCATGAATGAGAGGAGTGACTCCTAATGCATAGAAAGGCATTGAGCAAGGATCGCCTTGAGTGCAGCCTTCTTCTGATGTTATGTAGTTATCTTCATGATCTGAGCTATTGATATACAACTTAGCAGACTTTTGATAAGTGTTCATTAAGTAAGTATAGAAAGGTGGGCAAATCTGCTGAATGTTATGCAAGGCAGCTTTTCTGTTGATGCAATTGAATGCATTTTTTGCATCTACCAATAAAATAGCTTCCGTTTCAACATCATCGAAAATTTCTTTTGCTGAATGAATCGCCGCTTCAATTCCTGAATATAACCCTGTGCAAGTTTGAAATGAGCCTGCTGCTTCTTGAACATCCCTTTTCAAAACCCACGTCACCATTTTGCCAATAATCCGTCGAAGTACTTCACCGATTCCTATTGGACGAACTCCAGGATTCTTATCAAGGGCTATCAGTCTACAAGAAACGTATTCATTCAAATATTCAGGATCAATGTGTTCAGTACATAATCTCTTCGCCATATCAGCAATAGCTTGGCATAATTGTTTTGACGAATTATTGAAGAGCCTGGAACATAATATAATTCGCCAGCAATCTGCGTCAACTTGTGTAGGACCACCGGAGCCATGAACTTTCATTATTGCACTCTGAACCATTTTCACATCAATTTCTTCAAAAATAACTGTTTCAGATGATCTTTCAGTTCTTGGTAATAATGTTGTTGCATCAACTTCTTTAGAACGAGGATGTTTTTCGAGTAAGCATGTCTTTATCTCAGCGTTCATCTTATGTACTCTATTTACTGAATCATCAGCGTTCACATACCTCATCGCTTGGGAAACTTTGCCCTTCAACATAAGATGGCAGTATTGCTTTTCATTACTTGCAGTTCTCAAATTCCATTTGACGTGTAATCTTTTTTGAATTTCATTTGCTTCAGATAATATTGATGTTAGATCACCCTTTTTCCATTTTTCTAATCTTGCGGATAAATATTTTGCATTGTCTATTGGTTTTGATTTAAGATTAGGCTTCTGTAGCATCAATGGTACGAATACATGCAGAAGCAGCATTGAAAGACTTTGCCATGCTGTTTTATAAGTGAACAAGTTGATGATGCGAGTCATTTCATTGATAAATGCATTACCAGCCTTGCCTCTGGGAGGTTCAAATATGTTCTTCTTCCAGTTTGAAATGTCATTATATGCATTACGGAGAGCAATTTTGACATCTTCCTCACCAATATAATTTCCCCATTTGATATCGGTTACGGGGTGATGTTGTTGCTCATTTGTTGTTGAACGCATCAAATTGATATTCTGCGATTGACTTTGTAGATCAGCCCACTCACGTGCTTGCTTTACAACTGAATCGATAGTCTCATCTAAACATGACATGTCGATCAGAAATCAAGAAATTAAGTAATTCCGAAATTTAGCTAATAAGTAAACTTGACATTATTATCATTTCAAATTATTCAATTTATCTGATTCGAGATGCTACATTCAAATGCCACCAGAAAATTTTATTTTTACTGCTTTTATTGACTAGCCGTGGTAGATTTAATCGTTTAACATTAGATATTTAAGGCAATGGAGGAATAGAAATCAGGGACATCTATGATTAATGTAAGATATCTAAGGGAAGTTCAACTCCCAGAGCATGTACTGGACTGGAGGCCAGTGACTTTGGTCTATACTTGATAAATGACGGTGGTTTATTCATATCTGTATAAAACCGTGAAACAAGTTGTAAACAATTATCTAGTACTCTAATACGCACATTCATACAGGGAATCTGTTGACAGACGATTCTGGACCCAGTCAAGAAGAGACTAAAGAATTGCAAAACTTCCTCAAGAATAAGCAACTGTCAATAGCAGCTGCAATGTCAACTGTTAGTGATTGAAATTGTTCACCTACGGCACGTAGCATCATTGGCTATTGGTGTGGATTCTGTACATTTACACATATTTACTTTTTGTGCGATTAGCAGACTTATTGCAAAAATATTTGCTTGCAAAAATAGATTCAGCAGTGTTTTTTTGGAAAATTGTGGACTTTTTATGGAAAATTTTTGATAATTTAATTCCTTTGCTCAAAGGAGTCATGCATGGACTAAGTGATAGCTGATCAATGATGATTTTACTCGCTACTAATGGCATATGTCCATGCCTTACTCGTAGTGAGTGGTTACCAATGTCAATATATTTTTATCGCTTATTAGACATCTCGTGATTGTACAGCATCACCTGTGAAGCCTTCAAATTATAATCAAAACTCCGACGAACAAATAGAGTGTGATCATGATGTCAGTGATTCATAAAATGCGCGGATCATATTGAATAAAAAGCAAACCAAGCGGTGATTGGTGACTTTCCACGATTTTAAGGTCCTACCATATTGGGCAATTCAGGAACAGCATTGATAAGATTGAAGTTGATTACGAAATCCGTATGAAGTTCGTCGGTGAATATGAAAACATTCGCGTATCACTGTGGTAAAAATAGCAATCAATTTTTGTCTAATGAAAGTTGAGCAATTCAAGGCCAGAAATAAATCAAACATGTTGTATCGCTTCATTGCTCTTGAATTCTCGAATAAAGTCGACCAGTGGTGCAAATATGTATACAGGAGGAGGTTTTAGATAAGACAATGGGAAAATCAATGAAAATAGAGGCAAACCCCATCTGCGTGACTTTCTGGACAAAATGTATATTAAACTAATCAAAAAGATCAGTGGTAATCCCCATATTCATCCACTTGTCGAATTTTTTACTGTGAGAGACCCTGCTCGTGTTGTTCGTCGCTCCCGGAAATTGCAACCTCAACGACAATCCTCCTCACTCTACAATGGAAGTTTCGCGAAATATTCGAGATTCACATGATGTAATTGCTGTAACCAGTCATACCGCTCGTTGTATTGATTGAAAATAAAGCATTCTATTATTATAGAGAGTCACAATTTATTTTAAATTGACCATTGATATGTTTGTATGTGTACATGTACACTACACATGTTCTTCCGACAACTTCTCTGCAAGAGCCGGGGTATTAATTAGTATGTACAGCAATCAGTATTCTGATGTATTTTACAATGATGAAGTGAATTGTTTACCACTTGTCCCATGGTTTTATCCAGATACACACTATCGCCATTAATCAAGTCTACCAGTCACTGGCCTCCAGCCAGTACATGCTCTGGGAGTTGAACGTCCCTTAGATATCTTGTATTAATCATAGATGTCCCTGGATATAATGCGCTGAGAATCGACGAGTTGTAGCGAAGCGCAGACGAGTAGATTGTCTATGCGCATATCTCTGGCATAGAAGTAGTTATCTGATATATCCAACGATTCCCCATTACATCAATTGTAACATAGACATGAGCGATTTTGATCATTTTCAACTATCTATTTGTTCAAGTTTGGCCATTCTTGGAAAATTGTATAGCTCAATAATTGCCTCTGGCTTCTCAAGAATAAGACGAGTTTTGATGTCCAATATTTCGTATTTCTTTGTCAAAGGATCAAATAACAATGAAATGTTGATGCAGATTACATGAGATAACACGATGAACACTATGACATGTCACTATATTACTACTACCATTCTTATAAGTAGTATTTTTCTTGCCTTTCTTTTACTTAAGATTTTCAGCTTGTCCTGCTTACTTCATTATTGTATATCTATGATTTGTGCATTGAATGTCTAGAGATGTCATAGTGTTCATCGTGTTATCTCATGTAATCTGCATCAACATTTCATTGTTATTTGATCCTTTGACAAAGAAATACGAAATATTGGACATCAAAACTCGTCTTATTCTTGAGAAGCCAGAGGCAATTATTGAACTATTCAATTATCTAGCTTTCATCGAATATTTTGAACATCACTAGCGGAGATTTTGGATATCATTGTACATAGATATCTAGATACTACCTGGATAGGAAGGTCAAAGATATTACTGCCATTGAAATATTAGCAGATTTTTGATATTTGCCTTAGATTTTGCTCTTAGAATAAAATTGTAATTGATAAGCAAGAGATCCCCAGGAAATTGTTGGATATATCAAGAATGTCTATGAATAGTTTGATATAGAACTCGAGATACACAACTCCCTAAGTATATCCACTCTTTGGGAGTTGTGTATCCCGAGTTCTATATCATATTATTCATAGACATCCCCGGTTATATTAATGTATAGTCTCACAGCATGTCACTCATGCCTTATCACAAGACCTTCATGGCTTGTGGAAGATCGGATGCATTTTAGTTATTGACAAGATTGTCAATGAGACAACAGCTGTGACTGAAAGTGGTGAACATGAAATTTGATATACACAAATGAGAACAATGAACAATGACTCCCAAAGAGAATTCTTCAAGGACAAAAGCTCTCGTAGATAATGTTTATTTGCGAGCCTTCAGGTGATTCACCCATTCTCAGGCACAGCAAGTTGAAAATGTTGCCTGAGGAAGAGTGAGTCAATCACCTGGAAGCTCGCAAACAAACATTATCGACGAGAACTTTTGTCCTTGAAGAATTTTCTTCAGGAACAATTGTCCAGGATTCCGAGAAGAAGGAGATATGTATAAGAACAATGACTGTGAAATTGACAGAAGTTGAAGAGTCTGTAAAAGGCAAAAATGGAATTATAAAAACTAGAAATTATCAAATCATGAGCATTTCTAAACTATTGTTTTCAGTCTTTGCTATTATGATGCTGGTGCGAATAATAATTGTTCTATGATTATGAATTGAAATAATTGTTTATCGAATTATCATAAATTGTTTTTTTAAAATCCTATATGCCTCTCATGTGAAAATCAATTGGCAAAATTGAGACATTTTAGCAATTGGCGACCTTTTAAAGTTCGATAAATTTTAAGGATGTAAGACTATTCATCACTTGTTTTTGTTTTGAAATTTTCATAGAAAGTCTCATAAATGCATTATCTATTTGTAGATTCTGATTTGTTCTTGTCCCACGTGTAAGCATTTATTGTATTCATAAATAGCTTCTAATTATAAAGTAAAATGTTACGGATGAATGCATTCAGAGAATGGGTTTTCCGTCGATTGTAATGTGATACAATTCAGTGTAATCTGGTCAATGCGGGGCTCAGCCATGCAATTAATATAAAAGTCTGCGCTTGTTGAATTTGAACAATAAGCATCGGATCTTGATTGCCTTAATCTTCGTCAGAAAAGGACGATGGACACTGAAAAGAAGTTGCCCATTTTCGGTCAGCGTCATGCCTTTGTTCTGGTGATGGGTGTGGCTTTATTTACACTTATTTTTTCTCAAGCCAGCTTGAGTGTGGCATTGATTGCTATGGTAAACAAAACAAACACAAAAAATGTATCCATCAACGATGAATGTCCAGTTGCAAAAACAAACTCAACTATTTCAACAACAGCAACCAAGAATGGCGAGTTTAATTGGTCCCATGAACTGCAAGGATATATCCTAAGTGCCTTCTTCTGGGGCAATCTTGTTTTACAGATCCCGGCTGGTATCATTTCAAAGAAGTACAGTGCAAAATGGTTAATCGGAATTGGGCTGCTGTGGACATCTGCCCTAACGCTATTGACTGAATTGGCTGCCAAGACGAGCGTCTATTTCTTCATTGTTCTTCGCTTTCTCGAAGGAGTTGGACAAGGCATGGTTCATTCAGCTAGCTACGCAATTCTGGCAAGATGGGCGCCGCCTGAAGAAACAAGCACCATGTTTGCCATTGCCACCCTTATACCATCTTTAGGTCTAATATTAAGTCAGGCGCTTGCAGGCCCTCTATGTAACTCTTCGTTTTTGGGAGGCTGGCCGTCTATCTTCTACCTCAGTGGCGGATTGGGAGTGCTATGGTTTATTCCTTGGTGTTTCTTCGCGTACGACTATCCGGATCAGCATCCACGAATAACAGTTGCAGAAAGAAATTACATTATGAGTGCTTCCCAAGGATTTGAAGAAGACACAGACACAAAGAAAAAGGCAATTCCCTGGAAGAACATTTTACTTTCAAGACATGTTTGGGCCTACGTAGTTGCTCAGATTATGGGAGCCTGGGTTTTATATACTGCTATGACATGTCTTCCCCAATTCCTGGAAGAGGTGCTTCATCTGAAGATCGTAGACAATGGGATAATTTCAAGCACCACACACTTATCCTTCTCAGTTCTAACGTTTGTTTTTTCTGTCATTGGGGATAAAGTCGCGTCTCGCGGTTGGTTTTCAAAGACAGTGACAAAGAAATTTTTCACTGCTTTTGCATTCATTGGCTGTGCAGCATGTTTACTCGGAATCACTTTCGTTAGTTGTGACCGAACTTCGGTTATTGTCTTTCTTGTGCTGTCATTTGGAGTTTTAGGTGCTACAACTGCTGGATATGCAAGTTGCATATTTGATATGTCGCCAGAATATTCAGGTCCAATTGGTGGACTAGAGATGGAACTACTTACGATAACAGGGTTGCTAACACCAATTGTAACGGATTATATCACAGTTCACAAAACCATTCATGAATGGAATATCGTTTTCTACTTATCAAGCGGTCTTTGTTTATTCGGCACGATTCAGTTTCTGGTATTTGGGACTGCTGAGGCGCAAAACTTTGACAAGGATAGCAAAGGATACTCAGACATCTGAAGCACTCATGAAAATCCTAAACAACTTTTTTCTCACACAAAAAACATGAAATGCTAATTGACAATCTCACGTTTTATATAAATTCACAGGAAAAATGATATTTGTATATCCTAACCAAAGAAAGTACTTTGATTCCTACGTACGACGTCTATGCGAAGTCATCGAGGTTTGGAACATCATCCATTTGACGTGTCTCATATTTCTTCAATTACGATCCTTTAAAGAATCAAAACACCATCAACTATGGATACTACAACATCATCTTCCATAATCTCCACTCAACCATCAACTCCCGAGAAAATTATTGGACAATGTGGATGCTGCAAACAATCGGTAAAAGAAACTGATCCATCTTTCAATTAGTGTAAAAAGTGTAATAACTTTTTTCATGTGTACTGTACTCATCTTCCAAATTGCGAATTGATGAAGTATTTTAAACTGAAATGAAAATACTCCTGTGAAAGTTGTATTGCAAGTATATACCCGACTGCTTGTTTGATGGCGGTTGGCGGGAGGATTTTCATAATCAAACCGATTTTTTAGAATCAAAAATTCACCAAGTCTCTCCCGATGTTTATTAGCCAAAATGAATAAATAAAGTAAAATAAGGAGCCAGACGTTTCGCGCCCGGGCGCTTGTTCACTGTTCACAGAAGAAGTGAAGTACGAACGAATCTACATGATCGGGAGTCGTGATACCACAACATTCTCGTGACGTCTATTCATGCAGGGTTTGTACAAATCCTAATAATATATATATGCTATAAATAAACTCCGTCAAGACATCAATCTGCAGGACATGATATACAAAAGATACATAGACGATGTTATCATCGGACCTATAAAAAACGATCCTGTAGTTTTTAGTAGAGTAAAGGATATTTTCAATTCGATAAATGAAGATGTCAAATTTACAATTGAAATTCCTACTGACGGTAAATTAAACTTCTTAGATCTGTCAATTTGGATAAATGATGGTAAAATTGTACATGAGATATACAAAAAAGAATTGTCCTCTCGTAATTCTTTAAGAAGGGAGAGTTGGCTTCCACATTCAGTGAAAACAAATTTCGTCAATCAAAAATTCAAAGATATAACTTTGAGAGAAAGCAATAACCTTCCGTCCGAAAATCTAGAAAAAAACATAAAAAAATGTAAGTCTAATATGTTACTAAATGGTTATACTGAGGCAGATTTGAGATGTTGCAATAAGTCTAAGTCTACTTCTAATTTAATAAATGGAAAAAAGAAAAAAACTTACAGGCCTACTTTGAAGTTGCCTTTTATTAGTGATAGTTTTTTTTGTTCGTCAAATTAATTGTTGTATAAATTGGATATAAATTTTGTTAGCACGGGCAATAAGCAGATGCGCAACGTTTTTAAACACAGAATGCCGAAAGAAAAACATTCTAATTGCTTAATATGTAGTGCTTTACCGGATAAGCATAATTGTGATCAACGCAACGTTATATATCAGTTTACTTGTAAAGCGTGCAATTCGAAATATATTGGTAAAGCGTCGCGGCCTTTCCGTGATCGCTTTAATGAACATAAGACCAGCATTAATAACAAAGACAAAAAAGCGCTCTATCAGAGCATACTAACAGTTGTAGTGATATCAGTAGTATTCAGGACTTTAATATTAATTTTATCAGATGCGTGCGTGATCCGATCGAGGCAAGTCTGGTGGAATCTCGGCTTATCGATTTGTACAAACCCTGCATGAATAGACGTCACGAGAATGTTGTGGTATCACGACTCCCGATCATGTAGATTCGTTCGTACTTCACTTCTTCTGTGAACAGTGAACAAGCGCCCGGGCGCGAAACGTCTGGCTCCTTATTTTACTTTATTTATTCATTTTGGCTAATAAACATCGGGAGAGACTTGGTGAATTTTTGATTCTAAAAAATCGGTTTGATTATATACCCGACTGAAATCAAAACATTTTACATTCAACACAAGCAACCACGTCACAACACAAGACAGATCAACAGGCAATAACAACACAAAACAGAGCACACAAACATTCAAAACACAATCAAGTAACACTAAATTTGAAAAAGAAAAAAGACGCCAAAGTGAGAGGGTCAATATATTGAAAGCCATTAATACTTACGAAATTGAAATGAAAAGCAAGACGAGAAAATCAGAAAACTACAAAGAAATGTTGAAGATATGAAACAGAAAAAAAGAAATAATTGCACTCGAAGACTTGATTGATCGCAAAGATGACAACTATGTAAATTGAGGCGAGAAATGGACCACCTAAAGTTGACGGCCAGAGAGGAAGAAAGAAGAAGATATGGTTTAAATGATGAAAGCAGTGAAAGAGCGAAAGTGAAAATGAAGATGAAATGAGAAATGAAATCAATGGCTTATTAAAGAAAATTGATGTCATCGGAAAAGAAACAAAGAAAGACACCGAATTTAGACAGCAGCAACAACAAAACCAACAAATCCAACAGCCAGAACGTCAACGAGAAACGTAAGAGCAACATTAAGATCAACAACAACATCGGCAATCAAGATAAAACAACAGAATCATCACCACCATATACAAAACTGTTAGCATGCGCCATGGAATGGTCAAGGAAATTATAACAATTATTACCGAAACAGATACAGAGATAATAACAATAGAAGATATGATAATGATAGGCAAAGAAACAAAAATCATCGACAATTCAGAAATTAGAATAGATATGAAACTGAAAGCAGTCGAAAAAACAGAAGATACGATCCTGATAGAGAAAGAAGAATACAAGAGGACAGATTTAGAGTATCAAGAGTGAAAGATGAAAATGGACGCAGCCATTACACTCCAACACGCGTGCTACACAGAGACAATAGACAACACTCACCTGTAAGACTTTATCTTTAACGCATCATTGGAAGGAGAGAATAAAGAACAGGAAATTGATGAATTAAAAATCAGCTATATAAATATAAACTGCTTGTATGATAATGAAGGCAATTATAGTGATATGATCAAGGACATTGATGCAGACATAATTTGTTCATCTTTTATCGACCTATAAATTTTAGTTCAAATGTCGAGAAACTGTGAACGAAAATTTTGAATGAAAGACTAAATCAATGGCTAAAAGAAAATGATATCATTTATCTAAGTCAAACAGGATTTCTAAAGGGAAGCTCGACAACGGACAATATTTATGTAGTAAGAAAAATACTGAAAATCTACAAAAGTCGTTAACATCCTATATATGTACGTTTTATAGATTTGTACATTACTTACCTTGAAATCTCAAATGGTACTCCTACATGGCTGCCCGCTTTTTTCCTACATTGCTGCCGAGTTCAATTCAATTACGCACAATATTGTTAACATAGCTTTCTTTCGGGCAACAATGTAGGATATTTTCAGGCGCTTGCGCGCCCTCAAATGTCCTACCTACATTGTTGCCATCAAAAATCCATGTTAATATTATTTTGGAAGCATTATTAAGCTAAGTAAATACATCAAAACTGCAAATGACGTCAGAACTAGAGCTATGTTGGTTTGCAACCATACACATTTGGCTGCAACATTGAATGACCGAGTGAATGCTGTCCAAAAGCAATAAAGAACGAGACATTGCACTTGAATTTTCAGTCTAACTTACGAAACCTATACGAAATCATCGAGGTCCGGAATATTATCAATTTTTACGTGTCTCGTAACTCTTAAATTGCGATTCTTTGCAGGTAGGATAATTTGCATCATCAATACTGATTGACCTGATGCATGTACGTTTCTCTATGACATGCATGCATGCATATTATTTAATAAATATTCTGTTCCGGACTTCTTGATATTTAGGATTGGATAGCTTTGTGTAAAATGCCCTGGGATTCCACACCTCAATAATGCATTTAATCAAATCATGCCGTTTACGTGCGTTTCTATATACACCGTTTTTTCTTCGCTACTGTGGCTATGATTGTTATAATGTGCTGTTTCGTGATTTAACTTCATTCGTTGAAATACATGAACCATTGATTATTCTCTCCTTCCAACGTTTCATCATCATACTTTTCATCTTTACATGATCTAACAGCATACATTAGTAAATATGCGCATTTCATATTCTCATATTATATATTCTCATATCATCATTTATGTAGTATCATTTGTGGCCTAATTGACTTCATTAAACTTCATTGTCAATCATTTTATCACCCAAGAGACGTGTTTTCAGTTTGAGAACAAATGTTCTGATGTGGCAGAAGCAAAGTGCGACCGTGACAAAGAGAAGTAAATGAAAAAGAATATTGTAAATGTTGCAAATATTTCTGGAGTTCAAGACAATCGAAGAACAATCGTCACGATAGTAGCATACAAGTCAACGTAACTGTCGAACACCTTTATGTCCATGCTCTTTGGAAAAATGTGCGCTCGCAGGCGCGATGAAGGCGTTCAAGTTCGATAACTCATTAATAGAATATTTTAGGGCAGTTGCATTCATGTGCATTCATGGCTAGAGTCATCAGCTAAAAGAAACAATGGGACAGTTGTAGTTTGCTTGAGTCCATGACCTGAATAAGGATGCCTGCTAGATCAGTTTCTGCAGCGGTAGTGTTGTGTGCTTGTGTGAAACAGCGGATTGAATCGAAAGATATTATAATTTCTTTACGAGATATTGTATTTCTACTCATTATATATGTAAAATATGTTAAAATTTCAGTTGTGTTTTTATTCCATATTTATCATTATATTCAAAGCTCACGTTTTGGGTTGCGAAAGAACTGTATGATTAGTAATAATAAGTAAATTTACGACTTCAATAATAACGCAAGGTAGAAGACTTATATACGAGGTTCTAGAAATGCGTAGGCCTATATAGGTACGAGTAAATGCATAGAATAGACCAGCTCTTTGATGAATGAATTTTGTATGGCTCGTGATTCCTTTATGAATTATTACAGTAGCTTAGTAAAGCGTTTTCTCCTTCGGTTGTCCTTAAAAAAACATGCTTTCAACTTTTCAAGTGCTATAATACCTTGTTTAAAATCTTTTCAGGTCTAGAATAACCGTCGGTCGTATATGGGTTACCTTGCTAACTCATTCTTTACGAAGTAGGCCTTTATGCGATTTTCACTGTGTCATTTATCAGGGAAGGCTAATTTGAGTGGTGGAAAAAAGGATTGGCTATTGACCTAGTTATTCGCACGCAAATATTAAGTGCGGCCGTGATTCTTTCGGCCTTCGAAATGGCGGCCGAAAAATGTAAAAGGTTGCTCACCCCTGCTCTAAACGAAACATTCACGTTCTGAAGAGACCGCGTCCGTCAAAAACAGCTAGAAATTGGTCTCCTCAGCAACAAAGTCAAGCTATCTATCAAATGAGTATTTCCTAATTTGAAATGTTGAAAGCTGATGCTGCAAAATGACCAATATTAGTCAATTGCTTGACAGTACTGTAATTCTATAGATCAGGTGTCAAACATTTTTAACAGAAATCATTGCATCATTTGCGATCGTATAAAGAGAATGTTAGAAAATATTCAAATCATTACAAGGATGATAATTAGTGACAATTTTCATTTGCTAATTATCATTAGGTCCCAGCTTCATTCGTCATATCTGCCGCTGCAAAGATGAGCTTTGAATCTATTGAAAGTCGGAAGAGATCGAAATTTGTTCTTCTTGAAGATTTTCTTTTCAAAAAGGATAAATTTATCAAATCTCAACAGATGTAACCATTACGAGACATGTTTCGGCCTGTTGGGCCTCATCAGTCGTGGGTAGGTTTAAACCAGGGACGTTGGAGATATAGGACGTGCAAGCATACCTTCTAACCACAAGGCCACCGGACCATCTGTTGAGAGCGTGAATTAGCCAGGATGGCACTGCTTTAACGCAGGCATGTGGAGTACTTGTACTTCTAGTGCACGTGTAGTACTTGGAGTACTTGTCTTAACATGCAATGAGTAGCGCCTGCGTGAAGCGCCTCAATCTCGGATGCGGTATTATGTGATTGCAGAATGCAATCCGCCCTCCACAGATATTGTAAGTCACTTTCAAAGCATTACAAGAATACACCATTCAAATGTTCCTAAGATAAAGTCACATAATTGCCATAAGTAACATGAGTCAAGGCAACTATAAAATGCATTTCTAAATGAGCAGACTATACTTATATGTACTATACATTTACATGCATGTAACAGCGAACTTCCGAACAAGACGAAATCTACTAACAATATACGCTCGTACATCAATAATACAAAGAGGACTAAGAAATTCTCACTCTGTCATTGCACTGGAAGCAAAACCATGGGAAAATGAGTGAAAACGCCGAGAAGTTGAACAACTTGGCAGACAAAATTGGCCACTGCGTGATAACCGGGATAGAACCAAATGATGCAGAGGGTGACAAGATGAGCTCTCACAAACCTTTAGAAAATTCAAACCAGCTCTGCGAACGCGGTTAGACATTAAAGGAAATCTTACACAATTACAATCCTTCCCGTAAATTACTCTGTGAACTCTTCGCTGAAATCTCTGTAAATTTTTTTCTGTCAAAGTAGAAGGAACTAAAAAGTCAGTACAGCGTCAGGAGAGCGCGATGTCTTCGCTCTGTTTCCGATATGTTGATGTGAGAATCAGAAATCGATAGATGATAGAATCAAAAGCTCAGGTCATTTCAAAAGAAATTATGGCCATTCCATTGGTCGTCAGGTCATCATAATTGTTCAGAGCATTCTCGACTAGGTCAATCAATGCCGTAGCTGTTGAATGTTTAAGCCTAAGTCTAGCTCTGTGTTCATCCACATTTCACGCTTCACAAGTCTTTCAAAGACTTTAGAGATCGATGTGAAAGTGCTTAGAGGTCGTTTTTTCAACGAAAGTAGGGCTAGTTCTTTGAACGGGAGTTATAACTGCCATCTTCCAGATCTGAGGGAAGCAGCGCTTGCTAAATGGATGCTTCAAATGAAAAATTATTTTTCAATGACAATGCAATGAGTTTGGCCATTTCAGAATACAGCCTCGTCGGGATATTATCAGTACCAGCTGATTTACTCCATGACAGAGAACATGACAGTAAATTTTGTTTTTCTAGTAGTTATACTTCTCCCAATCACCATCACGATAACTTTGCCATCGCTGATGTACCAAAGACTTGGTTAAGGGGGATAACCATTCCTTGTCACGACTGGTCATATTTACAAATCTTTGAGATATTGCATAGTCAACACTGACAGTTAGAATGTAAGGAAATGTTTCACATAGTTCATCAACACCGCACTGATATTAGAATTCATGAATCCATCACACTTGAATTCTGATAAGCATTTTCTCAAGGTATTCAGGTTGGACACTCTATAATCACATATTACTTTTGGCATGTAATCAACTGACTTGAGCATCACATTATTCGATAGAGGACAAATGCAGATAGGAGTACTAAGGATTACTAAATTTAGCATTTTCAAATGGGTAGATGTCTTTCAAACTTTGTGATATAAGCGCATTATCAAGAATATTTTGGCTTCTTGTGGGCAGGGCTATTCTTGGTGTTATTATACTAAGCGATGATTTCCACCAGAGAGAAACAGCATGCCTCTTGTGCCTTTCCGCATTAAACGGTTGTGAAGAAATTGCCTTACCCTAACGGAATGGTGAAAGCTGTCTTTTCATGTCTTTTCTTGAGCTGTCCTCTGAGGTCAATCTTCTGCGAAAGAACTCCAACAGCCCACAATCCTCTGCGTGTTGGACCTCCATTTGCGCTCACGAAACGATATAGTTCGTCGTTTATTTGGTTTGCTAGACCTCTGTAACTTCTTGCTGTTTCTCTTTTATCACGCTTATTTCTCGATTTGTCAGATTTTACCGGCGGATTGTGTAATTCTCATTTTATGTAAGCGTTCACTGCATGCTTAAGTGGAACAAATAAAGTATGCTCATTGACATAATTAATGAAACAAACTATCATTGGCTTGAATTGAAGTTTGTTTCATTTTTTTCTCAGGTATAATGCAATATCTCGCTTTTTCTGTATTACCATTCAACACATTAGAGAATGGAGAAAGATCTATGGTGGTCAAATTTCAAATTTTGATATCGATACAACTGTCACAATTGCTTTTACAAATTGAACATAAACGTGAACTGAAATACAGCTTTTGTAAAATAAAATGGCACACGATCAGTTTATCAGAGGCATGGCTATTGGAATGATTCGCTGTGCAAGTGTTGCCGATGAGCTGCAACTATCGAGAGTCGTTGTTTGGAGGTGGTGGTGTCGATGGAAAGCAGAAGGAGATGTTAAAAAGAAGAAGGGATCTGGTCCACCAAGAAAGTCTACAGGAGGGACAGACGCACGTCTAGTTTTAGCTGCAAAGAGAAATAGAGCTGTGTCAGTGTTGTGATCCGTTGTATTGTTTGTGTACGGTATTGTTCGATGTCTTGGTTAACGCTTGTGGTTGATGTATTGTTCAGTGACGGATTAAGTGCTGTTGTTACGTTTGAGCTGCTGTCGTATTCATGCTAGTGTACTTTGATTGTTGAACCCTGGTGAAATGTGTTCCGATCGGCAGCCCTTATGAAGTGATCTCGCTCGCTCGCGCACCACACCAACCCTGGAATGCCAGTTGCATGCAGGACGTTACGTGCCGTATTGACTCAGTTATTTCTGCAACTTTTGCTTTGCAATATACAGTAATATACTATACCTCTTGGTTCTGCTTAATACGCAACACTTTTGGTGGCAGCGCCCTGTAAAATGGCAGCCAGTGGTTCTACTGCATCAAATAATTTTCTGTCAACTATACGGAGTCCGCAGTTGCCTGCAAATCCTCGTGAAGCTGATTACCGGTTCTTTATGCGGCAACTCAAGAATTATTTTACAATTGCCCAAGTTGACGCAACTTTTCAATTGCCAATACTACTCAATTGTCTCGGGAGTGATGGTCTCGATATTTTTGATGGTCTACCAGAGCCCAAATCTTCTTTTGCTGAGGCCGAGATGAAACTGAACGACTAGTTCTGTGGGAAGTCCAGTCTTCTGCTCAGAAGAAAGGAATTTTTCTTGTCGAAACAAAGCATGAGCGAAACGGTTACTGAATTTTCATGCCGTTTGAGAAGGCTAGCAAAAGACTGTAACTTTGGTGCCACCTTGCAAGATATGCTCCGAGACATCTTTGTGATAGGCGTTCACAACGACCGCTTGGGAGAGCGCTTATTGTCTGAAGACGCTGCAACATTAACTTTCGACCTGGCGGTATCGAAAGCCGAGGCTTTCGAGAGGGCCTGCAAGGAAAGGAGAACTGTCGATAGCACTGTGTCCAATGTTCGAGAGAATCCAGCTGGAACAGGTCAAGATAAATCAAAATCCAAAATCCAATCCTCCAGATCTCCGAATCAAACCTACGTGACAACATCAAGCAAGCTGAACAAGGAATCACGACGCTGCTATAGGTGTGACTCAACATTCCATCTGGCGTCATCCGGTATGTGTCCAGCAAGGAAGGTGGTTTGCAGCACCTGTAGTAAGCGTGGTTACTTTTCTAAGGTTTGCCGGTCGCGTAGCGTTGCTGGAGTGTTTTCTGATACTGTTAAAGTTGATACTGTAGAGTGTGATGACAGTGATACAATAAATATTTTTTCTGTTGATTCTGCTGATACAGTAAATGACAGTAACTACAGTAACTACAGGTTGGTTCCTAATGAAACATTACATGAAGTAACTCGTAAAGTACGCATAAATGGTAATGAGGCGAATGTTATCTGTGATACAGGAGCTGTAGTCAATGTGTTACCTAGAGACGTTTTACCTATTGATACTGCTTTAGAGCCATCTACATGTAGAGTTTAATTACTCAGTATGAGCATTTGTTTACTCGACAGGGTTTATTAACTACAGGTTATCGGTACTCGATTCCCCTTTCGGGTGGTGCAAAGCCGTTTTCTACCCCTGCTAGGCGGGTTCCTATTGCACTTTATGTGAAAGTTGAGGCCGAAATTGAAAGGATGGAGAGTATAGGAGTGATTAAAAAGGTCGAAGGACCTACCGAAATGTGCTCACCAATGACCAATAGTTTTAAACTTTCAGGTGATTTGCGTATTTGTGCCGACTTGCGGAAATTAAATGAAACGCGAGACTTTACAATTGCCAACTTTTTCCGAACGAAGGTATTTTCACATCTTGACTGTAGAAACGGTTTTTGGCATGTACCAGTTGACGAATCTAGTCAAAAGTTATTAACTTTTTCGACCCCATTCGGCAGGTATTGTTATGCTAGACTTTGTTTTGGTATTTCGTCAGCACCGGAAGTTTACAGTAGGATTATGAACGACGTCCTGGGTGGTATTCCAAACGTTATGACGTACATTGATGATATTTTTATTGCTGCTGAATCGCAGAAGGAACACGATCAAGCCCTAGAGACGGTTTTAGAGAAACTGGATAAGTCACGACTGGCATTAAATAAAAGTAAATGCATTTTCAGTCAAAAGTCAGTGTCCCTTTTGGGGCATACTTGGTCTACTGAAGGTATCACGGCAAATGATTCGAAATTAATTGCAATTGATAAAATAACTTTGCCAGAGACTCAAGCTTTGAGATCGTCCCTTGGTCTATGTAGTTATGTGGGGCAACGATTTGTACCTCATTACAGTACGATTTCAAAACCTCTTTGGGATATGCTTTCATCCAAAGAGATACAATGGACAGGCGAGAACAAAAGAGCTTTACTTAATTTGAAATCAGCTATTAAAAATGTCAGCAAGCTAGCATATTTCGACCCACAGTTGAAAACTGTAATTCAGGCTGACGCTTCAGGTAGTGGCTTAGGGGCAGTGCTCCTGCAGAATGATAAGCCAGTAGTTTATATTTCTCGTAACGTTACTCAGATCGAGCAGCGTTACTCTCAAATTGAGAGAGAATGCTTGAGTATAATATTTGCGATAACAAGATTGAAACAATATCTTACTGGAGTTGATTTTATTGTGGCGACTGATCATAAGCCACTGTTGCAGATATTTCATAAACCAATTGATAAACTGTCTAGTCGGTTACAGCGTTGGGTTATTTCAGTTCAACATTTTTCTTTCAAATTGGTGCATATACCCGGACAGGACAATTTACTAGCTGATGCCTTGTCCAGAAATTCTCTTCCTGATACTTTCCGCAGTCCTGAAGAGATAGCGGAGTATAGCATATGTTCAGTTTCAAACGCTTTACCTTTGGATTTGACTGACATTGCAATGCGAACTACCGATGACCATACGCTGACGGAAGTAGTACACGCCATAACGTCTAATTGGGACACTACTAAAAGGAGACTTTTACCGTATTATCATCTTAGAGATCAATTGTCAGTAAGATTTGTTGGAAAACATAAATTAGTTTGTAACGTTGATAAAATAGTCATTACTGATCGTTTGAGAACCCAACTGCTCGAAATAGCTCATGTAGGGCACATGGGTGTTAGTAAAATGAAAAGTGTGATTCGTTGCTATGCTTATTGGCCTGATATGAATAAGGACATTGTCGATTTTGTGCATAAATGTACTGCATGTACTATACATCAAAAAAGGGTGACAATGCACCTTTACAGCCTGTAGTTGAAAAGGTTCCATCCCCATGGATGAAAGTCGCCATTGATTTAACGGGACCTTCAGAAACGTTAGATGATAAGATACTACTTACCGTGATAGACCTTTACAGCAGGTATCCGGAGGCTGAAATACTAAGAGAAGGGACTTCCACTGAAATAATAAGCTCATTGTCTAAAACATTTGCTAGATACGGTAATCCAGACGTTATAATTTCCGAAAATGGTTCTGCTTTCGTCTCAAATGAATTTGAATCTTTTTTGAGCAATACTGGGATAAAACATATTCATTCTTCGAATTACTATCCTCGCGGAAATAGTGTCGTAGAAAGATTGCACGGAACTATTAAACATCGCTTGAGGAAACTTAAGGAAGATAGTGATCGTTGTTTTCAGGATAACTTAACAATTGTTTTGAGAGATATTAGAAGTACTCCAAATGAAGTTACTGGTGAGACTCCATTTTTCAAGTTTTTCAGTCGGCCGATGAAAACTAAGTTGTCAAAAATTATCTCTTCATGATTCCAGTCCTACTTGCAGTAAGAGGGATATCTTCGTTGAGTATAACAAGAAGGGCGGTTGTACAAAAAATTACAATTCCGGCGATCGAGTATTAATTAGAAAAGGCGATAAAAATCCATTCAAAACTTACGGTGTTGTGTCCAGAAAAGTGGGACCCTATACGTACGAAGTTAACATTAACGGATACTTGAGAAAATATAATCAACGCCATATGAAATTGTACTGTAACCCAGTTCCTTTTCCTACACGTAACTACGAGGATGCTCATGACGATTACGATACTCTTAAGAACGAAACACCTCAAATCGAGAACCCTTGCATTCGAGATGGAACTCGTAAATCCCCGTACAACTTAAGACCCAGAGTAGTGAGGAAAAACTACAAAGTTTGAGTTCTTTTGTTTTGTTGTTAGGGGTGTTGTGTTGTGATCCGTTGTATTGTTTGTGTACGGTATTGTTCGATGTCTTGGTTAACGCTTGTGGTTGATGTATTGTTCAGTGACGGATTAAGTGCTGTTGTTACGTTTGAGCTGCTGTCGTGTTCATGCTAGTGTACTTTGATTGTTGAACCCTGGCGAAATGTGTTCCGATCGGCAGCCCTTATGAAGTGATCTCGCTCGCTCGCGCACCACACCAACCCTGGAATGCCAGTTGCATGCAGAACGTTACGTGCCGTATTGACTCAGTTATTTCTGCAACTTTTGCTTTGCAATATACAGTAATATACTATACCTCTTGGTTCTGCTTAATACGCAACAGTCAGTCCCAAAGCTAGTCGTACACTGGAAGAGTGCCTCAAATATAGACTAGCGTTCGAACGGCTTACCGAAGATTGCGAGAAGCTGGAATTCAATCACGACGACCAACTGTCCTAATTCCATTGAGTTTTGAGCACGAGTTGCCTGGTGTGATGCCCATCGCTCATGGAATGACCATCACTGGCAGAAAGTCTTGTGGACCGATGAATCGAGATTCACTCTGGATTTCAATGACGGTCGTGTCAGAGTGCATCGTCTTCCAGGTGAACGCTTTGCCCCATGCTGTATTAAAGAACACGACAGATTTGGTGGTGGAAGTGTTTTGCTGTGGGGTGGCATTTGGTGTTGTTTTTCTGTGTTAGCGACTTGGTGGAGATTGACTAAATTATCAAGGTATCATACATACATGTATATATACCAGTCAAAAATGAAAGAAGTTAAAGAAGTAAATGTTTCAATAGAAGTCAAACTTTTGTCAATGAGTATATATTATTATCATTATTACGATAAGGCAGAGATCAAAACTGGTTGGATGAACCATAAGAATGATTCTTATCAACAAGAGGCCCCTTCACGACGTGGAACTTTCCCGGATGTAAAAGGGGTATCGGAGTGGCTTTCTGCATGCAGTTCTCAGTGGTGCCGGTGTTCGGGCCAGAATGAGACCTACGAGAACTTTAAGGTCAAGTCTGGTGCGCAAACGCCCATGTCGTCCTAATCAATTCGGCGTCGTCTACGCGTTCGAGTATGTGGATCACAGAATTAAACAGGTCGTCTCTTTTTCTATTTGACTAGAAAGGAAACATTCGATCATGTAGCGCTAAGGAAATGGCACAATCTGCTGACATTATACCATAGCAATCGAACAATGAGCAGCCAGTTCAACAGTAACCCTAGAACTACTGAAATATCGTTATACCAAGAACGACAGAATGGGTTAATTGACCCATGAACATGTTTCCCAAATTGAAGAACATCCACAGTTTGATTTGAATTACAACATGAACATTCAGACAAATGCCCTAATGTTACTTGCGTATATGCTTGATGCGAAGTGATCATCATGATTTTCATAAAATATCACGGCTGTTTATCACTGTAGTAGGCCTACGCATCGCCATTGCACACTAATCCTGTTTTCTACTTTTTGATGGCAATTACGACTATCATCCATTGCCGATGTAGCTTCCTCACTACTTCTTGCTATATCACCATCTAGAGGTCTACATCTTGGATCAGTGCTGGTTGAAAACTTTAATGGATAGGCCCATCTATATTCTTCTATTTTGAGATAAAATTTGGACATTTGCCGCAAGTTAGTTCTTGAAAACCGCTTCATATATTGTAAAACATGAAACTCGTCAAGAGAATGGATTGTCAGAGCATGTTATCTGCTACTTGACATAAGCTCTAATTGAGCTCTATTACAGATCTGATTTGATCACTAAGCACTTCTTCGCTTCCATGAAAACAAGCGACCAATTACTTGTGGCCGGTACACTTTGTGCCAATCGTCATGAAATTCCGCAAATGATCAAATCTGTTGAGAAATAGTGGCTGCATGCGATGGGGTTTTTCGCTTTCAAAGGCCACTCTTCTTTTTTGGGATGCGAGGCCAAGAAAAGCAAAACTATAGGTGGGTGAGGTGAATAAGGCCCACTTGCTAGATCTCGGAAACTACTTGACGAATTTAAGCGCAGCAAAAAAGAATTGAAAATATATTTAATTTTGATCAAATGTCAGAAGCTTTATCGATTTTGGTCCAGTCGATCAGATTCTACATCATCTCAAAAAAAGTACATTCAAATTTCTTCTTTGGTCTAATATTTGCTCTTCATTTGTTCAAGGATTTCATGACGAAATATTGGTGTGGATGAGTTCTTAACATGGAACATTAATCTGGAGTATCCTCTCTATGACCTCATATAGTAGTTTGATTTTTGAGTTCGGGAAAGTAAGAAAAAACACAGATTATAAAACGATGTCAATGTAGCCAATAGGGCCCACACAAAATGATGGTAATAAGGCCCGGGTCTATCATAGTATAATCGGTACTCCGAAAATCCAACGACAGTCAGATCCACGTAAACGTAAGCGTAGAAAGCACAGCTCTACTTACAAAAGAACGTTTTACTAATAAAAAGCGCTTTAAGCAAGCACTATCCAAGACGCAAAACAGTAGACCTAAGCTTAGTTGTAGAAAAGATGATGCAAGCTGGCAATGAATCGTGGTATTGCAAATTTGTGAAGAAGATGAAAAGTTAGATAGGCCTATGAGACAGTGTATAGCATGTGATGACTGATTGGGTACACAAAGATTGTGTTGATTTAAGTCATGGAAGTGACAAAGATGAGTTCCCTGTGTCTGTGTTTATGACTGATAATATAATAGAGAGATTATATCTATATGGTTGCCAAAAACAAGGTTTTACCATCAACAGTTATTTTTTCCTTGTGTTAAAAATATATTTTGTTTTTCAATAAAAGTCGATGTATTTCAATGAACAATTTTTGGTTTTTCTTTTTCACCTAGGGGCATAACTTAAGTCCTAACTCAGAATCACAAGAACATATTAGATCTAACCTCATTATACCTATTTGCGACCAGAAGCTAAATATAATACATTGTATATAGCCAGATGTTAGAAATGACTTATAAGCTACGTAAATTAAATACCTACACGTGTCGCTAAGAAAGCCCACTCGGTGATTTTTCATCTTTTTGCTCGCACACAAGAAGTTTTGCAATAATCGACATGAACTTCTCACACATGTTATCTGCACCAGAAATAGATAATTTGAATATGAATTCGCAGTATTTAATCAAAAATTCAAGACTGCAGAGCTCTAGGTCTGTTAGGTGGGCCTCATTCACCTCACCCACCCAAAGACAATGGACAATGCACCCACCACCTTAATTATTTATTTTTATGCATGCTTGTGCAAACGATAATCAGTCTTGATGATCAGAACTAAGTCTCAGACACAAGTCAAAGAAGGGAAGTGGAGACGCCAGATCTAATACTGATGCGATTTACTTACAAGAGGAATTCGAAGGTGGACTGTAGCTGTGTTCTACGTAGCGCATAGAGTATTTATTGCTTGGCCAGTGGTCTCAAATGCCACGGCATTCAGCTCAGATGGCATGGAGGGATAATTGACATTTTCTTATTAAAATTGGAGAAAGTATTTGTAAACAAGAACGCCAATATAGTGTAAGAAATATGTTTCTATTTGAAGTCCACCCGATTAACACCCGATTAACCAAATTCAATGGCACTCTATAGTATTCTATGACACGCAATGGGAGTGCCATAGCACACCTTAACGTTCAATCGAACTCTATTGGATCCAATTGCACTGGAAGTGGGAAAATATGAGTGCCATAGAAGCTATCCAAAAGAAGCAAACGCGCAGCGACAGTTTTGACTCCGTAATCTGACTTTGTCCTATGATATTGCAACATTTGCATGTTCAGTATAATTTCAGATGCTTTTGGCATGTGCAACAGTCATTGTTAATCACATTCTTTGGTCGTGTCTCGTATTTTTATGAAAATCCGTCGTTTGTTGAATTAATCATCTTATCCGGTTTGTCTCAACCATCACACCAATGGAGTAAGTTCAATTGAAACGAATTTATTATTTGTATAGTCCATCAGTCAAATCATCAAGTCCTCATTGTTACAGCAATTCATTCGCGCACTGTTTTATTGAATTATGCAATTATTTAGATTTTTGAGGTAGGAACTAGAACTACTGTATTATAAGATTTGTGTAGACAGTCTTATCTATTCCTCGTTCTATTGTCGTATGTGTAAAGTAGACAGTTCAACAATACGTTCAAGTGCTATGCCATGTGTGCTATCACAGCACAAAAATTGGGGTGCGGAAAATTCATCCGTCGGAAAATTCATCCGCGGAAAATTCATCCGTGGAAAATTCATCCGCGGAAAATTCATTCGGATGCTAATTCATACTTCTTTCTTAACGTAAAAGTTTCTAAACACATTTTCAATAGAGACCTTTTACAATTCTGATAAGGACTATTACGTAGTTTACCGCTTGGTGATCGCTAATTGACTACCATAGCGTCTCCTTATCCTTTCCATGCAATATGATATATCAAACAGTTACCGTCGGCAAGAGGTTGGAGATAACTCAGAGGCCAGAGCAATAAGTGTTGCCAATGTTTTCACTGTAGTTTGTATGCTTACGTTGATGCCTGCTGCCTGTGCTTAGCGGCGTGGATAAAGATGACCGATCTGATTAAGAACACGTGTCAATGTAGCTTATCATCAATTTCGACGTGAGGATAACTGAAGAAAAATAATAAACACTAAGAAATAGAAAACGATTGAAGTTATGTTGTTAAGACGTGGAGGCTGATGATAATTTGTATAAAAGAATGTATCCTCGCAGTTATTCACACAGTTGAAATCATTCGTGATAGTTGTGAGGATGACATCTCAAGTTCGTTTTCTTAAAACCGAGAAGGGCGCGCCAAAGCTCATCTACGGCGATATTGACTACACAATGAAGAGAGAGAACAAGAACGGCACTATCACCTGGACTTGTGCTGTCAGTGGCTGCCGTGGGAAGCTCAAGACCGGACCCTCCCCGGACTACAGCAGCCCGGATGTGTACTGTCGGCACAATCATGCTCCGAACGCTACTCGGATTCGTGTTCTCGAGTGTCGTCAGGTCATGACGGAGAAGATGCAGAACGAGCCTGAGCGCGTGACGACTCAGGTCTACAGGGATGCCACTCTGACTGCATCTGAGGACGTGCAAGCATTCCTGTCGAGCAAGGACTACGTCGGCAGAGCTCTGCGGCATGAGCGCGCGAAGAAACGGCCACCTCTTCCAACCACCGCTCATGATCTGGTGCTGGCTCCATACCAGAAAGTGACCATGAGGGGGGAGAGGTTCCTCCTCAAAGAAACCACCGTCTGCAATGAGCGCCTGCTGATCTTTGCCAGTGACTTCTTCCTACGACGTCTGTGCTCTGCTCATATGATTTTCAATTCATATTCAGTTCAGGATGACTTCTGATCTAATATAGCCTATTGGGATGGATGAATATTACGCGGATGAATTTTCCGACGGATGAATTTTCCGCGGATGAATTTTCCGCGGATGAATTTTCCTCGGATGAATTTTCCGACGGATGAATTTTCCGCTGACCCAAAAATTATTGCAAATTTGAATATTTTATTTAGATTTAATTATTCAGGATATTAATTAAAAAATCGTAGAACTTTCTAAGCGAAGACCTACGCATGCATTTATGCTATAAGTCTTGAAGATGCGCTGTAATCACTTAAATGATGCAGCAGTTAGTTGCATCGAAATTATAACAGAATTTCTCTTAATTTATATTCCGGGTATATCTTTTGATTCCGCTTGTTTCATAGCTTTCTCACTGGCCCAAGCATATCATCGTAAGTTATCTAGGGGTCTAGCAGTTAGTTCAAACAGCTGTGCAAATATCATCCAATGCTATACGCAAAGTTATTAGGTAAACAATTTTGATTATGTTTTTAAATTTCAGTTCGGGTTGATCGGGTTCTTTCAACGAGTCTGCTGCATCTTCTGAGAAATCCATGTTTGGTGAAATCCTCGAATCGGTGTTCTAAGCCATGAAGTAAGTTATCAAGTCCCCGGTGTTCTAACAATTTATACACTACTATCTGAAAGAATTATAGTCCAGTTATTTTTGGTCTTTTAGCTATCATTTAGAAAATCGTTATTTAATTTCACTTTCAAAACCTTTGATATGTATTCTATCAGGTTAACTCCACTGTTAATTCTAAAGATTCTAAAGATTCTAAGATTTCCAAATAGCAAGTTAGTGAAATTTCGACGGGCATTCATAAAATATCACTTTAAACACACTGATGCTGGCAAATTGCCTAAGTTACTGCACCTGCAATAATTAATATAAAAACTGCTGTTTGCAAACACAATGTAAATGGAATAAGAAAACATTGTTTTCAATATTAAAAATCAAATAGGACTATTTAATTATTCTATTTACATTGTGTATGCAAAAAAGAAGTTATTATTAATTATTGCAGGCGCACTTACTTAGGCGATTTGCCAGCAGTGTGTTTAAAGTGATATTTAATGAATCGAAATTTCACTAACTTGCTAATTGCAAATCCCAAATTAACCTAGGCATGGCTGCAACCTTAAATAGGGAGTTGTGTCGATCTTGAGAGATGTGAACTAGGCTTGCTGATGATTCCTGATTTTGGATGAAATAGCAGCTATTCAGAGTATCTGTTTCAATTATTTTCAACTGAGGATGCAACTCAATATTTAATTATTCTACCTCCCAACTTTAGGTAGATTATTATTGTTGTCATTATTCCAGTTCAGTCATAACATTTTGCGATAGGTAGTGTGTTATAGTCATATTTCTCTGTTACAACATTAACAGTATTTTAACATAAGCTGTTCGCAATTCGTACCTGTATTCATCTCAGATCGACTAATTTCAACAATCTTTTTTTAATAGCATGATTAAAGATCAGACATGTCTTTCTTTCATATAAAAGTAACAAATTTTTTTAAGCACCGGTGATAGAGTTGTCAATGCGGGTGCGTATCAGCAAATCCAATGTGCTAAATCAATGTATTTTTCTGAGAATTTACTTTTAATGAGTATTGGAAATAGTAAAAGAATTATTCAAAAGTGTGTTTATATTTCGATTTATTCTCAAGAGCTAATTTCATTTCATAAAGATCAATCAATCATTTCAAGAGCTAGATGCAAAAGATAGGGTGATTAGTGTCTGAGGCCTTGCCTTTCGACTCAGGTATTGACTGCAGGCTTTAGATTTCAAATCAAAATATTAATCTTTGTGTTATATTTAGTTTGGCTCGTTTTTGCCATAGTTAATGTTTTTAGATCAAATTTGTTGCTTGACATGTTTGGTGCTTGTAGATAGCTAATTGAGAAGTGTTTCAATTTCTTTGTTCTGATGTGAACGAGGCCGCTTTATACTGCCAATCGAAGTTTTGAAAAAAATCACATTTTTCTTCATAGAAATGAAGAAGGAAAAACGAAGAGGAAATGATATTTGCAAGCATGGAAATTATGTGTTAAAATCAGTTCTGTGTACCTACTTGTTAAAAACATTACGATTAAGCAATGATTCACATCTATATCAATCACATATCGATATGAATAAATCCATGTTTAAAAAATGTTCTTCATCAAAATATTGACCTCTGTAAAAAATATTATCAAAACTGAAGACAAATGGATCCATTTTAGTTCGAAAATTAAAACCTGTAGTCAATTGTCAGATCAATTGTGAAGGGCTTGAACTAATTTTATACGAGTATGTGTTACGCAATATTTTGACTGGGAGTTGGGGAGAGTTGCGAAGTCAGCAGCACATGGCTTGAAGTCTCCCAGGACTTTGGGACCCAAAATTATTTAATTTCATTTAGTTGCTTTCAGACATAATTTTAAAAGAATTTCATATTTTCATGCACTTTTCTGGATGGTTCAGATTTTGCGGATTTTCATATTTAATATCCTGCTCCAGCAGTCTGATGAAAGATATCTTTCCACATGAATATCACTAATAAGATCAGGACTAGGATTCAGTTCTGTGATCCTGCAATTATTAAATTAATACTTTTCATCTATTAATACATTTCAAGACGGCCGCTTTAAATGAAGGAGTGTAAGTTCCGACATTTAGTTGTTCTGATAGGAAATATATCACTATCAAGCAGCGTTTTACGTGTGCAGTAGTGGTCAGTCATCCCCCCACCAGCCCAAAGTATTGTGATATAAAATATGAACATTCAATTTATCAATTTAACATCAGCAAATTCTACATTTTAGCTTCCAAGCAATAATTTGACAATGTATCTGCACTGAAATAGTACAAAAGTCGGACGGCGAAACGAACTCTATCTCGTTACATCATTTCCGCTTATATCACTGATTTAGAGCTTATCAACTTAGAGACATGTAAAACCAAGGAATGTAGCGGGGTCAGCGGAAAATTCATCCGTCGGAAAATTCATCCGAGGAAAATTCATCCGCGGAAAATTCATCCGTCGGAAAATTCATCCGCGTAATATTCATCCATCCCAATAGGCTATATTAGATCAGAAGTCATCCTGAACTGAATATGAATTGAAAATCATATGAGCAGAGCACAGACGTCGTAGGAAGAAGTCACTGGCAAAGATCAGCAGGCGCTCATTGCAGACGGTGGTTTCTTTGAGGAGGAACCTCTCCCCCCTCATGGTCACTTTCTGGTATGGAGCCAGCACCAGATCATGAGCGGTGGTTGGAAGAGGTGGCCGTTTCTTCGCGCGCTCATGCCGCAGAGCTCTGCCGACGTAGTCCTTGCTCGACAGGAATGCTTGCACGTCCTCAGATGCAGTCAGAGTGGCATCCCTGTAGACCTGAGTCGTCAAGCGCTCAGGCTCGTTCTGCATCTTCTCCGTCATGACCTGACGACACTCGAGAACACGAATCCGAGTAGCGTTCGGAGCATGATTGTGCCGACAGTACACATCCGGGCTGCTGTAGTCCGGGGAGGGTCCGGTCTTGAGCTTCCCACGGCAGCCACTGACAGCACAAGTCCAGGTGATAGTGCCGTTCTTGTTCTCTCTCTTCATTGTGTAGTCAATATCGCCGTAGATGAGCTTTGGCGCGCCCTTCTCGGTTTTAAGAAAACGAACTTGAGATGTCATCCTCACAACTATCACGAATAACCCAGTAAACATTGTGACGTCATTGCGACGTCCCATTGATGTCATCATGCGTCTGAGACGTCTATGACCAGAGCGGGATGTCACAGTGACCTCCCATCAAAGACGTCAGAATGACCGCCTTTATATGACGTCACTGTGACATCCAAAGTGTGACCACGAACATGATCAATGAGCCACAACCACGATGAGTCATGAAATTATGACGTTTACGCTATGATGAATGATTTCCACTTAATTGCACTAAGTTTTGGGACTATCTTTTTTAATTTCTATTCTCGAACTCTCGCTCTCTCACTCACTTTATCTCTCTCTTCGCTTTTCCTGATACTTTTTCTTCTGATAATGATTCTCTGTCATAGCTTAATTTCTCTTCTTCTTTCCTCTTCTCTTTCTCCCTATTTCTATTCATCTCTCAACTCAATTCTTTTCTTCCTCCTCTTCTATTTCTCCCCACTTCTCTTCATTTTCTTCTCTTGTTCCAATTCAACATTTCTCTTCTTCTTCCATATCTCTTCTCACTTCTCTTTTTCCTCCTCTCCTTTCTCTTGATTTCTCATTCTTCCTCCTCTACTCTGTCTCCTCATTTCTCTCATTTATCTTCCTTTTATTCTTCTGTTTCCTTATCAGCTCTTCTTTTTCTTCTTCTATTTCTTATTCTCCCATCAATCTGTCTTCTGCTTTGTTTTTATCTAAAATCGATGTATCTTCGAAAATAACATAATGTAAAAATTCATCACTAATTTCTACCCATGCATTTCTTATTAATAGGATTCATGTTTATCGCAGGGCATTTAATGAATCCCAATTTTGCGATTGCAGTTGGAATAGAATACTTGTAATTGCAATAGTTCAATATCATAATTCATCGGATCTTTTTTCGGATTCATTCGTGCCCGTACTCGTTGCATGGAATGAGTCTGTCTTTCGATGATTTACAAGCATCCCAGCGTTGGCGGTCACGTCATTAAGTGCAGCCCTCGTATTTCATTTCTGAATAGAGGAGAACTGCGCACAGATTATTTCCCTACTGCCGCCTGGGCGAATGAGCCTCAATCAACGCGTCACTATCGATAATCACATGACAGCGAGAGGAAACGTGCAAGCAGTCCTCCATTTCATTCATGTTACTCGCACTGCGCATCGAACGTGATTCATGTTTTGCGATACGGTATTAGTGATAAGTCTACGACTTAGACCAAACTTTCTTAAACGACGCCTCGGGCACCTTTCCTTTGGACATTTGGAGGAACTTAAATCCACCACCCATATTCGACCACCACAATCAATTCACAGATCATTTCTATTTTCAAGTTGCAGACCAGCAGTTGACGACTAAGCTTTTGCCTTTATCATCCTACAAAACATCTTGTGATTTGGTTCACCTCATATTTAGTGACTTGACTTTATCTCCTACATTAGTCGCTGAAAACCAGGGCTTCGAATGTCATCTCGTGATCTCTGACAAGAAAATAGTCTAATGCAGTACAACAAAATGTTTTTCGATGATTGATATCATCAATTGCCGGAGTTTACAGGTGAGATGTTTACTCTTTTCATTTCTTATTAAGTTTAAGTGAATTAACTATACGCACTGGATTAGTTATAAGCTTATTTTCACGAAATTATTATAAATGTTGAAGCTAATTCATGAAATCGCAAAAATAAAAGAGAAATCATTTTAATTGTCCATAAAACATGGCATCATCTGATATCAATTAATTTGTTTCAAATTTCGTGGCTCTCGAATTGGAATCAGATTAATTCCCCCACCGACGATAATTTACCATAATTAGAGGCTTTACATACATTTTGCCATGCTTAAAAAGAAACGCTGCTATTCGAACATTTTCATCTTCCTGTTATTGAACTGTTGTGTGATCATCAATATAATACTTAAAGTTTTCTGCAAAATACTGAAGTTTGTACCATAGGATTATAAATGACAATGCATAGGCAACCATTTTGACGATCAAAATGTTATGATTGTGCATTGATTTTTTACGTAAGTGAATGATTTAAATGTACTGTAACAATGTAATAATGTAAGGCACAGGTATATAAGCTTATTAAGAAAATCTAGATAATGATTATGATTCTACTGTATATTTGAATAATTGGACGACTGTACGTCACACATATCAGTTTGCAATATCGTAATGCCTGCACATACATAAGTTTTGTTGAAATATCCAAATAAGCTTATTTTGTTGAATGTTATCAATTATTGCGAAAATGAATAAATAAATAATTTGTTTTTGCTCATGAATGTATCGGATGCAATGTATTTTTTGCTAGCCTGGATTTTTATGAAATGGTTGCAAACATAACAATACTGCATTATAATTTGCATATTTGTGAGGTTAGCAACTCATTCTGGGCTACATAAAATAGGCCTATATTCGATTTAATTATAATAAAACGTTATGTTTCGTATTATGTTGCAAATAGATCAAAACGTTTATTATTTGATGATAATTATGATGTCTAAAAAATGATTCCCCTTTACTCAGTTTATAAATAAAGACACTAAATTCATTTTGATAAAATTAAAAACTAATTCTTGCACAATGCATTTCGTTCATTCTTATTCAAGTGCAAACATGCAGGATTGAATATGAAACACAAAATCTGAAATCATACTTCTACAGCAATGAATCTATGAACAAAAGGATTGTTCATAGATATATTACTGCAGAAGTAGGCTTATATGATTTTAGATTTTGTATTGTATATTCAGTCAACGTTTGCACTTGAATAAGAGTGTGCGAAAGACATTGCAAGAATTAGTTTTTAATTTTATCAAAATAAATCTACTGGCTTTTTTTATTTATTGATAATTATGATGATTAATTTTATCATGATTGTGCAATTAATTGTGTGTAAATAAATTATAGCCGGAAGATGATGGTCGCTTGTCCCGCATTTGCTTGAAAAACAGAGGAAATACTATCTAAACAAGGAATTCTCTCATCATACGAATGTCAAATTTTATTGGGTTGTACAGTATTAATGCAAAATCATGTTAAAATTCATGATCTAATTTTATAGGCGATAAATATCCGAAGATGGTCAAAAATCAAAAATATATCAAAAACAGTGTCCCTGTCCAGATGCAGAGCATTGCATGCATTCAAAATATAATGACAATGTGAATTTTAAAATGTATGATGTTTTTTTAAATTTTAGTCTAATTTTAGTTTCTAATTATGTCTTCAATTTATAATTTAGCTTCGATAGCCTCTAGATTTTAGGCAACAAGCATGAAGAAACTTTTATTTTGGATTAGTTGTGCCTCATGTCAATGAAAGAAATTTTACGAACTATACAGAATTATATATTGTTCATATTCAATGTAGGCCCTATATGCCTACATGTCGAAGCATCTTCTCTACGGTGACTCAAATTCAATAGGCATGCATTTCGATACCTCTGATGAGCAATTTCATCATATTAGATATTGATATTCTAATATAGTGATTTCTCTTTTTTTAGCGTTGTATATGTATGCCTACGTGTTATGTAATTTTTGTGATCTAATGAAAATTTTGCTGTTTCTTACTTCAGGTACGTCGTGCTTACAGAAGGTCAATGGAATATCGAAGAAGGATCCGTGATTTATCAGCGTCTGCTTTTGTCTCAAGTGGAACGTGTATGCAAACAGAAATACTTAGATAATTTGCGAAAATATAATTATCCACAGATGATTCCAATGTTTTCGTTATCTTCATAATTGGGTAAATGATTGAAACTAGTTTTAAGTATGGTAATGGGATGTCTGTCACGATGTCAAGTGACTCATTAGGACGTCTCGTAGGAGCACTTTGAAGACGTACGTTGGATGTCCCGGCGGGATGTCAGACTGACGTACTGTGAGAGTTCCGCTGTGACGTACGTGGGATGTCCCGGCGGGATGTCATACTGACGTCCTGTGATGCTTCCGCTGTGACGTCTTTTTTACTGTCAAATAAGACGTACGTGGGCCATCCTGGAATGACGTCGTCATGACATCCCGCTGACGTCACATGTTTACTGGGAATGATTTCAACTGTGTGAATAACTCCGAGGATACATTCTTTTATACAAATTATCATCAGCCTCCACGTCTTAACAACATAACTTCAATCGTTTTCTATTTCTTAGTGTTTATTATTTTTCTTCAGTTATCCTCACGTCGAAATTGATGATAAGCTACATTGACACGTGTTCTTAATCAGATCGGTCATCTTTATCCACGCCGCTAAGCACAGGCAGCAGGCATCAACGTAAGCATACAAACTACAGTGAAAACATTGGCAACACTTATTGCTCTGGCCTCTGAGTTATCTCCAAACTCTTGCCGACGCCGACGGTAACTGTTTGATATATCATATTGCATGGAAAGGATAAGGAGACGCTATGGTAGTCAATTAGCGATCACCAAGCGGTAAACTACGTAATAGTCCTTATCAGAATTGTAAAAGGTCTCTATTGAAAATGTGTTTAGAAACTTTTACGTTAAGAAAGAAGTATGAATTAGCATCCGAATGAATTTTCCGCGGATGAATTTTCCACGGATGAATTTTCCGCGGATGAATTTTCCGACGGATGAATTTTCCGCACCCCTGTAGCGGCCTCCGCAATAGGTTTGTTTATCCTAGGCATCTCAGATGTTGATGACCCGCTGTGATGTTGCGTATCCTGCATGATGCACTTGAATTAACAGATGTTCTGCCCATCAGCTCTGTGATGCAAGAAAGTTGACCAAGTGCTTTCAAATCCGTTCGACCCACGAACTTTCCACCCACACGTGTGGTGGTTTGCCAATTGGAACGACTATAACATGTATCTGTCATTCGATTCGTTCTCAATATTTCTTAAATGTTGTGCCGAAGGATCACCTAACACATATTCTATCGTGCTTAATTAACGGATTTCGTTTTCCTAACTTTCTGATAATTCAAATGATGGCATCTCATTTAAATGAACATATACATAAAAATGTAATTTAAAACAGGCAATTCAATATAACTTATGACATTTGCTGATTATTTCATATTTTATTCTGTTTGAGGATTGGAACAATTAAATTTAATTCCCCCCTCTGGAATTTTCTGTGACCGCCCCTTTCTGTGTGTGATGGGAAAATGTCACTTTGCATCTAAGAACTTTTAAATGATAAAGAAGATAAATATTTTATTTGAAATTCTCTTAGAAGGAAGGAAATAATTACGAGAAAGTACTCTTTTTTTGAATATAGTAAAAGTCGCACTAGTAATGAGAGAAAGCTAATCGAGCTTTCCACCTTCCTTCAGATTTTTATAATCATGAAATGAATCAAATTCAGCAGGCATTTACACGCGTCACTGAAAGATAAAAATGAAGAAGTTAACAGGTAGGATAAGAACAGAGCGCGCCGACATAGGGAGGGATTGGCATTCATGATAAAACATTCAAGCACCGCAAACGAGATTACAAAATTGGTATTTATTTATATTGGTGAGACCGGAATTGAAATTAACAGCATTGTCGGGAATCGGGATGCGATCTTGAAATAGATGTTAAAAATTTCCCACTGTGGAGGTCATTGTGGGAATAGCGCATGATGAATAATGATATAAAACACATCAAAGCAGTGAATACTACGAGCTTATCTTAGCTTATAAGTTAGCACATTCGACAGATACTTCTGTTCCACTTTGTACTTATAATTATATTTCGGTTTTACATCATCAAATCTTATTAATTGATTAATTGAATAAGTGAAGAAATAGATCGTTAAAGCGAGAGACTCTACAATTGAGAGTGTGTGTCGATCGCCAGCAAATAAGTGATGCTTCCTATATTTGTCTTTATGCATGTACATTATTAAGTATGCGTGATCCATTAATTTATTATTGAGATTAAATATGTACTAGCCATGATTACCCTTTCTTTGTTATTCCCATGCTACAATTTCCATCAAACTGAGGTGACCGACTTTTCAAAGAAACAAAGAAGAGAATCTATTCATAAGGATGATGAGTTGCTCTTTAAATAAGCATGTATGGACCAAATGTTATGACAGAAATCTAATATCACCGCCACCACAGTACTTTAATTATCTATGAAGCTTGAATCCATGGTCCATAATATTTGAAATTATTTTAATTATGTGTTAAAATTAAAATTCACACTTGAATTTTAATACAAACATGATCATCACCCTAATAAGTTTAACCTCTTTCCTTTTTATCTGATGCGGTTTTAGTAGGTGAAAGCATAGAGCATAAATCTTATCTCTAATAATAGCAGTGCTTTCAAATCTTAAATTCTACCAGTATCGCAAGATGGTTATAAAAAGTTAGAAAAGACAATAACTTTACATACTTACACCTTGAATATACGCATGCATGCATGCATGGAAACCAATATAGTCTAATGTTCCATAAAGTTTCATTTTACTTACTTATTGTCAAAAGTTTATTTGTCTGCTCTCACTAGGTGTGACACGCAGAATGAATCAAACTAAATAAAACATGATTCATGCTAGAGTATCGATCAAGCAATGGACAGTCACTGGACAAGCAATCACGAAATGAATAAGTAGTAGCTAAAAAGTACATATGCAGAAAAATTACTAATAGGAAAAGAAGTGCATCGACAACTTGAATAAAAAGAAAGGACCATTGTCTGATCGATATTCTAGCAGGAATCATGTTTCAATCAGTTTGATTCATTCTGCGTGTCACAACTACTGAGAGCAGACGAAACGCAGTTGTGACAACAAACAAGTAAAATGAAACTTCTGGCGATATTTTTCATCCGCAAGATCACAGCGGGGTGCATTTGCATTATTATGTTATAATCCTATATTAATAATATAAATCTCCAATACAAGAAACATAGCAATTATCAGATACTCTTCAATTGCAATATTTTGCATTATTTTTCATTTAAATGAAGTTTATCTGCCTATATGCAGAACGTCTATGTTCCATCATCAACTTATCATTTATCGCATATTTATAATGTATTTCCTGTTTGTTGCAGATCAACTCCTACTACATTTCCCAATGGAAGAGAAGGAAATATGGTGAATGACTTCTGAGAAACTTTTCATCGAAGCAAGTGTTCAAACGGCTAAAAAGAGAAGATATTAAAAATCATTGGCTGTTTTTTGAATTAATGGCGTTTTGTGAATGATCATGAAATTAGCTAAAAAATAATGCTCCATAGTGTGATTGATTCTCAAACTATTTTTTTTTAAATCTGGGCCGGACTTTCACCGACATGTCAAGGGGATCGAAAGCAAAAAGTGCAAATACCTCATGCATATTGTTGTCTTTATATTGACATTATCACAATTGCTAAACTAAACTGATTATTCTTTACAATCATGATCACATAAAGCGTCAGTATGTCGCGGAAAAGTTTAGACACGCTGTTGCATTAGGAGCTGCCATGAAAACTGAATTTCCCAAAATTCTATGGGACAGAAGTTCGATAGAACAGGATTTCCCGAAATTCGATAGGACAGGATTTCCCACAAGTCTATGGGACAAATTAGTCCCACAGGCAATAGGATCAAAGTTCCCCAAAATTCAATGGGACAAAACATTCCAACAGTGCCATAGAATAGAGTTCCATAGCAATAGCACTACCCGCTATAGGAAAATTACAATAATTCCGTAGGACGTTTCCTATAGGAGTGCCATAGATTTTGGTTAATCGGGCAATCCTTACTGACAGACGCATTTCTGCCTCATAATTAGAAGTCTTTTGCATTACAACATTGCAAAGAATTTCCTCTAAAAGCTTCCAAAAAGCTGGATTGTGGCTATCTCTTTCTCTAAGCACGTTTGTGACTTTTTTCTTCCTTTGCATAAATTTTTGTATAGGCAGTAGCCGAAAAGTGCTACAATCATGTAAATTGACAGCTTCACTGAAGTTCTTATTCAACAAAATATAGCTTCTTCAAAAATTGTGGATTTTAATTCTGATAGGAGACTGAAATGCAATGAATTGGTGAAAATAGGTTAAATTTAGGCCTAATTTAGTCGGTCTCAAAAACATAAATCTGGATGTTTGATTTGAATCGATTACGGTTTATTTAGTTAAAAGACCATACCATAGAGTAGGGATATATATGTAGAGTGTCGACTCAAAAAAAGTATCTGTATACAGTGAAAATTTTTGTATCAAAAGATTCAGTTTTTTGCGGAGATTACGTTCCCGTGGTCCAAAAAATTATTTGAGCACTTTTGAAAAATGTCAAAATTTGTCAATTTATATACTTCCGAGATGACTCTCCTATATAAGTAGTATGAAACAAGTTGGATATCAAAAGGAATGAATATTTCTTAATATGCATCCTAACTAAGCGGAAATCAAGCTGATTATCAAGGGAATTTCATGATCCGTATTATAATGGAAGTCTTCATGAAAAAGTCGCGATATTATTCGTGCTTTCTTGGCTGAAATCTCAAGTTTTTAATTCAATTTTCACCGGTATAGTTTTTATGATTCATAATCCATGTTTCATTCCTGAATAGTGATGTGGAACGATTTACATCCTTCAAAGTTAATTGAAATCATTGTCTTTGATTATGTGACTTTGCTCTACCAGTGGCAGGTTGCCTGTGATATGATCACGTTAGAGAAAATACTCTTGAGGTTGAGCATGAAGATAATAGGAACCCATCGAATTGCTAATTTAGCAAACATTAAGCCTCCAAGGCTGTCACGACAATGAGAATCTGTAAAATAATATCATTTCCTTCTGCATTACAATCATGATCACTCAATTCCCTTGTAATTTCTGCAAAACTGCAAAAATTTGCATATCTCACATTTGGTGACATTACCACCTGGATCTCCCTTGAGTTCATTTAATAAAATCGAAAGTCTATACACATTGGGGGTTTAATAAATGCGGAGTTACCACTCAACCTAATATATATCTACTCTATGGACCATACAAATATGGAAACCGTACTTAAATGCTCTTATATATTTAGATAGCTAAATTTTGCTACATTTTTAGATATTCATATTATAAACTGTTGTATTATTATAGATGTTTCATTGTCGCATCTATGACATTGGTCTGTAGGCCCATATTCCAACATTTCTGAAAACTGATAGCATTTCTAACTTGTAAGTTAAAGCTTTATTCCTTTAGAAAATCCTATAATTTCTTACAGCATTAAAAATGCTAAAAGTAATTAAACTAATTAAAAGTATTAAATTCAGACGATAGTGTCGCGGTAACGCCATATGATTATGTGCATATAGCACATGTTGTTTGTATACACCAATTATATATTTGTTGAATGACAAATATTGTAAATGAATTCAAATATATGTGCGTGTAAAATCCAGTAAAGTGTTTTTACAATCTTCCACTGCGCAACTTTGGCTACATTTGGTAGCAGAGCGTGTGTGAGTTCTATTTTCAATATCAGAAAATTATTTTATTGATATTTCTCCAATATTTTTCACCTGATTCACTGTTTCATCTACTCATTTTTTTGCTCTCTAAGGTGAATTAATTCCAAGCCTTCTATTTTATTCTGTGTTATATTTGCTATATAACTTACTAAAGTATGCCAAGATTGTTAACCAATTATAAAGGTTGATAAAACAGTTTGAAACCAAACATAGAATAACAGAGATACGCAAAAATAATGCAAACCTCATTATAAGCGATCCTGACCAAGTAGGCTATTTCGCACTGAAAGAGGAGATTAATAACCTAGAGCATGGGAACTGTCTGAGCTCAAAATTTATTATAATCAAGCCATTGAAGAGTCAGACAACGTCATTACACAAATTGATGATGAGCTAGTAGAGGAATATGAGCAACAAGCGGTGAATATAGTGAACCAGTATGAATCGATAGCTGATGAAATCAGACAAGTGACTAAAAAGTTGAAAATCATTGTTTCCAACATAAATGCCGAGGATGAAAAATCATCTGCCACAAAAGCCGAGCAGATTGCAAAATTCCAAGAAGAATGTGCTGATAAGCGACATAGGGAGACCATTGAAGCTGAACAAAAGCGTCACCGCACCAGGACCTAGTTGAGTTGCATCTAAAAAGCCTCAGTCTGAATGATGAACTGCGTAGTAAAGAAAGAGAAAGAATCAAATCGAATAAGGCCACAGTGAAATTGCATCACATTAAGCCGATCGAGTTCAATGGTAATCCAACATTATCCAGGTTTTATATCAAATTGGAATTCGACTGTTCATAACCAAGACCTGATGGATAGCGTAAAATTGCGTTACCTACAAGACGCGTTAGGACCCATTCCCAGAAAGTCAACAGAAAAGCTTAAAGCTGATTCTGAGTACAAGCTTGCATCTTCTATTATGGAAAATAGATGTGGCAATAGGACGATGCTTAAAAGAGCTTATTACGAAAAATTGGAAAAGTTGCCTAACATCACAAATTCCATGGATTCTGAGGCACTGAAGCATTCATGGAAGAGCTTGATATTAGTTATCATGCAATAGAGGAGTATGGTGTCGACATGAAAAATCTTGAGCTTGTCTTTATGAACACGTTTAAGAAACTTCCCCATGGCATTAGATACCAGTTTACCAAAGCCGTTGGAGGCATTAGCAATCTTGATATGGTAAAATGGAAGGAACTTTTGCGTGAGCACGTGATGATTTCAGAGGAAATTGAGTGTGCGAGTAAACCTTCAGCAGCAATTACTTGTTCCTACCAATGCCAAGAATTGATCAACGCTGACAGTAATCTTGAGCAGGCATTTTTAAAACAATCAGAAATTTTGAGAAATACATAATCTGTTCCAAATAGCAAACCTCACCAATCAAGAAGTAAGCAACATCAGCATAGGCATAAGAACAAAGATGCTCCCCGTCATAATATTAGTAGCGCACAAAAGCAGTTCAAAGAAAGCACAACCCTAGTTTAGTATTTTTTTAGTATAGTATTTACTTAGGTGAAGTAAAACAAACATGTTTTCATGGCAAATAAAAATTTTCATGATTTTCTCTGTGCATGGGTCAATTGACCCATTCAGTAGTTCTAGGTAGCTTACAACATACTGTGAAACCGAAACTATTGATCAGGAAACAATTGCTGCATGAAGTTTTAGAGAAAATAACAAAATAATATAAGTCAATGAACGTCACCATCTCAGATGCAAAATGAAACGAAAAAATTGTAATCAAATATCGACAATGGGTGACCCATATCGTCCATCTTTAAACACGCCAAATTTTGAAAAGTTTGAGTGACTGTTATCAACCGGATCACACAACAAAGAGACATCAAGCCGATGTCAAGTTCTACACAGAACTTTGTGAACGTTTTTTCGTCTACCTTTTTTAATAATGATCGGAGGGCCCACCATTTCGAGAAAGCTTTTGGGCAATGATCTGAATTCTTCGAATCTGAAAGAAAGAACTTCTGCCTCTTGGCGATCGGAGGAGTTTGAAGGAATTCACAGCAATACAACTATCTTTCCTATCTCTGTAAGGCATTAAAAATTTCTTTTTGCCCACTTAGGTTCCTGCATGTGCCATCGGTTTGAATCAGGTTGTACACTTTACACACTGTACTTTAGTACTATTTTACATACTAGACCTGCTATGGTAGGCACACTAGACATTATCGTAAATAGTTATATGAATACAGATGCTTTCTGAATCATGACTCACTCTGTTTTTTCGTTATTTTTTCTTCATTCATTTCACAAAAGGTTCGAAATTTTTTGAAAAACTGAATTTCAGTTGCTTTTTTCGAAAAATTTCTGTGATTTGACCCAATGGAATCACATCAAACCTAGAGATTCACCAATTCGCATTTCTGGGAATAGTCTGAGTCATCTTAATTAAGACTCCTATTCTTTTCTTCAATACATCACTTTTCCATGCCTTCGTTGAGTGTAGTTTACAGAACCATTTTTTGCAAAGAGTTTTGAATCTGAAATTTAGGCTAAGTTTAGAAATTGACCGCTGAATGAAAATTCTTGCGGTCCTATGCTCAAAGCTGCTTCAAATTACAAACATTACGAATCAATGTGCACCTCTATATCTATAACCTTTTGTTGCTTGCCACAGGAAAGACACATTCGAAAGCTTCGTTGATAATGCGGTGTAGAAGACTAAATCTCATTCGCATTCATGTATTGTCAAGATAACATTGAAAAATACTTGATTGAGGTAATCTGAGATGATCTTCCTTACAAACTCGTCTGGAAATACAGACCAATCGCTTCCATCACAATCTGCCCTTCGCGTAGATCAAGATCGCCCATCAAGTTTTGACTCTTCTTTCCTCCTTTATGTTTTACGGATTCCAGCAACCCTCGGGGATAGTATATGACACCGCATGGGATTTCTACAAGAATTGCTGCTGGGCCATAAATATTTTGTCAAAGAAAGTAGAAGACTGAAAATCAACAAATTTTGACAATTTTCATTATTGTTCATTGGAATTATTCCATCATGATGAAAAAATTGCATGCACTTGCTGCTGTACCGTACACACGTTTCCTTTTGCCTAGCGAGTGTTGAATATGAAAAAGTTTCGGTGAAAATATGATGAAAGTGTTCGGTCAATATGTCAGTCAATGAAATGTTTTCAAATTCAAGACAAAATATATTGACGTTTGACATTCATATCGATTAAAGAAGGTGTTTCAACAAGCTTAATATCTGAGGACACGCTGGTGCCGACGATTTCGTCATTGAAGCTCGATTTAGATCAGTAATTCCCGGAATTCGTATTACAACCAGAATCTTTGTCCACCGGGTTTTCATGTTAATTGTCTTTCAATCGCAATCGCATTAAAGCCCGCATGAATAGAAGGTTGATGAAGATCTACGTGACAACACAGTTACAAACCATATCTTCATTATTTAAATGTAGCTACTGTAAATTTGATTTAATAATTGGGACTATTAAGGCCCATTTATTTTATTAATTTATATAAAATCTCAATATACAAGCGTAGATGACATTCAGCAACACCATAAAAGGCGAAGTGGGCTCATCATTCATAGACTTACTTATTTATGCTATTCTGTAAGATCGATTATAGAAGTCCTATCAACGTTTTGCATACTTTTTATGAAATCGGCCATATAAAAAGCCGAAAGTTATTCCTTTTCACTGTTCAAAATAATTCAGTGAAACAGCTAGAGATTTTGTCTGATAATAAATAATGAATATTTCAAAAGAGTCGGCCATCATCATGCGAGCGGCAATACGGACTAATGGTGATGTTGATCAAATTTGAGCATGATACGCATTGTCGAGAAGTTATGTCTTAGAGGAACTGCCCGCGCCTTAACGTCGTACACTGGGCCGTATTATCAAAAGTAACGCTTCAGGCTGGCTCACTGTCCTCACTTTTAATGAAGAAGGTTACGACCTCTCAGCGACTTAATTTCGTTGTCAACTTGCGATGCTTTATCATCGGGAGCCCATTGGACTTCCTTCGCATTGTGATGACTGTGGTGCACCGTTCAGCCTTCAACCTGGTCCGTATTGTGCCAAAGGTGGACTTGTCAAAAGAGGACATAACGATCTTCGTGACGTGACTGCGATGCTAAGTTAGCTGACGTGGCATGGGGAGGTGCATCGATTGAACCAATTCTAATCCCTGAGAATGACAGACATGGAAGACGATGGTGTAAGCTGATTGGTTTTGCGAGAGGACGGTCACTGGTATTGGCATATGAGCGAGCTGATTCTCTTTTTCGTTTATCTAGCTTCTACGTACTTTTCCTAATATCTTCAATTTTTTTTCTTATCACTTATTGTTGTATTGCCTAACATTATTCTATTGATAAATACAATTCGTTAAATCATATAAAAATGTTATTTGGCAGGCAGTGACCTGTCGAAGATTAATTCTAGAAGATGTTTGAATGAAAGAACATGCATCAGGAAACAACAAAGAGTATGATTTGCACAGATTATGGAAAATTGTGAAAAGTATCAGTGGACTGAAAAGACACCAAAATTGCTGTAAGAAAAGAAAATCAAACACGGAAAACCCAAATGAAGAGTCAAAAAGCGACTTCAACGTAAATATTTCTGACCAAACGCAAATACCATCACGCAATCAAAATCCTTTAAACAACTCTAAGAAGGTCTCAATTTCAGGATTCAAATCTACTTTCTGTTCACCGTCAGGATGAATCATTGAACAACATTCCAGAAAAGAATGAGCGTCTGTTTCGATACGTCCTGATGAATGCAATGAATGGATCAAGTCCAGATTTAATCTATACTCAATGGAGAAGAACTGCTGCTCCATCTGGACCGCTCTATCGTCTTGCAGGTGGCAACATTGGTAGACATTTCACTTCATATCTTGCAAGAAGAGATACGCAAGCTAGCAAACCAAAGGCCAGATAATGCACGAAATGAATTGAATTTGTTATATTACGAAAAGATCCCAATATCAAGAAAGGCAATGACATTCGACGTTTAATCGAAAGAAGGCTGCAGATATGGCATAAAAATGAACCCAAATCTCTTCAAGAAGTCCAACGGTGCCATTCATCAACAAGAAAAGGTTCAAGAAAAACCAATGCTGTAGGCGACAGCAAGCACACAATGCGGGTACTGGATTGATGATAGAGGGCAAAATATAAACTCTGTCTGAGGGATAACCAAAAGAGATCAAGGAAGCGTATTAGATCTTCAACATGAAATCAGATTTAGGAACAAGGCAGATTGTTATGGATATTCTGCGAGAAAAACATCCATCGAGCACAATTCCTTCAACTGATTCACTTTGTAAGCTTCCTCTCTACCATCAGCTGACATAACTGCTTCACACATAGAGAAAGTTACGCGAAAGTTATCAGACTCCTCAGGACCAGCCGGAACTGACCGTGATTATTTGCGAGTTATATCTTCCTTCTTTATCGTATTCGGCATTTTTGATAACCATGACTTTATTGCGTCTTCATCTGTAATCTGAAATCCATAAACTGTACCTTCGCATTCAGCAGAATAGTTTGTTTTACAACCTTTGACACTACATTTTCTACCCATCTTCCATGACCAGCAGTCTTTGACTGGAGAGAAAGTGTATATTTGAAATTCTGAAATTCCATGCTAATGTGTATTCATGAATCAATGTTCAGTAGGCTATCTATGTGATGATTTTTCTTCCGCCCACAGTCGGTTGCATGCTCCCAGAGTTGACCGTCCTATAGATATCTATCAGGGGTATCTTCATCTATTTCAGTATTTGCTATTCTTTTCTTACAGTAATTTAGGTGTCTTTTCAGTCCCTTGATTCTTTTTAGTCTGTGGAAATTATGCTCTTTGCTGTTTTCTGATGCATGTTCTTCCATTCAAACATCTTCCAGAATTAATTTTGCCTTTTCGACAGGTCTCTGCCTTCTACATAGCAAGATTGCATGTAAGTAATGCAATAAAATAAAATCATCTACCGTACATGCTTCAGTAGCAAAGATCTCACCCACAGTCGGTTGCATGCTCCCAGAGTTGAACGTCCCTTAGATATCTGTTTTTTCTATGCATGTGAAAGAAATCTTTATTACAGGTGAAACAATATACAACATAACTTCAGAAGATCAGGAAATTTAACATAAGGAAAATCGTGGAAAAAAGCTAAAAACCTTGAATATAAAAAAAGACACTAAAAAGCTCAAAAGTCAATCCCTCCAACTATAATCAGATTTCTTCTCCCAATTGAGATTTCGCACCTGCAACAGCACGGGCATTTGCTCTCATCAGCTTCACACTCAGGATGGCATTGCGTACATCCCACGGCGCAGACCCCATACCTCCCTCCTTTCTGCACAGACAGTATGTTGGCAAGCTTCTCAAAAAAAATCATCTGCTTCAGTGCACCATTCCCCATATGTTGAGACGACCATCGGCACACAGATCCGAATCAAAGATGAACATCTCTTATCATAGATATCTTATCTTACCTTAGCTATCTTGCATCATGTCCCTGAATTGATATACAAGAGATCCCCAGGAAATAGTTGGATATGACCATGGACTCCTAGATATATAACACCTGGACTGAAAGCTGAAATTCATTTATACGCAAGACGGCTGATTTAACTCTGATAGTAAATGGAGAAAAATATTAGTTATCAAATGAAAGTGAGATGATTTTAAAGTAGTAGGAATTTCTGGAAATCAGAGGAACATGGGATTGGAACCAACTGATCATCGTTGACTGAATATGGAATATTATTGACAATATTAAATGGAACAATAGCGACTGACAGCATGATTTGTACAATGTACGTTGTGTGTAAATGTATGGAAAAGTGGAGAAAGTATCATAACTGCATCTTGAGTCTACATCAGTCTGTAATGTGAAACGTTTCCTATTCCGCCTTGATTCAGGCCCTAAATAGGTGGGGAATATTAGTTATCAAGTGAAAACGAGATGATGTGAAAAGAAGTTGAACATTCAGTGTATCAGACGAATATGGGATTGCAATCAACTGATCATCGTATTACTCACTAATGAAGGACATTGAAGACCTGATACCGTGAACTATTTAATCTATCAGATTTGAGACTATTGAGACATTACTTCAATTTGCTCTACCGTTGTTATCACACCAGCTTTTGCTGGTCAGAATGTCGTTTTATCCGTCCAATAGAAGCACAGTGAAAAACATAGCTTCGGTAAGCTTTATGATAACCCCCTTCTTTGATCTGTATTGTGTTGAGTCGCTGTTTGGTACTGAACAAATATTTAGTCTCATGGCCATCATTATGGATGATACAGTGACGAAGTACTCGATGTGGTCTTAACACTGTGGACTCCAATTCACAGAAATGCTGAATGTGTCTCAAAACTATCTTTCCGATCGAAATATCAACATCTCGTACAACAACCAAGCTACTTAAAATTTCTGCTAATTGTTTTGCTCATTTACGACTATATGTTCCAGGTATGACGGCCTTACGTTTTGCAGTTTGCAGTCAAGGTCTTGAAGTTTATTCCACAATATGTCGGAGATTTTTATTTGATTAATACAGTTTCACGCGATGCACTTACTCGCATACTGGAATAACAAGTTGTAGTTCTTAAAGGGAGTTATGGGATGGTGGTTAGATACATGAATCACATCAATTACCACCACCTCAGAAGAAAATAATCTTCAGTTTACTTTTTTATTAAGTTTATGCTGTTCGATGAAAAACATTCAAGCGACACACACATCGGATTAAAACAAGATTCATTTCGCCATCGTTCGATCAAGCCTTATTTGCAAACTCATATGTGTGACCGAGTAAAATCTCACTGAGTGAATGAACCAACATTTGGCCTTTGCGATCAAGTGCTCTAAACTTGTGCAAAAGAAGAGATAGTTGAATCAGGAACAATATCACAGGATTGATCATCGACGATAACAGAAATAGTCGTCGTTTTGAATTATCGAACTTGATTTTATCCTTGGATAAGAGTGTATCAGCAAAATTTGTGTCAATCAAACTTTGTCAAAAACCTGGACATATTGCAACGTTCTGAGGCAAGTATAATTTTTACGTCCTCTACAGATGCAAGATTATAAATTTCTAACATTTGCCATTTTGCACTTCGATTCAAGAAAATCAGTAGAACGTTTAGTCGTATCTGTCCGTGACAGATTTCACCATTTCGGTTCTCTTTGCTCCAAAAAACCAGACGAAGAATTTGAAGACAGTAGGAATCGCAGCATTTCCTATTTTCCACTCAATGATTCATCATTGGCATTTGTAGAGCCATCTATTTAAATCGACATTTCGAACTATTTCCACACCTATTTAGGGCCTGAATCAAGGAGGAATAGGAAACGTTTCACATTACAGACTGATGTAGACTCAAGATGCAGTTGATGATACTTTCTCCACTTTTCCATACTTTTTGCATACTTTTCCATACATTTACACACAACGTACATTGTACAAATCATGCTGTCAGTCGCTATTGTTCCATTTAATATTGTCAATAATATTCCATATTCAGTCAACGATGATCAGTTGGTTCCAATCCCATGTTCCTCTGATTTCCAGAAATTCCTACTACTTTAAAATCATCTCACTTTCATTTGATAACTAATATTTTTCTCCATTTACTATCAGAGTTAAATCAGCCGTCTTGCGTATAAATGAATTTCAGCTTTCAGTCCAGGTGTTATATATCTAGGAGTCCATGATATAACACATAGTTATATAATAACTAATGTAAAGTAGAACAAGTGCAAAAGGTGTGGTTTTAGGTGCTAAGAAAGATGTGCTAAGAGGAAGATGTGCTAGAATTGAGAATGTCAGACAGAGCATCTAACTCTTCATCATCCTAGGCCAAGCTAGATGAAACTCTGGAATGCGTTATTGAACATGCCCGAATATGGGCAGAAACATATGCCAAGAGAAAAAGTGAACAAATAACTTTGAAGAGCACGAAGTCAATGAAAGCAATAGCTCCCACAATAACGAAAAGAAATGTAACAGAAGAGAATGCTGACAATGAAACGAATAGAGAGATAGCTAAAAGCAAAGAACCAAATGACTCTATCGAAAGACGACAAATGCCTGGTGTTACATGCCCTGTGGAAAATTGTTCTGTTCACTGTGCTCTAAATGATCACACATAATCTTGAACGCCATTGTCAAGGCCTTTATTCAGGCAATGTGCCATCGAATTGGCTAGAAATAAACAGCAAATTTGTATGTGAATGCGCCAAAATAGTTTCAGAGCAAAGACGATCCTCACATGCAAAATCATGTCCAAAACGTAATGCGTCAGCAATTGCACCGAAAATAGAACTAAATGATGAAAGCATCATACAATTGCCTACTCTGCGCGAAATCGTTCAACTCAACCGCCCCACATTAAAACGTGTACCTTTGAAAGCAAAACTTGCTTTTGCAGACATTCTATCTACCGCTGTCAAAGACATAATGTTCAACAATACCGAGGAAAACTGGATTAAGCTTTTCATGATCCCTAAATGTGTATTACATTCTGCAAAGTGGGCAGGAAGACATCACAAACAACCTGACGATGTCAAGTTTTGTACTAGGTGGGCACAGGGAGACATAAATGGTCTGTGGAATGAAGCTGTTTAAACGTCTTTAGTATTTGAAAAATCAAAAAAGAAAGGCAGCAAAATTCGCTCGCCATCAGCCGAGCGCAAAGCTAAACAAAATGCAGCGATAAGTTTTGCAGAAGACGGACTCTTTGCTAAAGCTTGTAGAGTCCTAACTTCCTCCGGCATCGCTCGAAACAATAACAATATATTTAGTCGCATCAAGGACAAGCACCCCTTAGCTGATCCCCCAATTTTACCAGCTGAGGTAACAAAGGCTCTTCAACTTGGAAGTAATTTTGATGTCCGTAAAATTCTCGCCACTTTTCCGAAAGATACAGCACGCGGACCATCTGGTTTACGGGTCTCTCACCTTATTGAATTCTGTGAAGCTACTTTCCCAAGTCCTTCGAACTCGACATTGCGATCTTTCATTAACCTCATGCTAAGAGGCGATATACCCGCAAATATTTCTCCGTATTTCGCAGGTGCCAATATCACGGCCCTCAAGAAGAATGAAAGTGATATCCGTCGTATTGCTGCAGGTGAAATATTCAGACGATTGGCAAGCAAAGCAGCATGTAGCATTCTCAAGAGTAAATCAGCAAATATTTTGAAACCTTGGCAGTTTGGTGTTTCTTATCCTAATGGTAGAGAAGTTGTTGTACATAACCTGCGAAACATCGTCGAACAACATTGGAATGATGATGACATTGTCGTGTTTAAAGTAGACATGGCTAATGCTTTCAACAGCGTATCCAGACAAGCTGTCGTTGATTCGTGTCATAAACTTATTCCTGAATTATTGCCATGGGTACAAACATGTTATGGTCAACATCCTCATTTGTGGCATAGTATGGGTCATGTACTCTCTCAAACAGGAGTTCAACAAGGTAACCCTCTCGGGCCTCTTTTGTTCACCCTTGTTTTGAATGCAGTAATTCCATCTCTTGACCCTCAAAATCGACTGATTTATCATGCCTGGTATTTGGATGATGGTATATTTTGTGGTTCCAAAGACGTAATTCATGTAGTGTTGGGATCTTAACAAAGTTCCAAGATTACTGCTGGTCTACATATCAAACTAGAAAAGTGTGAACTATATGCCAAAATTAATCTTGAGGGTTTTCTGCCATTCATCCCTACATTCTCTAAACCAAACATTGAAATCTTGGGAGCCCCAATTCTTGATGTCGGTTTTTGTTCTGATTACATAGAATCGAAAAGGAAAAATGCCTGGGTACTTCTACGAGAGCTACCGATCCTTAACAATCCTCAGATCTCCTTGATTCTGTTACGGCAATGTGCTGGTCATTCAAAACTGTCTCATCTTTCCCGAACTGTTCCACCAACTCTTGCGGGCAACGTATTCGCAAATTTTGATGATGTCCGTCAATGTTTCAAGGATCTTGCCTTATTACAATGTAATGATACTGCTTGGCTTCAATCGACTCTGTCTCTAAGATTAGGTGGCCTTGGATTACGCGCCATTTCGAGACACGCAGCCGCTGCTCACATTGCTTCCTTTTGCACGACAAACATGGAAGGCAACAATTATATAGATGAAGCAATCGCTCTGTATAGTGACATGGTTGGCGCTCAATTTCGTCTCGACCAGCCAGATAAGAGAAAAATATCTCAAAAGGCACTATCACAAAAACTTGATGAAGAAACATTCTCCGATCTATTGGCACGATTGTCGGTAGCGAATCAAGCTAGACTGAAGTCAGTTTCCGCCCCTTATAGTTCCGCACGGTTGCGCGCGATACCCTCACCAGGTCTTGGTCTTAGCGTTGATCCTGACGAAATGTGCGTCATATTGAAATTGTGGCTTGGTTTACCGGTCATACCAATAAACAAGCCTTGTGCGAGATTTCCTGAAACTGCTGAAGACGTTTTTGGACACCATGAAGGGGATTCGATTTTGGTAGGAGGGGACCCGATCTCTGCACTCGACATAACATCCTTCGAGATACCATCGATGATTATGCTCGACAAGCACTTTTAAACCCTCAATTAGAAAAAGGAGCAAAATATGATCACGACAATTCCCGACCAGCTGATATTCTGGCATCCAATTGGTCGCTAGGACGAGACGCAGCCCTAGATGTTACTGTCACCCATCCGCTAAATCAGCAATCAATTTTTCAAGGGAGTGTGACAGCAGGATCAGCAGTGGCAGCGGCGGCTGAAGTTAAGCATCAAAAGAATGATAAGAGATGCTCATCTTTGAATTGGATCTGTGTGCCGATGGTCGTCTCGACATATGGGGAATGGTGCATTGAAGTAGAAGATTTTTTTGAGAAGCTTGCCAACATACTGTTTGTACAGAAAGGAGCTACACCATCCCAGTGTGAAAGCCAAAGTCGGCCGGAAGTCGGTCTGACTTCCGCCGGTTGGCATGAGTAGGCATAATTTTTTAATTTCGAAATCTAGTACTTTTGAGTAAAGAAATCATGATAAAACAAAGTAAATGATGCTCACAGTTGAATCTAGACAGTTTGTGATTGATCTTTTATCAGTGTATAGATTTTTATTATGTTGGCAAAAGTTGGCATGCCAAGCTGGCGCATAAGTTGGCAACCGAAATTGGTCCCACTTCCATCAGAGTTTGGCAACACAATTAGTAGTTCTGCTTACTTCTGTGTTGTCGTTGGTTTGGTATTACATATTTTTACCTGTTTATGAATTGTTTCCATTGTATATATGCAAATAAGGTGGAGAAGTAATGCATTCTTTCACCACAATTGGAATAATTTTCAATTACGATTATGTGATGCATTGATTAAACTTTCAGTATAAATTATTTGCATATCACCTAAGCCTACCGGAGTTCCGGTACTATTTTTAACAAATGCATCATTTTGGTCTCTTCGGATACCAGTTGGACCTACTTCATTATTAAGTGCTATCGATATCAGTAAGCCCTAATTAGGCCTAATTTTTATTGCGTTATTAGGATCTTTTTAATTCATACTTAACAATAAATTGTAGACCTGCATTTATGGATAATACTCATTGATCATATTGATTTTGTGTTACCGATGTTTCCTAATAATTCGTCATAATCGCTTTCGAATTTCAAAAGTAAGGCAAAAAGCCTGAGGACTCGTCACTTTCTCGTTTCTTCTCTTTCTACTCACTTATCTTCCTCTTCCATTTCTTGTCTCTCCTCAGCTCACTTCTCTTCTTTATCTTCTTGTTCTCTCCCTCTCTTCGTCATATTTCTTCTGTCGTTCATCTTCTCTCTTTCTCTCTCCCTCACTCACTTCTTGCTGTCTATTTCCTAAATAGTTTTGTAAACTCTACTTATGTTCATCTTCGAAAACAAATTGATCTTTATGCATATCCTGCGTAAAAATGCATCAAAAATTTCTCCCCATAAATTTCCTAAAAATTTGATTCATGAAATCATAATTATTTCGCATGATATGATATACTATTATGAAATCAAAATTTTGCGTCTGCACTGTTTTGCATTTATTTCAATTGCAATAGTTCAATATCAGAAGAACGCACTCCAGTTGATCCTTTTTATGTAGGCCTATGTCTTCCGACGCAAACCTCACATTTCATTACTGAAGGAGAACTGCGCGCGCAAATTATTTCCATACGCCCACCCAGGCTATTTAGCGACCTTCAATCGACGCGCCTCATTCACATGACAATGACAGGGAGAAAAGATATCGCTCGCGGACATCATTTCATGTTACTTGTGCTCCGCGAGTAAAGGAGAATCGCGCGCACAAAATATTTCCGTGTTCCCGCCTGGGCTACTGATATTTAGCGACCTTCAATCGGCGTGTCTCAATCATCACATGACAGCGAGAAAGGATGCAGAGGTCATGGAGTCATTCATATTCTACTTGCGCAGCGCATCGGTCTTAGATTCGTGTCCTGTGAAACAGTTTACTGCCTACGATCAAAAGTACTACCCAACTTTTTAAAACGATGCCTTGATCACCATTTGCTTCTTTGGACATTCAGAGGAAATTCAAATCTGCTACCGCTGTTCGACCTTCACAATCAATTCGCAGAAGTCATTTATGGATCTTTTCAAGTTGCAGATATAGGCAGTTGCCGTGATTAAACTTCTGCCTTTGTCATCTTACAAAACATTTTGTGATTTGATTCACTCTTCATATTTAGCGACTTTATCTCCGACATTGTTCGCTGACAGAAACAGATCTTTGAAAATCATCTCATGATCGGCATTCTCACGTAGTCGGGACCCTGATGCATATGATCTCAAAATGTGTTCCAATGATTGATATCGTCAATGGCCTGAACTTGCAGGTGAGATGTCTAATTTCTTTTCTGCACATGTAGGGGTTGCTGAAAATAAATGATCAACTGCATAAGTTATATTTCACGAAATTATTTTTATATATAGTTTTGAATAAGCAGAATTACCCAGGTGTAAGTGATCTTTCTCTTTATTATGCAAGATGGCATTTACATGCCATCATGACATCATTTTGCAAAAAAAGAAAGATCGCTTGCACCTGGGTCCGTCATCTTGTCAAAACTAACTGCATATGACTCAATCTCTGCTCGGCATTATTATATAGATGCTGAAGCTTACCAAATAGTTTTGGAATGAAATATCTATTCATCTATCGTGCGCCAGCTGTCAATGAGTCTGCTTATATCTTGACAACTTTCAAATAGTCCTATTCGTTAAATATTAAAACATAATAGCCTAATTTTAATGAAAAGACAAATAATGAGAAGTTATTGATTTCAAATTTCAAGAAATTATATTGATGATTGTATTGGTGCGATTGGGTAATATGCAAGTTAATAGAGTGCGATGCGGTTAATGGATATTCAAAAAACAAAACTTCCATATTTAAATTCTCATGCATGGATTCTGTCTGAATCTTTGTGAACTTCGTATTTTATTCGATATGACGAAACCAAAGTGTTGGACGGAACAGTGCAATTTAAAAATAGAAAATATTTACATGTGAAATATATAGTGCATGTACAATAAAATCATGAAACTCCGTACTTGATCAACATTCAATGAAATCATTGCCCTGAATGTCTGCGTATTTGATAAAATCGCGAGATGTTCGACACTGCTCCTTTCAGCAAGTTGTCAGTTTATCGACGAAAATTTGGATAATTTAATAGAGATATTTAATAATTACATAGCTTCCCTTGGATATATGATTTTGTGATCTTTTGAATGTACTCCGTTCTCGAATGGTGCAAATGGGAAGCTGTGCTTCTTTAGGTTGGATGTAAAGACTATCTCTAGAAAATTTCTATTCCTAGCTGTCATTGACGATGACATTATCTTAAAACTGAGTAATTATATCATTTTATGATTCTTGTTTGGAGCATTCGAAACTACAATATCTAATTTTCCGTATTATTGTGTTTGGTGTTTGCATAGTTTATTTCTCATGTACATGTTTAACATTTGTCTTTTTTTTATCCTCCTTCATTTAGTTGTCTACCTATATTTCTTCCTTGTTTTCGTTGTCTGAGTGTATAGTCAATTAGTATTACGCAATGTCTGTTGCTGTCTATGACCTCCTTTGCGGAGCGAGCGCAATCTGTATTTTGTGTCTGTTTGCCAAGATTTCCCGTGTGTTTGGCCTTGCCACTCGCATCACATACTTGCTCACCTGTATTTGTTCTCCCCCTCTTATTTGCTCATGTTCAATTCACGCGGACCAATGTGTGATACTGCTTTTGGTGTGTGACACACATTCTGACTCGCAAAAAGTTTGAATCGTATACGAGTCGTGCAGCTGTGTGCCGCATGGAGTAGTATATCCTAGCTTCGGTATGTCCTCTCTGCAATTATGCATGTGCGAATTGTTGGGGCTTCTGCTTTGATGAAAGAGAAACTAGCAATAATAATAATAAATAAATTATTCGGTTTTAATATTGCATTTCAGATTAGCAACAATAAAATTTAATAAACGATATATCAAATTGTTATGCAAAAGATGACAATGTGCGATAGACAATGTGCGGCTGAGACATAGACAATAAATACTTTCAATAAATTACATATTTTTTAAAAAACAGCTGCGTTCAAAAAAATTTATGAAATCAATTTCATTGCGACAAACAATACGCACTCGCATAGAAAAGTAGAATTTAAATGTAATGAAGCATTTCCCAGTACGTATCTAACGATGGTCTGTCAACTTAAGCGTAATAATGAAAGCTATCTAAGTATCTTGACCACGTTTTGCTCTCTCTATTGAGGCATGCGTCTTTCTGTGAAAGATGCAATTTGTATTTGTCATTCCTTGATGCTTGAATAGAGCAAGCGTGCCCAATAAACGCGGATAGTTTTCATTTATTATTATTCAAGTGGATAGCATCACTCACTCAGTTTTCTAAAAATGTTTATTAACAAATAATGAAAGGTTATGAGCACTTCGCTTCATTCTATCATTTTATTTATCAAATTTCAATTTCAATGACAATGTCTTCTTCATCAGTGGTTTTAGTATAAAAGCCCACATGTCAAAATCAATCATTTTTCAAAAAGAAATTTTGTCCAATAGAAAGCTAAGAAGTTACAAACGTAAAAACAATGATACTGACATTGTGTTACTATTTAACAATTAAGTCCTGTCAGTAGCGGCAATGAGTAGAGATTCTGCGATGCGAGTGTTGTTCCTTCGGTCTGTGGTCATTAATCTGTACTCATTCTCGCTACTGACAGGTCTCAATTGTTAAATAGTAGATTGCGTCTGTATAATTGTTTTTGGTTTGTAATCTTAGCTTTCTATTGGACAAAATTTCTTTTTGATAACTGATTCATTTTAGCATGTGTGCTTTTATATCTAAACCACTGATGGCATTGTCTTTAAAATTGCAATTTGGTAAATAAAATGATAGAATGAAGCGAAATTCTCTGAAGCGCTGTGGCTCAATCTGTTGCGAATGAATGATTGATAGCAAGATCATAGAGAAACATAATAATGCAGTTTTAAAAGAATGCACATGAAATTATCTTCTGTGACATAAGGCATTGAACAGAATTTCATAGAGATTTGCATGCATATATTTTTGGAAGAATGGAACAATAATAACAAAGTTGTAAATCTTGAAACGCTGAATACAAAAATCAAATTCTTGAGTGTCACAGCCAGTCGCTTTCGATTAAAGGCAAGGTTAAAGGATTCCCATTGGAATCCAATTCTAAAATTCAAGAAATACGAGTATCTATGGTTTGTGAAATACCTGGCAATTTTCTTACATTTTCTTTTGCAGAAAAGAAACTATTTATCAGAATGCCATGAAATTTAAAACATGATTGAGTTCAGAACATCAACTTCGATATAAAAGTTGAAGTGAGTCACATGATTCAGCATTTTATGTCTGAGATACTCTACAAAATCAGTAAAATTACCAAAATTAAATCAAGGCATGAAATTTACTCATTTTTTACTGAATCAAAAGCGACTGGCTGTGACACTACAGAATTTGATCTTTGTATTCAGCGTTTCAAGATTTACAAATCCATGCTATTAAGTCCTTTGTGCGCGAATTTAGGAAGAAAGTGTCAGTAGCACCCGGACTAATAATCAATATTGATCATTTGCCTTTCCTTGATGAGTTAAAGGTCGATTAGTCAAATATCACATCTTTTTGTATGATAGGCCTCCGTTAGCGTTATAAAACCAGCCTCCAGGCAATGAATTTACTGCATGGAAAGTTAGCAAACATAGGCATGCCGAAAAATCATAATGAAGAATTTTTTACAATCAATGTGTAGGAATACATAAGCTAAGGCGTATTTAACTTTTTCATATTATTCTCATTATATTATACATTAATTAATTATTACATATTTTTATATATATTATTTTATTATAAGCTCATATTAATTATTAATCATTATATCATTGTAATTAATTGTAAAACAACAAATGTATTGTGAATGATCAAAATTTACTTGAATTGTGAACCATAAAGTCGCAATTTAAAAAAATATGTATAGATCTATGAACCTGTTGTTATGATTAATTGATTATCAGTTCAAACTTCAAGTTCTATTCAAAATTTTCAATGGATCATTTTTAAAATAATTGAAAATTTAAGTTCTCTTCAATTTTTCATAGTTGAATGTGTCGTGATAAAAATGACAGCCTTTCACATGTGGCCTGAAGTCTGGTGGTTATTGACATTGTTTTCATGTAATTGACATATCAATAGGATTGGCTAAAGCATGCTGGTAGGCATCATTATATTGTTATCGCATTTATATTGTGTGTGACTCAGAAAGAAACGCGAAATATATAACAATCTTATAAGTTCTATTTGTTGTCAAAAAATGTATTGCACCGAAATATGCAATAGTAGGTGATAAAGATCCTGAATACTTAGCAACTTGCATTCATAGAATTCATAGAATAAAAATATGATTTGCTATTTAAAACTAGAGCAGCACTGATAATTTTATTATGATCATGGGCGGTGACAAAGAAGTATTTGTATATTTATTTAACTTGTTAGATTTGTCAATTGATGAACTGATTGTTACAAAAATATTCATAAATATTGCTTATACACAGAAATGATGTCTTTTATCATTTGAAACATCAATTTTCTTCAATTATCTGCTACGACTATTTCAATTGATAGATTTTTCGTTGCGTTTACACTACGTGGCATACAGATTGTAGTACACAAATCTACAGAGAAAGACATGAAACTTTGGTTTAAACATCTATGTCTATTTTTCTCCAGTCATTAAATTCTATATCTGATAGGTACCCACAATTTCTGTGCCGTAGATATATGTTATATTTCATTATGTCATAATTTTTTACAGGATTGTGGAAGATGTGGATTCCCTGGAAAATTCACACGAGATGACGAGGGACACTTGATCCAGCTACCTCTTCTTATGCGGATCAAAAGACAAAGAATATGGCTCTGTGTGAGGAAAAACAGTCGCTTCTTGTCAGAATTGCCGGATGACGAGTATCCTGATTTGTGGGCATTATAATATAATATTTAGATCGTGTTAAAAAAGGTGTTTTTATATCCGGAGATTGAATAATGATAACCGTCAACATACTACTTGATAAAACAGAATCAAGTAGTATGTTGGCGGTATTTTTTTTGGCTGGAAGTCGGCATGCCAACTTTGGCTGGACTTCCGCTCTCTTTCCCACTGCCAAAGTCGGCAAGAATTCGGTGCCAAAGTCTGCCCGACTTCGGCTTTTTCACTGGGATGGGAGGTACGCAACGCCATCTATACTCGCCTGAGTGTGAAGCTGATAAAAGCAAATAACCGTGCTGTTGCAGGTGCGAAATCTCAATTGGGAGAAGAGAGCTGCTAATTGGAGGGATTGACTTTTGAGCTTTTTAGTGTCTTTTTCATATTCAAGGTTTTTAGCCCTTTTTCCACGATTTTCCTTATGTTAACTTTCCTGATCTTCTGAAGTTATGTTACACATAGTTTAGTGCAGATATCTCTGGTATTCCAATGATCTCAGTGTATGATATCTATCATAACGCATCAGTGGCGTCGCGTGATCCCAGACCATAGGCCTTCGCTCCATGGTGGATTCCTATATTTCTGTAGCAGACAGTATGAACTGCATACTTCACAACTTCCCCAACGGCGTAGCGTGCTGGTCGTATTCTCGTCCTCCTCGTTTAGTCAACTGTACATCACGGCATCTCCCTTCCTTTCCTTCGTTTTACGTATTTTTCACTATCTGAAATTAACATCATTCGAATCATCAAGAAATTCTCTGTCTTCTGGTGTAACTTTGATGATCGTTTTAAGATCTTCATTCGACTTTTTACTGTTTTTTATTCAATTGCTGTGTGCTTTGCAACTTCGCCTTTATGTTGCTTTCTCGACTGCTATTTTCCCTACTTGTCGATCTGGTATTATGTCATCGCCTGTAAGACTGCAATACACGCGAGCCGACATCCTCAATCTCCGACAGCCCTACACTTTACCTCGCACACAAAGGCGTCGCTTGTGGATCCACAACTTGTTGCGCAATCGCGTTTCATCCTCTGCTGCCTCCTACGTCCCTTCCATCCTATCCCTTATCCAAACATCTCTTCCAAAGCCCTGTGATGCAAACTTCAAACTACTCACCGCTGCGAGAATAAAATTGCGTGAAGCCGAACGTCCCAAACCTCGTGCTCCCTCAATTCTTCTATTCAATGCCCGATCAATTTTCCCAAAGATTACCGATCTCAAGGTGAGAGTAGCAAAATTTGACCCTGACTTTGTCTGCGTCACTGAGTCCTGGCTTGACGCCTCTACAGACGATCTTTCGTTTCTCTGTCTGGGTACCGTGTGATCAGGCAGGATCGTGATTCCAACGGTGGTGGAGTGATTCTGTTCTATAAAGCAGCTTTCCTCGCGCCTGTTATCAGCAGTGTGAGACTTTCTGACATCAAATCAAATGTTATTTGTTGTAGGTTTGACGAACTCGATGCAACTGTTGTAGTTATTTATCACCCCTACTGGGGTAAGGTCCCTGCCCATGATGTTATGCTTGAATATCTACAGAATTTTGTAGATAGCTCTCAGTCTAACCATTTCTTATTGTTGTTGATGTAAATGATTTGAGGTTGCATTATAATGATTTTTGTCTACTTAATGATCTTTGTCAACTAGTTACTGAGCCTACCCGTAAAAACAATGTTCATGACATCGTTATTACTAATCAGAAATATCTCTTTGCTCCCCCTATTTGTATTGCCCCTCTTGGGAGGTCTGACCACAAGGGTCTTTTTGTTCAGAGCATTGTCCCGAAAACGGTTCTCACGACTTAAATTAAGGTCCGCAGTTGTACTTCTTCCACCTTTTCTCAATGTCGGTCCATCTTTAGATCTATTGATTGGGATTGCTCCATCTCTGATACTGATGACATTGACCTTCTTGCTGAAAATTTTCAATTGTTTCTCCTCACCTGCTACGAAACCTTTTTCCCTGAAAAAACTGTTCGCATGCGGTCAGCTGATCCGCCATGGCTGACCCCTCCCTCAAGGCCCTCTCTGATAGTCGAGATAAAGCCTTATCCCGTGGGAATACCCCCAAATTCATTCAGCTCCGGGAAACGTTCATTAGTGAGTCCAATAAAGCTAGATTGAAATATCATTCGAACTTGTCTACCACTTCTGTAGGCCTCACTGACAAGTGGAAGTCCATCAATTACCAGCTTAATCGGACTCCTCCTCTCGTCTCCTTAGATGAACCCTATGCTCTTCGTCTCAACAGCCAGTTTTCTGAAGTTTTTTAGGTTTCTGAAGTTAGATAATTGTCAACAATCTCCCCCTACCAAGTTCACCTCTGTCTGTGATGAAGATGTTTTCAGATTAATAAAGAACTCCAAGTCAAACTCCTGTGGACCCGATGGCATTCCTGGGTATTTCTTTCGGATGTTTGCCGACATTCTCTCCATCCCCCTCACCCATATCTTCAATTTGTGTTTGAAGAATGCAATTTTCCCCAAACCCTGGAAATTAGCCCACATCGCTCCTATACCCAAGAAGGACAGCCAGGATCATCGCCCTATTTCTATATTACCATTTCCCACTAAAATCCTGGAGAAACTGATTAAGAAACTTGTCCTCCTTCCATCCCTTAATCACGAGCTTGACTCCCGTCAATTCGGGTTCATTTCCAACGGCTTTGGTGGCTGTACAAACGCGCTTCTATCAATCCGTCTAACTATGCTTGAACATATAAGCCTCAAGTCGTCAAACATGGTCAACCTGCTTGCGGTTGACTTCCGGAAAGCCTTCGACACGATTAGCCATCAGGCTTTGCTAGAGACTTTTCTTCATAAATTTGATTGTAATCCTTTTGTCATTCGCTTTGTTCGTAACTTTCTTTCAAACCGCATGCACAGAGAGTTTCTACTAACGACATTCTGGCTCCCTGGAAAGACGTAACCAGCGGCGTTCCTCACGGATTCATCCTAGGCCCCTTGCCTTTCATCCTCATGATTGATGACCTTCCCCAACTCCCCGACACTCGTTTAGTTGCATACGCTGACGATATTACTTTACTTCATCTATGCGATCCTGACTCTGTTAATAGCTTTCAGTCTGTGGTTGATTCCTTTGTCTCCTGGTCAGAAGCCAAGAAGCTGTCTATTAATGTAAAGAAAACTAAATGCTTAACTGCTTGTCGCCTTTCTCATAGTCCCACACCTGTCCCCGTTTTCATCCATGGTTGTGCTGTTGAACGTGTGAATGTTTTGAAGATTTTGGGAGTGTTTTTCGAAAATGATCTTTCATGGAATTATCAATTTCCCTTTTTATTTAGAAAATTCTGCCGTGGACTTTCTCTTGTAAAAAGGATAAGGAGTAACTGTAGCGACCCGCAAACCATCTGGCAGGCCTATATGGCCTTTGTTTTCAGTCACGTTGCTTACTGCTGGCCATTGTTGTGCGATATGAAAGCTGCTAATTTACGTAGGTTAGAGAGGCTAGATCGCGTTGCCTGTCGATGGTCTGGTGTCTCGGACAAGCAACCTCTCGGCTGTATGCTTGAGAATATTTGTAGACGCCTCATTGTAAAAATTTCCAAATGTAAATATACTCATCCTCTCTCCCAATTTTTTATTGTACGCAACAATGTTTCGTGTGACATGCGACACCGGCGTGTTCTTCTGCCTCAGAGGAGGAATCGGCTTTCTACCGGAATTCGTTTGTTAAATTTTCTCATTTTTCTTGATTCCTGATGTACATGTTTCCGTTCCCTCCCTGTCATATACCGCTTTCGTATTGACAAATAAAGATTTTTTATTTCTATTTCTATAAAATAATTAATTTGACGCTATCTTAATTTCACTGAATTTTCAAACACTTGTACAAGTACATGAACATTCAAGTCATGCTGGCATCCATGACTACAGAATGAAATGAAATGGTGTGAGATAGATACTGATATTTAAATGAAAGGTGCACTGAAGTCCATAGACTACCCAATGTAGAATATTCTGCATGTGAATTGTGATTCACTATGAGTCCTATGTGACGGCCTCCTTTTCTGAACAGCATTATAAGCATGCAATCCTAAGCTGATTTTTCGTCAACATGACTCTTGTTTTCCCAAGATTTTAAACGTCAAATGACAATGAAAATGTGATGTCGATTTCTCACATGACGCTTGATCGCCTTGGTGAAATTAGAGAACATTCACTCTCGAGGAAGCTCTCGCCAACGCAAGACTCTGATGTGTTTATTACAGGGGTGCGGAGTCGGAGTCCTATCATTTTTGCTGGAGTCGGAGTCCTATAAATGATAGGACTCCGGACTCCGGCCTATGATAAACCCGAAGTAAAATACAAACAAATTATCTGTTCTTGTGCATAGCTGTCACTGTCAACTTTCTCCGTCAAACAAAAGTACAGAGACAGCAGTACATGCAAAGCTTGTAATAGTTGAGGGAATGAACCGTTAAAGTGAAAAAGGATTGTCTTTTCACTCGATGATTTAGTAGAGAAGACAAGTCTTCCCAGCCTCGATCACACCTACGCGCCAAAGGTCACATCAGAGACAAAAATGAAATATCAGTTTGTTTGAGCACATTACCTCCTACCCTCACGTTAATCGTGTGTGATGGCTCCTCCAAAGCGCACATTGAAATCGAAAGTGTTGTCATATTTTTGAAGAAGTCCTGCCTGGTAGAGACTGGAGAAAAACCGTGTGAAGCACACATCAACAAGATGGGAAAAGCCGAGTCGCATTCATCCAACTTAAAGCGACATTTGATAGACACATCGAAAATGATTGATAATTGATACAGGAATGATCACTAAACATAATTTCAGGTAAGCCTATAATGAACTATGCTGTAGGTTACCAGTTTTTTTTCAAAAAACTAGACTTTATATGCTTGCCGCCCGCAGTCGGAGTCCTATCAACCCCCGGAGTCGGAGTCCTATCAAAATGATACGACTCCGCATCCCTGGTTTATTATAGTCTGTCTATCACTTACATGTTTCAGATTTAGGGCTGCTAAAATGTTTTTTGTGCTCCTCCTCATATTCTATCCCTTGAGGGTGATTTAGTTTTTTTCAATGCCATGAACTGCGTGTAAGATGGTTGGAGTTTTCTGCATAATCCCTCGGACGACTGGCCGGTGTAGAAATAACCAGTGATGAAATCGCCGCCATAAACATAATATCATCAAAATGCCTTGAAACATTATCTCTGACTGAATTGTACATCAAATTATGGAAGCTTCATCGCTTTATCTTTCAGAGGCTTCTCACCATCCGATCCGACATTCATCCATTGGTGAGCGCAGACACGGCGATTCAACGCGTCATCATCTTCTCCAAAATTTGGCGAAGTCATCACGAATAGGAAAAATTTGCGCCTCTCTCTACCTGAATCTATGAATTTATAAATAGATCTTTTCTTATATTGTTGCAATGTCTTTGCTTCTGCGTTTCTATCGGGAGAGGACGACTCTAATTATTGAGCTAAGCGCACACGCTCCATATATCACACAAACACACAAATCTCTGTGATTTGCTGTGAACACAGCCCCGTCTCATTATGTGATTGCTTGAAGATCCCTGCAGTTAACAGCTGAGCGCTGGCGCTCGGAACGTATTTGAGAGTAGTGACTTGAAACTGTAAAGTGTATGTAAAGTTGTAAACGTGACGATGCTCTCAAAAACAAAAAATTAAAACTGTTTGAACCTTTGTTTTATGAACGCAAATACATAATTATTTTTGGGTATGCGGCGAAGGCCTCGCAGGCACGGACACGACGCCACTGTAACGCATAGTTCTACCTGTAAATTTGGAGTGTGATATCTGATGGCTTCCGTTTGTTAAGTACATAATACACGGAATATATCAGGCAATAACCATGGATTTCTTAAATTTATAGAAGTCTATGCAGAAGTCCATGGTGATATCAAAATCCATGCATTGCCATTCCAGTCATTTAGCGCATGAAGACTACGGCGTGAATTTCCATCAATTCTGTTTATAGACTAACGCTGCTTCAATGGTGTAAAATTATTGTTTTCTAATTTACTACTCAGATCCCTATGACGGGCATGGAAAGCAAGAAAATTTTGAATTCCGACTTTCTTGAAATATAGCGTGACATATTATCATATTCAACATAGCATGACTCAAGCTTGATAAAATGCATGTGGTTCAGCGGTCCGTCTAACTCTGATGGCATTCAAAGTTTTTCAATTAAAAATGGTGCATTTTATGACTTCATCTCTGAAGAAGAATGAGTGAACCTATAGCAGCATCAAGAATCAAACATGGCCTTCGGGATTGCTTAATGATTGTAGAGAATTTTGCGCCATTTACGAGTAATCAATATACAAGACGGTAAATCGTGAAATATTGGTGTTACAGGTTATGGATCATTACAAACAACCTGGCAGATTGCAGTAAGCGCTCAATTAACATGGAATTCGTCGATGGACCTTATTATATGTAAGAAACAAACAAGCCTCCAATCCAAGCTTCTATTTTGCAAAATTGTGAAGCAATTCTTTTATGTGCTTATATCAATAAACATTTTCCAGCAAGTTGAGAATGTTTCCTGAGGAAGAGTGAATCAATCACCTGGAAGCTCGCAAACAAACATTATCGACGAGAACTTTTGTCCTTGAAGAATTTTCTTCAGGAACAATTGTCCAGGATTCCGAGAAGAAGGAGATATGTATATGAACAATGACTGTGAAATTGGCAGAAGTTGAAGAGTCAGTGTAAAAGGCAAAAATGGAATCATAAAAGCTAGAAATTATCAAATCATGAGCATTTCTAAACTATTGTTTGCTGTTCTTGCTATTATGATGCTGGTGCTAATAATAATTGTTCTATGATTATGAATTGAAATAATTATTCATGGAATTATTAAAAATTATTTTCTTAAAATACCATATGCTTCATGTGAAAATCAATTGGCAAAATTGAGAGATATAAAATTGAAAGATGTAAAACCCACATCACCTGTTTTTGTTTTGAAATTTTCATAAAAAGTCTCATAAATACATTATCTATTTGTAGATTCTGATTTGTTCTTGTCCCACGTGTAAGCATTTATTGTATTCATAAATAGTTTCTAATCATAAAACAAAATATTGCGGATGAATACATTCAGATAATGTGTTTTCCGTCGATTGTAATCTGATACACTCCTCCATGCAGTGCTCAACCATGCAATTAATATAAAAGTCTGCGCTTGTTAAATTTGAACAATAAGCATCGGATCTTGATTGCCTTAATCTTCGTCAGAAAAAGAAGATGGACACTGAAAAGAAGTTGCCCATTTTTTGGTCAGCGTCATGTCTTTGTTCTGATAATGGGATTGGGTGTATTTACAACTATTTTTTCTCAGGCCAGTTTGCGTGTGGCATTGATTGCTATGATAAACAACACAAACACAAGCACAAAAAAGTATCCAGCAACGATGAATGTCCAGTTGCAAAAACAAACTCAACTATTTCAACAACAGCAACCAAGAATGGCGAGTTTAATTGGTCCCATGAATTACAAGGATATATCCTAAGTGCCTTCTTCTGGGGCAATCTTGTTTTACAGATCCCGGCTGGTAACCTTTCAAAGAGGTATAGTGCTAAATGGATGATAGGAATTGGAATACTGTTGTCATCCATCCTAACGCTATTGACTGAATTGGCTGCCAGGATCAGAGTCTATTTCTTCATTGCTCTTCGCTTTCTCGAAGGAGTTGTACAAGGCGTGGCTCTTCCAGCTACCTACTCAATTCTAGGAAGATGGACGCCGTCTGAAGAAACAAGCACCATGTTTGCCATTGGCATCCTTCTACAATGTTTAGGTCTAATATTAAGTCAGGCGCTTGCAGGCCCTCTATGTAACTCTTCGTTTTTGGGAGGCTGGCCGTCTATCTTCTACCTCAGTGGCGGATTGGGAGTGCTATGGTTTCTTCCTTGGTGTTTTTTCACGTACGACTCTCCGGATCAGCATCCACGAATAACAGCTGCAGAAAGAAATTACATTATGAGTGCTTCCCAAGGATTTGAAGAAGACACAGACACAAAGAAAAAGGCAATTCCCTGGAAGAACATTTTACTTTCAAGACATGTTTGGGCATACATAGTTGCTCAGATTGTAGTCAGCTGGGTTTTATTTACTGCTATGACATGTCTTCCCCAATTCCTGGCAGAGGTGCTTCATCTGAAGATTGTAGACAATGGGATAATTTCAAGTACCACACACATATCCTTCTCAGTTCTAACGTTTGTTTTTTCTGTCATTGGGGATAAAGTCGCGTCTCGCGGTTGGTTTTCAAAGACAACGACAAAGAAATTTTTCACTGCTTTTGCATTCATTGGCTGTGCAGCATCTTTAATCGGAATCACTTTCGTTAGTTGTGACCGAGCTTTGGTTATTGTCTTTCTTGTGCTGTCATTTGGAGCTTTAGGTGCTACAACTGCTGGATATGCAAGTACTGTATTTGACATGTCGCCAGAATATTCAGGTACAATTGGTGGACTAGAGATGGAACTACTTACGATAATAGGGTTGCTAACACCAATTACAACGGATTATATCACAATTCACAAAACCATTCTCGAATGGAATATCGTTTTCTACTTATCAAGTAGTCTTTGTTTATTCGGCATGATTCAGTTTCTAATATTTGGGACTGCTGAGGCGCAAAACTTTGACAAGGATACCAAAGAATACTCAGGCATCTGAAGTACTCATAAAAATCCTGAACATCTTTTGCTCACGCAAAAAACATGAAATGCTAATTAACAATCTCAAGTTTTATATAAATGCACAGGAAAATCCTAGGCAAAGAAAGTACTTTGATTCTAACTTACGTCGTCTATACGAAGTCATCGAGGTCTGGAACATCATAAATTTAACGTGTCTCGTCTTTCTTAAATTGCGATCCTTTGCAGGTAGGGTAATTGGCATCCTCAATACTGATTGACCTGATGCATGTACGTTTCTCTATGACATGTTTTCTCTCGTGTGCATGCATTGCATATTATTTGATAAATATTCTGTTCCGGACTTCTTGATATGTAGGATTGGATAGCTTTGTGTAAAATGCCCTGGGATTCCACACCTCAATAATGCATTTAATCAAATCATGCCGTTTACGTGCGTTTCTATATACACCGTTTTTTCTTCGCTACTGTGGCTATGATTGTTATAATATGCTGTTTCGTGATTTAACTTCATTCGTTGAAATACATGAACCATTGATTATTCTCTCCTTCCAACGTTTCATCATCATACTTTTCATCTTTACATGATCTGTCAGCACACATTTGTAAATATGCGCATGTAATCTGCACATTATAAAAGCATGTGTATCTATGAATCTCATATCATCATTTATGTGATATCATTTGTGGCCTCATTGACTTCATTAAACTTCATTGTCAATCATTTTATCACCCAAGAGACGTGTTTTCAGTTTGAGAACAAATGTTCTGTTGTGGCAGAGGCAAAGTGCGGCCGTGACAAAGAGAAGTAAATGAAAAAGAATATTGTAAATGTTTCAAATATTTCTGGAGTTCAAGACAATCGAAGAACAATCGTCACGATAGTAGCATACAAGTCAACGTAACTGTCGAACACCTTTATGTCCATGCTCTTTGGAAAAATGACGTCTGATGTCTGATTATTTATTTTGTGTATTTTGCACTCCAGACAATTTCAAGATGGCATCACATCGCAGTGTGTTGTACATGTGCATAATATACACGATTCTGGTTATGGAGACTGAAATATACTGTACATTCGTCATTCACGATTAAGTTGTCTTGATATTCACATGAATAATGTTTGTCGCAGTCCACGCTGACAGTCGTGAAGGATTTTAGGGATTGATAGCTTGCCCGGGTTGAAAAAACCAAGATAATTTATCTAATATATGATTGATGGTGATAGATTTTATAAATATTAGGTAATTGTTTTGTAAAACAATCAAATACTTCATATTTGATATTTTTTAATAATTTTTGATACATATTTGATTATTATTTGACAAATATTATCATAATCACTTAAATGTTCAAATCTGAAACATTTTACAAATATTTATAAATTAATTTGTCTAAATAACAAAAATATTTCTGCATACTTATATGCTTATCTAAACAGAGCAGTGAGTTCTGAACTTATCTGTTGGGCTACCTGATGACAATGTTTACGTCAAATGATATGCAAATCACAACTTTTTATCACTGGACAAAAACTGAAAAGCTGGTGTCAAAACGGAACTGAATCTCCAAGACAAATACGTGAACAATTAAATTGCCATTAATGAATTGGTGCCATTAAGAATTGCAATTACAATTGATGGCTGCCATCAAATAATGGCAATTAATTAATTGCTTCGATGCATTTAAATTTGATAGATTCCGATTAGCCCCTAACCCAATTTAATTAAGTATGCAATCATTTTTTTACAATTCTGAGGTTAGAGTGACTGACTTGTCGGTCAGCAAATTAAAAGAGGTATCATTTGTACAGTACCACATCAGCTCCTGGAAGCTGTTTTGTCTCCTGCTACGTTCGAACATCCATTAGGGGATGTTTCACAATGTAACTTGTACTAGCGTCGTAGCAGAAGCGTGTCGGTCTAATGGTCTTCACATCACATTGAAGTCGATGTAATTGATTTCACAGACAAGCACAAACAGCATCCCAACTTTCCCATACTTTGTTAATGCTTAAAGTTCTACAGTATGAGCGTTTGCTTCTCCTTTTCATGTCTTTCGAGGACTACTTCTGTTAATGCGATCGAGTGACGTCAAGCTTGCTTCACACTTTTTAGACCATTGCCTTATACAGTGACTCACGCATAGTGTGCGCGCGCCCCCGCCGTCTATGGCGCGCATTGACTTACTTTGCTGTCGTTTCTTTCAACAATGCGTGACCTGATAGTCTGGCCATTCTTGTACGCGCGTTTCGATGTGCGTTCCTCAGTCGAACAGTAGCGCAGTGAATCGTGAAGCATCACTGGATGCCAGCAAATTTTCTTGTTGATTCTATGCATTGGCGAACTCTGATTTCGTGAAACTTCTTCGAATTATACGAAATATGATTGAAGATGTGTGAATCGAATACCTGTGTGACTCAATTTCTTCCGATTCTATCAAGTTTAAGTGTGGATAAGGAAACGGATGCCACGTAAAAAAAAGGTGAGACGATGAGTTCCAGCTGTTATTCCATAAAATGTGAGTTAAATTGTATTTTAGCCGTAAACGTGCACCTTCATGGTTTCCTTTTTGGTCTAATGTGCTCCAGATTGTCAAAAAAAGTGAATATACTTATCTAGACCTACGGAACTAATTTTTTTTATTAAAAACATCCTCACAGTGAATATTTTTTGAAATTCAATGTGAAGGTCAAGCGTCACATCGTTTTCAGTGTGATCATTTTTATACTGTGCTTCATTTGAGGGTTCCATTTCTTTTCTGACTCCGATCCAAAGTGCTCTGATCTGGGTTGCATTCATTGTTTATGCCGCATGCGAGAGATAGGAGAATGTAACGTGGCTGTTTTAGTCTGGGTAGGAATTCAAAAAAATGCCTATGTTTTCCTCATAATTCATCCGGTGGATGTAAGGTAGGGCCTACGTATTGGGTCTACAGCATCAATGTTTCAAGTAGTACAAGGTAAGGAAATTAAGCAGGCCTATCTTGATCATCAGGTAATCATGTAAATTGGCAATTAGTGAGTGAGATAATATCAATTTTATAGTTGTCTTGCTAAAATTATGAATTAATGAAAATGAAAAATAAGATAGCCTATTACAATAGGCACTTTATAAAATGAACCATCACATGAGGCATTGAAATTTTCTCAACCACTGAAACGAATCTTATTAATGCGCACAGTCTGCGGTCATGGGGTCAAAATAATTCGGAAAGCAGCGCCACTGTACTTGGCTCATAAAACATGTTTGCGACGAATCTTAGGTGGATACTTGCTTCCTTTTAGATGATGCCCTTGCATTAATCCAAATGGTCCCCCATCCCCTGATTAAGTAATAAAATGCTCAAGCTACATTAAATGGCTGACCAAATCGACCTCACGTGTCATTCTGGTTATAAATATAAAGGTAAGTCGTTTAATTTTCATGCCGACACATATGTCAGAGCTTCCGAATGCTTTGTAAATAATCCTGGAATATTTGTGGCGAATGACATTGATCGACAGTCGCGGGAATAATTATAATTTAATTATTACTGAGACTATTGTGAAGTATACGAATATATGCACTTGAGAACAGTTGCGTTCTTAAAATTTTTTTGACTTGTGTTGTGCATGCAATATATTATAATTATGTGTGAATCAATCTGTTGAATATCTATTTCATACTTCTTACAAATTGTCACATTAAGTGTATTTTGAACCAGTCGTCACATGTGAATTAATTGTGCCATGTAAGTCATCATGTAAATTGATTGCAAATCCATGTTTGTCTATGATAATTTGTCCCATAATTTGTTTAAAAATCTGTTTCAGTATCAAACCCGAAGACTTTCTGAAATTGCCTATAGAACATGTAAATCTTTTAATCATGTGATGTTAAATGTTGCTTTTTTTACAAGAATACTATGAAAGTTCACAAATTGTGCCTTCGCAGATGCTTTACAAACTTGCGTTTTTTGCATTCAAATCTATATCTTAACTCTGTATTTCAGACATGAATCGTTGTCCTAGGAATCAATACTGAAAATACGAATGGATTTAACCAAATCAATTCAATGAGTTCGACCGTTTGGCAATTGGGAGCTTTTGATCACTCTGTGGGCCTGCACATGCTACTGAGAGGTAAGTTGGTTGAGTATTTTCTTGCACATTTTTGTCACTGTCTCCGAATGTTATGGTTTTGCAGTGATGCTATAATGAGCTGCTAATCCTTTAGAACATTTCGTGGCAGTATGACGTTGAACAACAATGTTTTTTGTATTTTATGTAAATGTTAAATGTTGGCATAGTCAAGGAATGGTAAACGAATAAAACTATTTATAACTGTAATTAGTAGCTTTTGATTATGCAATGTTGACATTCTATAGTTCGACATATATATATATATGTCGAGATGCAAAATGCTTTTATCCAAGGGGAATAAGTTTGCCCCTATACCTAAAAGAAATGTGAGCGAATTAGAGCTAAATTTAGATGAATTCTACAGAAGACTTCGTTTGCATGATTACTTTCATGATTCTGATGACAAGGATGGTTACAGTATTTGCTACAATAAGTCTGACTTCCTACCCTCCAAGGGTCTCAACGTAGATTTGGATCATGTAATACAATTAATGGAAAATCAATCTAAATCCGTTATCAGTAACACTCAGGGTGGCAGGAAGTACAATATGACTAAAAGAGAGTCTGATGCCTTAATCGTATTGCGAAATATGACGCATCTTCATTTTACCACAGCAGACAAAGGCGGAGCGCTGGTAATTTTACAATATGACTTTTATAGTAATCGTATGAAGCAGGAACATTTGTCTGACACTAGTACTTACCAAAAGGTCACATTATATAATTGTCAATCTACTTTAAATGAAATCTTCTCTTTTTGCAAGCAAAATAATACGTGCTTGACTTCTACTGAAATAAAATATCTAACTAAGTTTCATCCTAGATTACCGTATATGTACGGGTTACCGAAACTACATAAAGAGATGAATTATTTTTCTGATATGGTTCCTGATAAATATGGCTGTATTTCGAAATCAGCTCCTCTTGATCTCAAGTTCCGTCCTATCATTTCTAGCTGCTACTCTCCGACCAGTCATCTCAGCAATTTACTTAATGAAATTTTGAAACTACTTATACCCAACATCAGCAGTCATTGCAGAGACACTTTCCAATTCTTAAACAGCTTACCAAAGACGATTGAAGATGACTTTTCGTTTATAACATTTGATGTGGTGTCTTTGTACAACTAATATACCGCATGATCTCGGGTATGGGAGCCATAGACTATTGGATTGAAAATTATAAAGACAGTATCCCTATCCGCTTTAAATAAGAACAATGATTTTTAATGGCCTGAAGCTTGTGCTCGAGCGGAACTTACTCATTTCAAGAAAAAAACAAGTTTTACAAACACTGCGGTACTGCGTGGGCACGAAAGTCGCCCCACGTATACTTTCGTTGGTTATGGATTTTTGGAAATACAATGTACATGAAGCTCGGAAAATTTACCCTAATGCAGCTTATGAGATAGAACATTCTTGGCTGCGCTATTTAGATGATTGCTGGATCATCTGGAGAAGTGAATACGGGGACTGTGATAAATTTTATAACATTATACAAAACTTGCATCCATCGATCAAATTCACGAAAAATATGGACCGCAAAAGTATGAATTTTCTGGATGTCAAAGTTATATATGATTGCGACTCAAAATCTATCCATACAGATATCTACCGTAAATTGACAGATACAATGAATTTCGTACCATTCAATTCGGCCCATCCCCGTCATGTTCTCCATAACATCCCGTATAATTTGGCTAATCGTATTAAGCGTATCGTCTCCGATAAACATGTACGAGACATAAGGTATCATGAACTGAAAATGAGATTATTGAATCTACGCTATCCTAACAATCTAATTGACGATGCTATTCATAAAGCCGAATCCCATGCAACCAAAGCAAAAGATCAATTGCACAAAACTGTTATTCCTTTTATAAGAACCTACAATAAGAACAATCCTGACATTTTCAAAGAAGTGATCAAACCGTTGTCCAGTACCTTACCTTTTCTAAGATCGTTCCAAAATTGTGAGCTTAGATCAACATTCCGCCAGCCCAGATCATTGATTTCCATCCTCTCCAACAAAAATAGAATGACTATTCTCGGGGTCCAGCGGTGTAATGAAAGTCGCTGTAAAACTTGCGACTCCATTATTACGGGTAGAAGTATTACATTCCAAACCCCATTTGGCACCAAACATTTCGAAATAAATCAGAACCTTACCTGTACGTCGTCCAATGTTATTTATAAATTGCAATGTCGGAAATGCCATGAATATTATATTGGCCAAACTGGGGACAGTTTTAGAAAACGAATTACCGTCCACCGACAACAAATTTACAATGCTCAGTACTCGTTCCTCAAAGTGAGCAAACATATAGCTATGTGTGGTGAAGACTTCTATGCCACCCCTTTCTTTCAGCTATCTCCTAATGCTTCCAAGATAGAAAGGGAAAGAAAGGAGGCTATGTTCATAAAAAGATTTCTACCTACCTTGAATGCCTAGAGTATTTTATAGATATGCATGTATCCTCTTTTCACTTTTTTGTTAGATGCCTTGACAATCAGTGAAACTGAGAAATCGATTGGCATAAATCATTATTTGAGAATCTGGCTGATTTTTATTTCACTTATATATATATATATATATAATTGAAACTGATCAATTGAAAATTTTACCAGCGCTTCAGGTTTAGAAATCAAGTGCTTAATATATTTTGATAAAATATCAATTACATTTTTGGAAGCATTACAGAGATTTGATAGAAATTTGACGAATTATTTTCATATTAGATAAATAGTATAATAGATATGATACTAATATAGTTATTTTGATACTTTTTAGATGAGTATTTGATAAATATTATATGTATTTAATCGTGAAATGATAAGTTTAATATGATTTTCATCATAAATTGATAGATTTGATAATGATTTAATTAGTATGGTTAAAATTTGTGAAATTTTTGTCAATTCTTTGGTTCAGGATTTGCCTAATATTACTGAAACTAACTCGGTTTTCTCGTTCCGGGTGGACAAAGCTTTATCTGTACAATTATTGTAGGAGGCGATCGATAGCGATTGCATTTTTTTCATACGTATAAATCTATATGCACAGACATAGTCGATGGAATGCATTTTAGATCATAGTAGATGATCACATGTTGATCTTTATTATTTTTACGGACAAAAGTAAATCACGCGCACGGTAAAATTTTCAAAATTACACGGATTTTTTTTTCAATTTTCGGGAAATTACACGGCACTTACACGGTCATAATGAGAGATCAATGAACACATTGATATCCGTTATCCCGTAGCTATATTTTGCATTTATCTCACGGCTTAAATATAACTCCATGACTAAATAAACTTAATGAAGCTATCGCTTAACATTATTATCACTGATGATTCACATTATTTCATCAAAATAAAATCAAGAAATCAGAAATATTCCATGAAATCAAGTCTACTTTGAATTAATGGGTAAGCCCATTTACAATTGAACACTGTTAAAAGTAGACATGGCTTGCATCGCAAGGTTGGAGTCTTTCATGCGTTGACGTTGTGGATGATCGACGCGCGTGTATGCGCTGACCATTCGTTCTGCGTCAACAGAGTTGACCGGAATGCACAAACAGCGCATCGCTATTTTAGCGAGTTCTGGGAATCGGTCAGGAACCGCGCTCCAGAAATCGATCGGACCAACGTTTTCATTTAATTCGATAACTGTTTGTTTGTAGGCAGCAGGGGCGTAGCCAGAGGGGGGGGGGCACCGGGCCATGGCCCCCCCAATCGGAGCGGCATCCGATGTGCTTAAAAATTATAATTTCATAAATAACGAAGTTAATCTGTCATTAATCAACTTTTTGTCATAGTGATTCCTATGACGTAGTCAAATGAATTCCAGTCGTCGGTAAATGAAAACCTCAGCTTTATTTTGATTGGATGTTAGTGAAGTTCCTATTGTTCCTATTGTCTTTCCCTAATGCTTCCCTCGCTTTGCACAGAAGGCTACTATACCAAGCCGATACATTAGCTCCGACGCGCTGACTCGACTATGGACTTAACTTGTGCTTCGGAAGTGATTCGTTTCGTCGATCTCATATCTATTATAATCATTTATATGGCAACAAATAAAAGAAAAGCCAAAAATGACAGCATTCTCAATTTTTTTCCGAAAGTGTCTCGAAAGGAAGTGGCTGTCGATTCGTCAAATAACATTCAATCGTCGACGCTTTTGATTGCCTCTAGCTCTTCTGCTGAATCAACATCTATTCCTCCTGAACTTGATGAAATTGAACACAAAAGTTTATCACAATCTCCAAATATCGATCGTGTTCCGAAGACAACCAATGACTGTATTCATCCTTATTCAAACGATATTGGTCTAGCAGCTAATAGAACAGATTTATCCGATGATGATCGCCGGAGATTTCTCGAGTCATGGAAACCAGAAAAAGATAGTGACTTTCCTTCCTCGATTCACAAAAAGTCAGGTAAGGAAAGAATTCGTCGACTCTTACCTCAGCATTTGAAGAACTTTCCTTGGCTTACTGTGAGTAAAGTAGAAGGCTTAGCAGGTGCTTTTTGTATTCCATGCGTTTTATTTATGACTTCTTTGGGAGTTGGTGGACGTTCAAAGGGTCACGGCCAGTGTGCAGGAAAACTTGTATCAAAACCACTTGATAGATATGATGATTTAACCGGTAAACATGGTGCTTTGTCTGCACATCAGGCTACTGAGTACCATAAATCTTGTATACTGGCTATGGAGAATTTTAGAAATGTACTATTCTCTAAACAGACAAGTATCAAAGATCAGTTGGTCACGCCAAACATGGAAAAAATTAAACAGAATAGACAGTTTCTTGAGCCCATCGTCAACACAATTCTCACTTGCGGTCGTCAAAATATAGCTCTGCGGGGATCCTTTGGAGAAACCGGCAGCGTAAATTCAGATGCAGAGCCTATTTCAAACGATGGGAATTTTAGAGCTCTTTTGAGGTATCGTGCTCGTGGCGGAGATCCAAATCTTCTATTGCATCTAAAATCTGCTCAGGCGAATGCTACCTACCAGTCTGCTTCTATTCAAAATGAATTGATTAAAATAGCCGGAACTTTAGTCAAAGAGAAAAAAGTTCTTCAAATTCTGAGGGCCAGGTGTTGGGCAATTATTGCGGATGAAACGATGGACAGACAAGGAAGGGAACAGCTAGCTGTATGTATTAGATATGTAATGAAAGGATGTACAGGGAAATGGGAGATCCATGAAGATCCTATAGCTGTTGTTGATCTGATTTCCGAGATCAAAAGTCAAATGGATGAAACTAATGTGGCATCGGAGGTCAGGCTCAGAGGAGCTGCTATTGGGGAAACATTACTTCGAAAGGTCCAGGATCTTGGTTTGGACCTTGAAAAGTGCATCGCTCAAGGTTATGATGGTGCAACTGCCATGGCTAGTAGTCGAGTTGGAGCTGCCACTGTTTTCAAAGAGAAAGCAGCATTTGCTTCATATTTCCATTGCGCAATGCACTGCCTCAATTTGAGCGCTTCAGAAGCCATCAAAATTCCAGATATAAGGCATACAGAAGACGTAGTTCGTAAAATATCTAAATTATTTCGCTCTAGTCCAGATGTACGAATCTATTAAAGACACTAATTGATCAGGCTGAAGATACAAGGATCAGCAAAAAGCATCTTACTACTCTGTGCACCACGCGGTTTATAGAAAGACATACGGCTATTGTTACCCTTCGTCAGCTACTCCCTTTCGTTATCAGCGCGTTTGAGACCATGAAAACATGGTCATCGATTGATATTCGACAGTCAGCACAATCTTTGAAGGATTCTGTTTGTCAGTCAGATTTCATTGTTGGTCTTGTTATTCTTGAAACAATTTCGGGTATTTTGTTGCCTCTCACTCGTGCTTTACAATGTGTGGAAATTGATTTAATCAAAGCCATTGCTTTATTAAATGACACACAGGAACTCTTACAGTTAGGGTGACCAACACCTCAAGAAGAAAATATATGACAAATCTATTAAAATTATATGACAATATATGACAATACGTGCTCGTCAAACTCTTTATTCAGTATTCTCCATCCGGGTATGATTTGATGCAGGGATAAGCCAATCACAAGCGAGTATGGGAATCGCTGGGTTCCCGTGTACGCACGCGTCGTTAGGGACAACCATATTGGGCCAAAAATATTTTTAAAAAGTTTACATTTCGATGAGTCCATTCTGCATCAATTAGATTTGAATAGATTTCTCATCAAGATTTATCTGAATGTCTAATTTCTTTTTGTTCTCAACCGCTGTTGATTTATTTGGACAAGTAAAATAAATTGACGATAATCTTTGAACTTTCTTTTCTGAGAGCCGGGCAAGCGCCACCACTGATGAGGAACGACTTGCATTTACGTCATTATCAGATGACTTCATGTGCGTGGCCTATGCGTAGTGTAGACATGCACAATTCATTTTGCCATCTTAATACAGTGATGTAGACATGAGCAGCGAAAAGCTGGCAGTAGGCATTGCTTAACGGTACAGTACCGTTAGTGAGACAAGGGATTCCCGTGAACAATAGGTGAATTTCTTGGAAATAGGGAATTCTGAACAAAATGGTTGACTTTGACCCTAACCTGTCTGAGAAGCTAAACAATACAAATGGACAAATTCATTAGTCTGTTTATCATCATCATTGAGAAAAAAATTATGACACACGATGAATAATGAAAATATATGACATATATGACATTTTAGAAAAAAGTATGACATATATATGTTATATATTTGATGATGAAAATATATGACTGTCATATGAAATGTATGACAGTTGGTCACCCTACTTACAGTGTCTTCGTACAGAAGAAAAATTTTCGAAGATGTTCCGTGAGATGGAACTTTTGGCTGACTTTCTTGATGTTCGTTTACGTTCACCAAGGACGTCTTTGCGTTCCGTCTATCGACCTAATGCAATTGATGATATTAACCCAAACCCAACTGCGGAAAGTTATTATCGCAACAATTATTTTTTCCCATCAATTGACGCCATTATTCAGGATTTAATGCTTCGGTTTGGCGAGCGTCAGAGATCCGTGTTGCAGTTTACTAGAGCTATTCCTGCTTTCCTACATAATTCAAGTTTCGAAAACAATTGGAGTGAACTGTGGAAGACTTTCCAACAATATGATGCGCTTTTCGCTGATTCTCTGGAAACAATTAAACAAGAATACCAGTTGTGGACAAAAAAATGGGAGGACATATCTGCAGAAAGCCGACCTCGCACAGCTATCGAAACACTGGATCACTGCAGTGAATTTTTCCCCAATATGACAATTCTGTTGGAATTGTTGGCGTGTCTACCTGTTACCACTGCTCAAGCAGAACGTGTGTTTTCGAAATTAGAAAATACTTTGACTGCAATCCGCAGTACAATGACTGAGGACAGACTCGAGTCACTTCTCTTCCTACAGATCCATCGTGAATGCACACCATCAGTTCACGAAGTTATTGACAGATTTGCCAGTACTGCTGCTCGGCGCTTAAATTTTCTTTTGTAGCTACATGTAGACTATATGCCTCTGCATCAGATGTTATATATAATTTTTTTCTGAATTTGAGTTTTAAATTTGATCTAGATTATAGAAGGAGTAAAGACATAAAAGGGAGCGGTTTCCAATGACGTAATCCGTCATCATTATTAGTATACCAGCCTATAATACACGTCTATAATTAAAACGTTATACTTATAATTTGGAAAATGAGACCCTATCATTGAAGTTACAATTACATGTATCTAAATTATGCTGATAACTAATATTCAACTATCACATAGGTGACATAGGTCTGAGAAAAATCCTACATAAAGTTTTAAGTGTCGTCTGACTCGATAATTATCAAATGCTGATGCGAAATTTGATATAAACTAAACAACAAAATATTAAAGCCCTTGTCTCAATAATTTATCAATTTACCTGAAATTCCATTAATGAGTGATACTTGGGTTACGATCCTAGCATCCTAAATATAATCAAACACTAATTATAATATTAGAAATGCACCAGTCTAATTTAGTCGTACCAGGTTTGTGGAGGTAAAAATATCTGACTCCTTTTCTGCTAACATCATTGTCAGATTTCATGAGACTTCAAAAGTCTTCGAAGTTTAATCCCTTTGCATTTAGCCCCGCCCCCCCAATTCAAAATCCTGGCTACGTCCCTGGTAGGCAGGGAGTTCAGAGCGCGAGCGGGTATTGTCGAGCAAGCCGGGGATGCTGTGAAGGTCGTCAACATTGAGGATCTTGGCTTGCTTCGGATCGAAGAGACGGACAGCCTTAAGGAAATCGAGTCCTTGCTGATGAAATGATTTTTTTGGCGCTTCAGGGCCGTAATAATGCATAAGTTTGTCTCTCGTGTTTCTGAAAGCTTGGCGATGGGATGTACTTAACGTCGTGTCGTTCGCCTTGTCTCCTGCCAGCGCAAGGAGGTCCATGACGCGATTGTAGGCTTGATGACCATGAATTTGTCGACCCTCGAACCATTTGAGGAACTCCACTTTTGGCTCGCATTCTGCGGCAGGGCTGTGGAGCCGGAGCCGAGCCGGAGCCGGAGCCTTAAGGAGCCGATGGTTTTGGTCGGAGCCGGAGCCGGAGCCGGAGCCGATTTATCACAAAGGCTCCGGCTCCGACTCCGGCTCCGGCTCCGATAGTTTGAGTTTTGATATAAATCTAGAATTTTGAATGTTATTAATTGGCATCATAAAAGAATTAAATCATTTGAAATCTAAAGATATGTCTTTTAAGTATACCAATGATCTGTCCTCCACGATATCTTTCTTTGCAGTTGCCGCGTTCTTTTGTATTATATTTATTATATATTTACACACATGTGTAATATTTTTTTATTGCATATGTTTCGTAAGACTAATTTCCATATTGACAACGTATTCTCCAAAATCCATTAATTTGAAGACTTGTTATATGCATGCTAACTAGATGATTGTAGATTCCTAGAGACAAGTCGCCAGTCATTTATGTGCACATTTCCAGTTCAGTCAGCAAAGATAATATAGCTACATTTCTTGCGCAATGTCTTAAATCTAATACGGTTACTATGTAGGCTATCATCTATCGGTATGGCTACTGGCAGAAGCTACTGGCATCTGTGACAATGCCAATTTCCTTAGATTGTATTGTAGGCTCTTGTGCAGTCCCCCACCTACATTTTTCAAAACAATCGATTATTCAATTTGATCAATTTTGATTGGAGGGATAACTCTTCACACTCACACGAATGACCTGACTACAAGTCCTCACATGGCTATAGCAATAAGCGATCCCCAGCCACTTCTAGTAGCGCCCTATTATTTTAATTAAAGGTATCTCATTCACAATGAATTTCCTTTGACTTCAAAATTCAAAGGGTATATTTCAATGCGAAAAACCCGAAGGCAAATTTCAATGTTGACTTGCTGACGAAGTTTGCGACCAGCATGACATCGCAATTACCCACGTAGATTTTTACAACAGCACGGAATGCTTCACTCAAACCGGTGATGCTGAAACGGACATCCAATGGTGCTGCATCTTTTGACCAGAGAAAAAATGGGGGGGGGGAGGACTGCACAAGAGCCGTATCGTGTAATAATATTTCACCAAATGTCATTCCCCCAGATTTCAAGAATTTTCATTATTATTTTTTCCGTCTGTCAACACCTTATGCTGATATCATGCTGACTTATATGTAAACAATAAAAAAAGACTGAGACGCTCTCAATAAAGGCGCCTTTTGACCTCCCTTTTCTATTGTCTGTGACATTAAACCACACGCGCATTCGAAAGCTAGCAAAGTAGATGGGATTTCTGCTCGGTGCTCGCAGTCAAATTTTTATTATGCATAGCACCCTGCAACATACTGTGTGATACTCCAAGTTCAGTTTCATCAGCCTAACCATCATCAGAGGAATAGTGGTAATGTGTTATATATAAATTGAATATAATAATATACATGAATCATTGATGAATTATTTAGTGCAACTTTACGCCATAATGAAAAATACGAAATTAATATAATGTAAGTTAGGCCTTAACTTATTAAGTATGCTGCATAGAATTACAAAACTTTTCCTAAATTAGATATTTTTAATTTTTTAAGTATAATTTTCAATTGTACATTTCTAGTCTACACTGCAATGAGGCTATCTAAATTACAATTTCTACAGATGATGAGTCGTGGGGTACCCACCGATCATATTATTCATGGACCAACAGACTATTGAATAAAGGCAATAACAAATAACAATAACAACCTAAGCTAGCCTATATACACTTTAATATTCAATAAAGCAATTGATATCTTTATTGATACGGTATATTTGCCTATATAGCCGATACCCTTTCATGTTCGAGTAGATACAAGCCCTATAAGCTATTTAGAGGCATACGCTATCCAGTTTCATATTCAAGCTTTGTAAAAAAGCTTATACTACTATTCGGCCCCTGTGACGGCTAATTAGGTATATCATCATCACTCATGTGGTCTTATTTAATGTAGCCTCGTAGTAGACTGGTTGAAGGCTAGGCCAATTTATATTTAGCCAGTGCGGGAGATCTTTATCTAATTTAAGCAATCCTGGCTATAACTTTATTTTATCTTTCAGAGATAGTCAATTCATGCAAAAATATATGACAAGTATGTTATTTGTCATTATATTAGGCTATTATCATTTTTGTTATTAACTTAAGTCGTTGCTTGTTAATGAAAACTAATTTGATGATTGTGTAGCAAGCCTCTAAAGGCCACACCGTTATCCAAAAAACCCGTTCAACGGATCCAGGATGACCAGCATAGATAGAACCTGAATTTGAAGTCGGAGCCGGAGCCGAGCCGGAGCCTTTCACATCAGTGTCGTGGAGCCGGAGCCGGAGCCGATGAGATAACGCATCGGCTCCACAGCCCTGTTCTGCGGCAATAAATTTGACGCTGCGATTAGCGCTTCCTCTTCAAGGAGTTTCGAAACCTCCGCTAAGGCTTGATTTTCTTCCGACTTCTCCAACTCCGCCGCAACAAAGTCCGGATAGAGATCGATATAGACGGCGTGGTGACGAACAGCCGCAAACCAACTATTCCACCGTGTCACCACAGGAGATGGAGGAAGAGGCACGTCATCACGGTTTGTCTGGTGCTGCAGAAACACTTTGTAATTTTGCTTGCGTGACGCGCTGTGAGAGAAGATATTCTTGAGAGATGCAACCGGGCGGTCAACTTTCGGGAAACTTTTGCGTCAAGTCTCGCCTACGAGATGCAGAATATGAGCGTTGCATGTTATGTGCACACAGTAAGGCAGTATGCCTTGGATGTTCTTGTATGCTTTTGTCATGTAAGTGGCATTGTCGGTGATGAAGGCACTGACTTTGTTGAAATCCACGGAATACCTGTTTAGGCATTGGACAATGGCCTGTGAAACAGTTGTGGAATTAACTTGATCCAAGTAAATGACACTTTCAACGGGGAAACTGTTACTGAAGATGACGACATCGCGGAGACAGAAGCAGTTGAAGATGCGACTGGTTTAATAGAGTTTGGGGCATAAACAGAATATGCAGCGCATACCGTCCTTGCGAATCAGTCGCTTCATCTGTGACAACAGCAACAGATTCTGCCGATGACACCTCCTCTTGGAGCACCTGACGTAAAATGTTGTAAACCTTTGGTTGATAGACATTTCGTAGATGTGTGGCACAGTACTCCCAAATTCTTTATATTCCTCTGAAAAGAGTAAATACAGTGTGTTTAAAAAATGGCTAATTCTAATATATTCAATTGATGATGATGATTCAATGATGATTTTTTTTATTCAATATTATGTCCAAAATTTATTCAAACTATTGTTTCAAACTATAGATGTCAACAAACTATTGACCGACCTGGCAAGTTACATGTGCTGAAACGCATTACACGGGATCCATTAACGTAGAATTCGCATTAGAGAAACACTCACCTCCAAATAACTCCGCAATTTGGGATGTTGCAGTCTCTCCATCGGAATATTGGCGAGAGTAAATGCTTCTACCAGCTAAAAATGGGCGAGATTTCGAGCATCGCGAGAATCAGTTTGCCGTTGAAATGCACCTTGGGTAGTAGCTTATCGTTTAGCAAGCGTCTGACCGGCAAGATCGACAATTTCTTCATACATTGTTCCTTCTTCTCGAGAACGAAGTTAGCATAAAGTAAAAAATTCTTCAGTGGTATAGTTCTCTTCGAAATTTCTTTATTGGCAAGCTTTCGGGTGATCCACCCTTGCTCAGGCACGACAAGTTGAGAGTGAACAAGACAAGCTGGCTAACATGCACAATCACTGTTAAACACAAATTACTTAAAAACACGCCACTCTACTGGCGCCAAGGTCACAATTAAGCACGGTGCGTCTGAATGAGGTTTTGGATTAAAAAAATATATCATCGCCGAAACCAATTTTTTTGAGCCTAGTGACCCTCTAGGAATGTGAAATGAGCAAAAAGAAAATCTTTTAAAGTACAGATTTTTATTTACGGCCTATTTTCAAAATGGCAGCCATTTTTTCGTAAAAATCGTGTATCTGATGCACTTATTAGGGCTTAAGGCATGCTACGTCACATGAATTAGCATTTTCTGATCACAGAAGAGTAATTCATGCAATAGTTAAAATCCTAGAAGGATAACATGCAGTTAAACTACTGTTTATAAGTAGTATGTTGTGTCTTGAATAGTATTTCTTAACTTCGGAATATAATGTCGATTAAAATATGTTTTATTTGCTATTTTTCGTTTGAAGATGAATTTATCTCGATAAGACAAAGCAAAAAGTCACAAATTTGATTGAAATAAACATGTATTCATTCAGAAAACACGAACAGGACAAGCATCACAAAAATTAATTCATCAAATATGTCTGGAATTATATACATAAACAGATCGCAACAATCGATCAGAAAACTGGGGATGACTTCCAAAAATTTTGAAGTTTTTCCATGTGTCTGCAAAACTGTGATGTAGGGACTCAATGCATTGCTCACTTGGCCGAGTCCTCTTCGTGTGTGCTCACAGAATTCTGGTACATGGAATATGATAGCGTGGATCTTGGAAGTCACATTCAGAGGCAACTGTTCATATACCGCCTGAAACTCACTGATGCATCTCCTGAATTGTGGCTGCAGGGAAGCTCCAAAGCAAGAAGTCACAACATCATTGAAGCAACGAAAGGCCCTCACAAATTTCAAGACACTGGGATTATTTGGACACATCGCCTCAAGTAAATCGACATTGCGCAAGAGACTCTTGGCACTGTTTCCAGTGAAGCTGCCTCCGTGCATTGCCTTGCGCACTACATTGCATTTACGTAGCCACAATTCTGCACTACTCCATTCCTTCTCAAGACCAGAAAAAAGTGTAGCTGTGGGTCCAGACAGCAAATGAAGCTCTGGAGGGGGATGCTTTCAATAATGGGAGTGGAAGAATCTGATGTGTGCACTATGGACGGATGAATGACATTAGTAAATTTCATTGCATTTCGTTTGTCCCTACCGGACTCAAAATATTTCCGGAACTGATCACTCAGAGAAGCCATTGTCCGCGGAGCACCTATAACTCCTACTCTGCCTTTTTCCGCAGTGCACCAGCTACATGGATGCTTGCTTCCATGTGGCTTGAGCCCTAAAAGCATGTTGCACAATTTCAAATCACATGCAATGGAAAATTGGTGCCGCATAGCATTCAATCCTGCTTTGATCCACAACAATTTGACATTGTTGTAATTTTCCTGAACATCTGGTACTAATGCTACTATCATACAACGCTTGACACCAGAGTCTTTGAACGTGCAACTTGATCCTGCAGACAGGCAACGGCGGGATTGAGAAGTCGGACCTTGCTCATCTAATTCAAAGACTGATAGACCGATCTTGAGAAACCCCCCACCTCCATCAATACCAATGCGAATGAGCAAATCATCTCTACTCAAGTTCCTCTTTGTCACAATTCGATCAATTAGTTCATCGACATCTTTGCAGAAAACTGCAGATCTCAAGCATCTATCGCTCACTTCATCTTTAGCAAGGCAGAGAAAATCCAATTCCTCCACAGCAAACAGGTCATCGAACTTGTGGGTGGCTCTGGATAGTTTAGACTTTAGCCCGGGTTCAATAACAGTTCGAGACTCGGTGACATAACGAATATCTTTACTAAGCTTAGACATTTGCCTATCACTCAAACTCAAATCAGTTTGAATGTGAGAAAGATCGACAGTCGACAACTGGGTAGGCGATTTCAAAGTCATTGTATTATTGGTCTTACCACTTAATGTTGCAAGAGATGTTCCCACGTCGTCGATGATTCGGCTAGCAACTCATTGTTTTGTCACTTTGCTGGGGGAGTTCAACAGATTGTCAATGTTGGATATCTTTTGGCGCTTTGATAGACAAGATTCTCTTGAATGAGGACATCCTCGATAAAGTTTCGAGAAGCAAAGACCACATACCTTGAAACTCGACGCTGCTGGAATGGATTCCTTGTTCGATGGACGACCAGGAGATTTCTTCATCCTTACGGCGTCCTGTTTGTCAACTCGAGCAACACAACAAATTCGGCAGGAACACGTCGATGATGAACGAAGGATAATCGGCCGACGAGGATCATAATCATCAGACAGGGGTAAGCTCACTTCATGTCCGTTCCGCAATTTGGAAAGTAGCAAATAACATCCATTGCACAAGGCCTCCGGAAAGTTAGGATTTTCTCGATCGTAGCCATCAGTGACGAGGTCCTGAATACTCCAGACATCCGTAGCAGAAAGCTTCCGAGAGTCCTGCGATAGCAAACGGCGCAAACGCGTTTTCTATTTTCATTGTGACTTCTTTCAACGGCGTCTATCGCAGTTTCATCACCTGCCGCAGCCATCTTACTGGTGTACTGATGAATTTCGACACTTCATGTCTGATTTAAACTTGGATGTTGCAAAAATGAATTCATAGCTCTCAGCACCCATTCAAATACATTGCAACATGAACAACATGCTGCGTCATATGTACCATAGAAATGTGCAAGCTAATGTTTGAACTTATGCGAATTTCTATTTTGTTAGAACATGGAAGGCTACTTAACCCTGAACACGAGCTTTGTGCAGTGTATTTCAATCAAATTTGTGACTTTTGCTTTGTCTTATCGAGATAAATTCATCTTCAAACGAAAAATAGCAAATAAAACATATTTTAATCGACATTATATTCCGAAGTTAAGAAATACTATTCAAGACACAACATACTACTTATAAACAGTAGTTTAACTGCATGTTATCCTTCTGGGATTTTAACTATTGCATGAATTACTCTTCTGTGATCAGAAAATGCTAATTCATGTGACGTAGCATGCCTTAAGCCCTAATAAGTGCATCAGATATACGATTTTTACGAAAAAATGGCCGTAAATAAAAATCTGTACTTTAAAAAATTTTCTTTTTGCTCATTTCCCATTCGTAGAGGGTCACTAGGCTCAAAAAATTGGTTTCGGCGATGATATATTTTTTTAATCCAAAACCTCATTCAGACGCACCGTGTAAGCCACGCTACAGTCCACTACACTCTACCAACAAACTAAAACACATTAGGATACTACTGGTTACAGAACAATATAAGTAATACATAAAGCACGAAATGCTTAAGTACAGAACGAAACAGTCACCGATAGAGAGACTTCCACACGCGGTCCACTGCAACTCCATAGTCTCGGTTGAACGTGTCGTTGCTGAGGATATGAAAACCTTCTTTTATCCTCCTCCGTCTCCAGTTCACTTCAATTCCTATGCTCACTGATTGCAGACCTTGTGTTCATCTCGCGCGTATCCTTCTCGTGTTCTTTCTTCCTCTCCCTTGCTCTTCGAGATGTCTCACCCACGTAGCACTTGTCACATTATCCACACTTCTGCCTGTAAATCACCCCTCCTCGGTCCATGATATCCACTTTGTCCAACTTCGGATGGCTCACCGCATCGCCAAGAGTCTGGGATCTCGAGCACCGCACCTTCAGACCAATCTTCGTTGCCACCTCTTGAATGTGTTGATGAACTCCAGGTACGTAGGGCACTCGTAGAATCGGAGCTTCATCTTCTTCCCTCTGTCTCGGACGGTCTTTGTACAGCCTGTTCCTCACTACACGTTCAGGGTATCCATTCTTCATAAAGATGTTCTTCAATTTCTTCTTCTCCTCCTGGAGCTGCACACCTTCACAGATTGACCCTTCTCAAACATGAGATGACACCCAACTTCACTTGAGCAAAATGTGCCGAGTCATAGTCCAAATACCGATCACTTGCAGTGGGCTTTCTGTACACAGAGGTCATCAGCATGCCGTCCGGATCCCGTTGTACCTTGATATCCAGATATTTCTTGGATTATACAGTGTATGTGCACATGTGAATATGGATAGTTTTTTATTTTCCTTCATCTCTGTACATATTTTGCTAAGGCTACATCTTATTATTTTCATTATGTTAGTTGCTTTCCTGTCCACATTTACAGAACTGCACAAATCAACTAGCGAAACTGAACATTGGATTTTGAAATGTACTATTTGTGTAGCAGAAGCTAAAACTTCCGCCACACTCTTATCAACATTTGATCAATTCTCTAAAGACAACGGTGTCCCTTTATGTCATCATGAGTTGTATTAAGTCGTATCGGTATGTAAGTTGTGGGTTGCTCAAACAATAGGTGGGTGATATAAATACACCGGCATATGCGTGCGTACGTGAAGATGGAAATTCAAACGTTATCTTGCATCTAAGAAAATTGGCAGCCTTTGATTTCACCTGAGGTGCAGCTCACACCTTCTGTTCTTTAAAAATGCACACCTTCAGTTGAAAACAAGAAAACTCAATAGTCCGTCCAATAATAATCCTTCGCAGTTTACTAAAAACAGATATGAATCAGATAAGCAGATCTTTTATTTTTAAACTCAGCACACCTATTAAGACTATCAATGATGGCGTCGTCATTATTGTCCTCTTATCTTCCAAAATCAGATAACATCAGAGGATGTCATTGATGCCGCATTTTGTATACGTCGATTTGAAGCATGTCATCTCCGCAAGCCAAAAAACAAGCGAACATAATTTCATTGTGCAATAAATCCCTGTCATGAATCTCACACCATTCACGTCCCCATGAAGGCAAGTAGGCCCATGTTGCACAACAAAGCATTATTCACTGTCAATTGAAGTTCATGTTCCAAATAAAATTGGTAGGGGAGGCGGGACTGATATGGGCAGCGGACTATGGGCGATTTGAGTTCTTCGGCCTCTAGCTCAAGGCCTATTGCTAGTATGAACTTCAAATCCGATAGAGAACTAGTCACGGTCATCCGCATGTTAATCGGCATGTGGCAGAGCAGCTTAATCGAGGAAAACACGCGCTTACACGTGCGCAAGCGAATCTATGAGAGATCTATAGAAAGACATAAATGGAACTATGAATCAATGCAAAAAGTAATTATTCAGCTTCAAGAATGAGTCTACCATGTGTTGTTTGTAATCTTGTACATGTATGTTATCAGTGGCGATTGACAATAAATCACGATGATTGATCTTTACACCAAATCCCGTATAAGAATTGGTCACATGACTGATGTGGCATGAATGAAAAAGCGTTTCAATGCAGCGCTTGTTATTTTTTGATGAGTGCAAAATCGAATAAAAGATGATTTATATTTTTCAGGGTTTGTAAAAGAAAACTTGTTTGAATATCAATCCGCAACCGATACGGTCATGGTCCATTTTAATTTCTCATCTTGAAGCAATCATGTATAGGAGACGACAAAACCGTTGATAAACATAATTTAATAAGTCATAATATACAAATCCCATGTACCCACAAGTCAGTGCCCATACTACTCCGGGGCTAAATGAGCATTTTGACAGTTTTTACAAAATCAATTCCAACTTTTTTCTCTTTTGGATCCTAGAACCTGCTTTTTTCATTTTTTTAAAACGGTAGTTGATACGCTCCCCTTGCCAAAAGGACCTAATCTGCAAAAGTCAAGACAATTACGGTCATCACCAAGCTTCGGTAACATCTATATCAACCCTGATAGAACAAAACACCAATCAGATGAGCAGAAAAGGCTTCGCACAGAATTGAAAGACCGAATTTCCAAGGGTGAGGATGTTGTCATTTATAATCGGCAGATCATTCCTCGTCATAAGCTATCAACGAGAAATTTTTGATATCGGGTTTTAATTTATGTAATCATAGTCGGAATTTCTTCCCTTCTCTTCTGCTTTTTAACGCAAGATCCTTTCTACCCAAATTTGATGAACTATGCGCTGTTCTGTCTACTATCCAACCTGGCATTGTTTTAATTACCGAAACATGGCTACATTCGAACATTTGCGACAATATTTTGCATATAAATGGTTATGACCTGTACCGATGTGATGGAAATGAACGGATCGGCGGTGGAGTTTGTGCTTATATTAGATCTAATTTTCCCTGCGTGGTGATTAACAAATACCAGTGCCCACCTGAAATTGAGTTATTGTCTGTGCGCATATCTGTTTCTAGTTTGTGTTTATATTCCGCCTAATTTGAGAGTCAACGAGCTACATAGAATATCTGACTTCTTCATTGATAGATTTGATGCGGAACTTTCAGAATTTCCTGACTCCCATCTTATCGTATGCGGTGATTTCAATAATTTTGATTCGTCCATCTTCTATCATCAGTTTTTTCTGCGGAATTGCGTCAGGTCCCCAACTTGGAACACATCTTTCCTCGACCAAATATGGATTAACTCTGAACTCTCGGAATTCTATCCTGATGATGCTTCCGTCGGGCCCCCTATTAGCTCATGTGATCACAATACTGTCTTACTGAATTGCAAGGGGATATTATGAAGCAAAAGAGGCTTTCAAAAGTTTGGGATTTTCGGAAATCAAACATAGATGTATTCTTATATCTTTTGTCAATCGGCCTTACTGAATTTCCCGATGCTGATTCTAATCTTTCTGTTGATCAAGTGTGCTTTGAATTTTATTGCATTGTACAAGCTGCTCTGACATTCATTCCGTATGAGTATGTTACTTTATCTAAGACCGATAAACCGTGGATTACTCCCGTGTTAAAGAGCTTGATTGCTAAACGATGGCGTGCATACAGACAAAATAATTGGCCATTATATCATCATTACAAAGGTATAATAACAAATGAAATAACGAAAGCCAAACTCAGCTGGACTAAGAAACTTGTCAATTCTTCGAAGAACGTGTGGAAGGTTATTAATGAAGCGCGAGGGAAAAGCAATAAAGGCTGCTATGATGCACTTGTCAGTGATCTTGGAGGCAAAGACAAATTTCTCATAGCACTGCAGCATGAGCTGAGCAAGAATTTCAACTACGAAGTCGATGAGGATCCATTAGCCATTCGTGATGAGCATTGGAATGTAGATATAAATCTTAGTGACATTAATATCCCTTTGAGCAAAGTGAAGGCTTCTTCCTCTATTGGAAGTGATGGAATTCCAAATCGTTTACTGCGTGAAGGCGCCTTTTTGCTCTCGGTCCCAAAATACCACATTTTCAGAAAGTCTGTTACTGATCGCTCATTTCCCAATTGTTGGAAATTGTCTGATGTTGTCCCAATTCCTAAATGCAAAAAAACGGGTATTAGTGATTTCAGACCTATATCCCTCGCACCAACTCTGAGCAAAATTCTCGAGAGGCTTATTTTGAAGTCAGTGTATTCTGAGTTGAGCTCGTTGTATGGACCATACCAGTTTGCTTTCCGAAACCACGGATCAACTGAAGGTGCACTTGCAAGAATACATGACTGTATCACTAAACACATGGACAATCCGCTAGTGAAAGCTGTGCGAATGACCTGTTTAGATCAAAGGTTTAGATATTTCCAAGGCATTCGACAAGGTACTGCCAAACATTATGATAAATCGATCGCTTTATAAATGCTGGTGTGAATTCTGGCTTCATCCTTTGGCTCAGGAATTACATTAGAGGTCGTTCTCAACGTCTAAAGATAGATGGTGCTTTTGGATCTGTAAATGATGTTCACTCAGGCATTCCCCAGGGCTCAGTTCTCGGCCCAGTTTTATTCGCCGTATTTATGGGGTCACTGTGCATCAATTCCAGCTCTACCTCTGTTGCTCTATATGCTGACGATGTCACCTTCATCGAGCCAATTTTCCAAGATGATGCTGAACCGGATGGTCTGACAGCCGTTCAACAATGGGTCGCGTCGAAGAAAATGGTCCTGAACATCAATAAGTCTAAGCAACTTGTTTTTCATGAAGGTAGAAGTGACACCTATGCGTATCCCTTCATAGAAGTCTCAAAGGAAATAAGGATTCTTGGCGTTCTTTGGAACGATAGGATGACGTGGGAGGCTCATTTCGATAATATGCTCAAGATTTCTTCGCAACGTCTATATGTTATACGGGTGCTGAAGCCTCTACTATCCTGTGAACATTTAAAAGTGGTCTACGAATCTATCATTGTGTCAGTTTTACTCTACGCGTCCTCCTTGTTTGCCTGGTTGCCAAAAATTGGAACAAAAATTGGACAAGTTCAATGAGCGAGCGCACAAGATCATTTGTGGAAAGAATTGTGAGTGTGGAAAGTTCCCTCCGCTCTCAGTCCTGAGAGTAGGACGCGCTCGAAAGTACTTTACTTCGTGTGAACGATATACAACCCATCCTCTCCATGCATTCCTGCCCCCACGCATGCCTAATTCAGGTTTTCTTCGGCTGCCACACATGAAAACATCTCGAAGACAGTAGTAAGCAAGTGACAAACACTCGACCGGCGCGCCCCCCCTCTGGAACGACAGAGGTTGTGGTCTGTCATGGTGTGCCGGCCAGGTTGGTTCACGTTCACAACATGTTCGCTGACTCCCCCCCCTCTGCAACGACAGAGTGTGAGACTCGGGTGAGTTGGTCCGACCGCCTGGTTGACGTGGGCGACCGTCCAGGTTGACGTGGATGGTGAAATGGCTGCCAGATTCGGATTCAGCGTAAAATTCTGCATCGGTAGGGTGAGTTTCAAGGCAATCGGCGAGAAAAAATTTTTCTTCAAAATTTTAACAGAGTTAGAATTTGGGACGTTTTGGTGTGTAGCGCCCAAACGAAGCATCGGATGAGAAAACGGAGGCCAGATTCGGATTCAGCGTGAAATTCTGCATCGGTATGGTGAGTTTCAAGTCAATCGGAGAGAAAAATTTTCGCTGACGTCCCCCCCCCTCTGGACAGCTCGCTTCGATTTTGGCTTCCAGTGGACGGATTTTGTCGTGCGATAGCTCGTTTGAAAGCTAAGAGTGAGACAAATTCACTGAAAGAATCGGCTTGTTCCTATCTGTCTTCGTTTAGATGTGAGACGCCATTTAAGATTTTGGGACATTGGCGAAAAACGACAGAGTTAGAATTTGGGACGTTTTGGGCTCTAGCTTCAAAACGAAGCATCGGATGGGAAAACGGATTTCAGATTTGGAATCAGCGTGAAATTCTTTATCTGTATGGTGAGTTTCAAGTCAATCGGCGAGAAAAAATTTTCAACATTTTTCGAAAAAACGACAGTTAGAATTTTTGCGATGGCTGCCTACTGTAGAGCCAAAACGAAGCATCGGATGGGAAAACGGAGGCCAGATTCGGATTCAGCGTCAAATTCGACATGGAAATGGTGTATTTCCAGCTCAATCGGAGAGAAAAAATTTTCACTGACGTCCCCCCCCCTCTGGACAGCTTGCTTCGATTTTGGCTTCCAGTGGACGGATTTTGTCGTGCGATAGCTCGTTTGAAAGCTAAGAGTGAGACAAATTCACTGAAAGAATCGGCTTGTTCGTATCTGTCTTCGTTTAGATGTGAGACGCCATTTAAGATTTTGGGACATTGGCGAAAAACGACAGAGTTAGAATTTGGGACGTTTTGAGCTGTAGCTTCAAAACGAAGCATCGGATGGGAAAACGGAGGCCAGATTTGGAATCAGCTTGATGTTATTGTCCAATGAGGATCATCATCCAATGAGAATCAAGCATTTCTTTATAAATAGCGAGCCTTCCACAGTGAGAATCATTCCATCGTTGAATCACACGAGTGACGGACGCACATTTTCTCTCTCTCTCTAGTTCCCTGTTCTATTATCCAACTAATATGGTAAGTCGCTACTTCCCTCCCTCTCCTCCCTTGAACGTAAACTTAATACAATCTTTTTTCATTTTCAGGCATCTACTCCATCTGCTGCACTAGTAGGACAAAATGGCGGTCAAACGTTACAAGGTTCGCTACGGTCAGATCATCTACAACTGAGGCCAGTGGAAGAAACATCCAAGGTACATAATCCTACACCGCTACAGCGTAAATTTAAACAAGCCTTGCGTTATGATGATCATAGCGTAGTACTCCAAACGGGAATGCTCCCTTCCACGGATGTCAAGATAATGCACAATCAGTATGGGGACTACATACTGATTCCTGTGAGTCCGTACATTCGCCACCAACTTGATATTATTGAGGAGTACGTGACATTAAATATGGACATTCCTACTCCTCTTGCTCAAGAGTGGAAGGCGAGAGATGACAAGGATACTCCCTATAGAAAGATTTGGGATGGTAATCACATTTGCCTACCGGTATCACATTGGTGTACTTACTATAAGAAGGATGGAGATCAATCAATAGCCATCAGATGTGATGAGCTCGGAGAAGGTACTTGGGATATCCTTTTCAAAGTGAATGGGCTATATTATGGTCGACACAAGGATAATAAAATAGCCTCTCTCTCCATGCATATGGAATCCATCCTATATATTCCGAAACCACCCAACGTGGACGACATAATTGATCAAATCCTTAACAGCAGTGGTACGAAGCGCAAGTCGGAGAAGAATGCTACATCAAAACGCAAATCAAAGAAGGAGAATTGCTAGTCCTTTCCTAACTCTACCCTATGACAATTCGCTTATGTGCTTTGAGTGTCGTAGACGTGGTCTTATTAGATACATTTTACTTCTTCGTTGCCATCATATCATTTGTGTATTTTGTCGTGAAAAGCATCGATGTAATTCTTCATTTTGTAATATGTTATAGAACGTTTCCTTAGATGTGTAAATTTCCGTTTTAGGCTTCTATCATCATTTTTATGGATTGTGAGGGTGAACCTGTACAGGAGCTCAGTGCTATTGCTATGAACAATTGGACATATCAGATTGTTAGTGTCTATCATCAACATGCCAACTGCGATCCCAATGTTGATCAATGGGCGAGAAAACACATTCATGGACTTAATCTGAAATATTTGCAAGACTATGGCTTTTCTTGTGAAAGTGCTCTTCTTATTGACTTTAAACGATGGTTAGCTGCTTTCAATGTTATACGCATCTTTTGTAATAATCCTGGTAAGGAGAGGAAAGTATTTCCCAATCTAATCATTGATGATATTTTGCTGCCGCCTTGGGATAGTAGAGTGAATCAACATTATCATGAAGTCACGAAACGTTTTAAGGATTTGTGTGTTCCTATTTTGTCTGTTCGTTGTAGTAGCTATGTTCATAACCAATGCTTCTTTCCTCCTTACCTCAACACTGCCAAAGTCCTGTATGGTTATCATTGCTCGCTATATGATAGTTATCAGCTGTATCTATTTTATCTCTTTCAAACCATTGATTTATAATGCATGCTTGTTACCGTTATTCAATAAATGTTACTATGAGAAGAATTGTTGTTTTCATGCAATGGATGGGTTAGATAAAGGGCGATCATGTCTTTCTCAAACGACTGCGGAACATTACGTTTTCATAGGCAAAGTTTAAAAGGAGCTGTTCAAGATTATGTGATAAAATTTCATAAAGATGAGACCGACATCGAAGCAGTGGTCGATGATGCTAGCACTCTATTTCTAGAATTAATGAATACATTCTCTGATAGCATTATCATGGCGCGATTAGTTGCGAAAATTAAGTTTAGTCATTTTGGAAAGGAAGAGGTGGAAAGTCGCTCTTTCCATTTTGCTTCTTACACAATGGAAGTGGTAGATCACCCCCAAGAATTTTTTAAAAGACATATGATAAAAATTACTGAACGTCTTAACGCATTTAACCATCATGGTAGCAGTCTAGTGATTGAAGCGATTTCAGATATTCACATTCAACTTTCCATAAAGAAAAATTGAAAATGCAGTGGTACTTGATTGTAGCACAACTGGTTTTCGAGCTATGTCTGCTCACTCTCGAAGTATATTCCTTCTGTACATGCGTCTATTATTTAGAAAAGGCTAGCAAATTCATATCTTCAAAAAGACTTGCTATAGACATCAGTAACGGGGAAACTATGTGTTGCGATATATGTAAGCGAAAGGATGTAAATGAAAAGCGCATCTTCAAGAGATGTAAGCATGCTTTTTGTCAACGCTGTTTCATACGTAATTGCATTCAATTTTGCCAATGTAACCACTGTGATATTGCTCATTTCGAGTGTCACTTATGTCGCAATAGTTAGTACCTATGCAAATGTGGTAAAGATAGGTTTTAGCAAAGACTAACACGGAAAATGGCGAAACGTAAAATGACGAAACGTAAAAGTCAAAAGTTTTCTTCAGCCATTCAAGCTCTCCGACGAATGAAAGCAAATCAGCGATACAATGCTATACGACATGCTAACGATAAATTCATTTGTGAAATTATTTCTCATGTGAGGAAGTTGAGGACGAAGAAATTAGCGCCAAAACAACGAAAGTTACTTAAGCGATATGCTACGAAATTGCGTTTCATCTCCAATCCTAAAGTCGCCCTTCAAAGAAAGAGGAAAACTCTAACACAAAAGGGCGGTTTCCTTTCAGCAATACTTCCAATGATAGCTCCTGCCGTGGGCAACCTATTGGGTAATATCTTTGGCTCTAAGCGTTAATTATGCAAATGTTGAGTCTCAAAGTAATAAAATGGATTTCAGACTTCAATGTGATAAAGTTCTGACTGTATCAGGTCCATCTCATGCAGGTAAAACTGTTTTCATGCTGAATTTATTGGATAAAAGAAGGGAGTTGTTTAAGGAACCTATCAATCGAGTGATTTGGTGTTATGGTATTTATCAACCGTCGCTGTTTCAGGAATTGCAAAGTCGCAACTTTATTCGACATGAAGGAATTATTCCAGTGGATAAACTTCAGTCTAATGATGTTGTTGTATTGGATGATTTATTAAAAGAAAGTAAGAATTCAAAAGATGTTACAGATATGTTCACTCGCGCAGCACACCATAAAAGGTGCTTTATCATCTATATCACACAAAATTTGTTTCCTGATGGAAAAGAAGCTCGTACACGAAACCTGAATACACACTATTATGCTATTTTCAAGAATCCGCGAGATAAAAGTCAATTTGAAATTTTAGCGCGACAAGTTGCACCCAGAGGATCAAAAGCCTTAATTGAAATTTTTCAAGCAGCTACTGAAAAACCATACGGTTACTTATTCATTGACTTTACGCAAGAGTGTCCGGAAGAATTTAGATTTCGAAGTGATATTTTGAAAACTCCGATGATTATCTACAAAGTATGAGTTCTTATTCTCGCATGATTGTTATTCTTCAGGATGAATATGTACAATTGACTGCCATGCAGCAAGTAAAGCAACCTCTTGCAAATCAAATGTATAGGAAAGAAATAGATTATCAGCAAAATGTTCACATCAAAGATCCACATCGTGCTGTATTATTACAATCGGAAACTGTTGAGCAACTGAAAAACTTGAAGAATAAGATGCGTGACTCTGTATCGACTGCTACACCTTTAGCATCTCGCGCACATGCCATATCTCTTTTCAACAGTATTGAACCCCATCTCAATGTAAATGATAGAGGAGAAATCATTACAGATGAAAATAAAGTGATTGATGCTTCACGTTATGAAGACTTGATTCAGTATGCGACACGTAGAAAGCGCCGTCAGGGCTATGTTCCGCCTGGTTGGTCATACTTTCTTAAACTATTGAAAAAGCATAATGTGCCAAAATTTGCTTTAAATAATGAGACATTGAAAGAACTTCACTGTTGAAGATTCAACAGTGGCTACTACTCCAATGCTTCAGGTGATGAAAATGCCAACAAATTGGTTTAAGACGTCACCTGCTACATCCCCTCCCACACTCACTAAGCAAACAAGAGGAAGAACTCGACGTAGATCTACATCGCCACTAAAACTGGTAAAAGGAAAACGTAAAACAGCTCCTCCTAGGAAATACATGTTCTCAGACTATTAATATGAAGCAGATGTGTTGCTTGCCATGTAATGAGCCGCCAGAGGTGAATGTCGTTGTCACTTGCACTTGCTGCGCCAGCTCTCATAATGAAACCCCTAAGCAATGTGAACACGATCGCAAAACCGCTAAAGCTAAATGCTGCAGTTGTTGTAAATGTAGAAAGGCAAGAAAACAAAAAGATGAGAAGGAGGAAAAAGAGTCAGCCGTCATCGACTGAACGTTTGAAGTCAATCTATTATGATGTAAAACATCCGGCAGGATTTGCATCTATCAAGAAATTATCAAAAGCGAGTGGTCTTCCACAATCACAAGTGAAACGATGGTTAAAGGGTCAGGCTACCTATACACTCCACAAACAAGCGAAAAAGAAGTACCGCACCCGCCATTATATTGTTCATGACATCGATGAACAGTGGCAAGCAGATTTGTGTGATGTTGCCTCCATTTCAAAACATAACTCGGGCAATAATTTTATTCTAACCGTCATTGATATTTTCTCGCGTTATGCGTGGGCTCAACCTTTAAAAACTAAAGAAGGGAAAGGAGTAGCAAAAGCATTCCAAACAATTTTTCGAGAAGGTCGCATTCCAAAAAGAATTCAGAGTGATCAAGGAAAAGAGTTTGAAAATCAGCATGTGACAAGATTATTTGAGAGGCATGACATTGAGTTGTTTAGTGTAAAGAGCGCTTATAAAGCTGCACTCGTTGAACGTTTTAATCGAACATTAAAAAATCGCTTGTGGCGACATTTTACTGCCAACTTGACACAAAATTGGACAAAGGTTCTACAAGATACACTCCATGCCTACAATCACTCTATCCATCGTTCTATTGGACTCAGACCAGTAGATGTAAATGCTGACAATGTAGATAAAGTGCGCGAATCATTCCAACGTAAACGCACTCATGTGAAAAGTGATGTGAAAATTGGCGATAAAGTTCGTATCTCAAAAGTGAAAAGTGTTTTTGCTAAAGGGTACCTCCCGAATTGGACAGAGGAGGTATTTACAGTATCAAGGATTAATCAAAAAGACTCTCCGACCACCTACAAGTTGAAAGATTACGATAATGAAGAAATTGAGGGTAGCTTTTACCGCGATGAGATTGAGGTAGTGACTGAAAGTGAAACATATTTGGTAGAGAAAATCATTCGATGTAAAAAACGGCAAGGTGAAGAATGGTGTCTTGTTAAATGGACTGGTTATCCTTCAAGTATGAACTCTTGGATGCGTCGTGCCGACATCTTTCATCTAAGTGATCGACAGTGATTCATGCAAAGTTGTAACTAACAATGTTTAGGGTTTGAGCTATGAATCCAACTGCCTCATTTTATTCACGACCCTCCTATGTAAGTGGCGGAGGACAAATTTACATCGGTGCTCGCCGCCAACGTGGAGGTAGCATACTTGGTGCACTGAAATCTGTTGTAGCACCTCTCATATCCAATGTCGGTAGATCTTTAAAACGAAATGTTTTAAGTAATGCCGTTGGCTTTGCTGGTGATGTTGCTAGTGATCTTTCCAGAGGTAGAAGTTTTAAGAGCAGTTTGTTGAATCGTGGGAAGGAACGCGGTTTAAAAACATTGAAGCAGACCATTGCTGGTGTTACTCAAGGAAAGAAATCACCTAAACGAATGAAAAAAGGAAGGAGGAAACATCGCGGAGCTGGTAAGGTGCGATCTTCAGTTAAAAGGCATTCACGCAAACGTCGCAGAGGCTCTAATCATTCATCAGGCGCTAAACGACGACGCTGCTATAACTTCTAATCATGGAGTGTAAAACTTCCGGTTTTTGTTTGTTCGATCAACAAGCCATACAGACAGATATTCTTAGTTCAAGTATTGTAGATTATCATCCTCGAACAGCTGAGAATGCTGGCCCCATTGAATTTGTTATTCCTGGTGGTAGTGATGACTACATAGATTTGAGTTATGCGATGCTTGATTTGAGGTTTAGAATTCAGCAAGCAGATGGAACTGCTATTGACGATACACATAAAGTTGGGCTGAACAATTTACCATTGACTACATTACTTCGTGATGTTTCTCTAACGATTGGAGAGCAGCAGGTGGAAGGTGGTCAAAGCGATTATCCCTATAAATCATATTTCAATCATGTATCACAGTTTCATCCAGCAGCACAAAAAAGTCATATGGAAGCCATGGGATGGTACAGAGATGAAGCAGGAAAATTTGATGTTGAAACAAACAGTGGCTTTGTAAAGCGATCTGCTATGATTAAAGATAGTAGAGTATGTCAGCTATATGGTCCGCTGAATTTAGACTTCTTTAGACAGTCAAAGTTTTTACTGTGTAATACCAGCATGCGACTCAAGCTGACATTGAATAAGCCTGAATTTGCGCTGAATGCATTTGCTAAAGTTGACAATTTTAGAATTCATGTGGAAGATATTGCACTTTACATTCGTCGAGTAGTACCGAATCCAAGTGTCATTAGAGGGCATGCTGAAGGCCTTAACCGCCAAAATGCCATTTACCCCGTTCAGCATACAAAGCTTCTCACCTTTACAATTCCGAAAGATCAAAAGAGTTTCATGAAAGATGGCCTCTTTCCATCGGAAGTACCGAAGCTCCTCATGGTGGCAATGGTTGAAAATGATGCATTTAATGGTAATATAAAGAAGAATCCTTTCAATTTTAAACACAATCAATTAAGTGAAATTGCTTTACGTGTAAATGGTGTGAGTCATCCTGGTCCACCCTACAAACCAGATTTTGCTTCGGATCAATTTATGCGCAGTTATGTTGATTTTATGGATGTCTTTGGCTTTTACAATACGGATGACACCAACGGACTGACTATGAAAGAGTTTAAGAGTGGATATACTATTTATGCATTTGATTTGACTGCTGACAGCGATATTAGTGCACCCTATCGTCAAGCGAACGTGCCTCATAATATTCGTTTGGATTTGACGTTCAAAAGAACACTACCTGAGAGATCAATGTATTAATTTATGCAGTCTTCGATTCAAATATTGAAATTACAAAGTATTGTGACGTAATTCTTCAGTATAATCGTTAATGAGTTGGTTGACTGCTGACGATATTAAGACTAAAGTGCAGCGTAATGCAGACGAAGCGACGTTGAAAGCTTTCGATAATGTCTATTCACTCGATACCTTACCACCTGCAGTAAATCACTATCCCATCTTTATTGTGCTAAACACTCATTCACAGAATTTAGGCGGTGAGCATTGGAAAGCGATCTTTATTGGAGAAGACCGACGTGGTGAACTATTTGACTCTCTTGCTCAACCTCCAAATATACCAACACAGCAGTGGTTGAGAAAACATACGCGTCAATATCAGCGAAATGAACGCGTACTACAACATCCACTTTCATCAACGTGTGGTGCTTTTGTACTGTACTTCATCTTAAGACGTTTACATGTATCTCGATTTGCATCTGTTATTCAAAACTTTTCATGTAATCCATCCTCTAATGAAAAAATGATTTGTAAGTTCTATCATGATTTGAAATAAAAACATCATGTTGGAAAAATTGTTTTTTATTTTACAATCCGCTGGGTACGTACATACTCAATGAGATAGTCTAGGATCATATTTGCTTGTACATGAGATTTTAGTCCAGTAATGATCACTTTACTATTATGAAAGATTGCCACATGCACAGGTAACCAACAACTAATGAGAGCTGCAGGAAAAAGTTCGGGTTCATAACACAAACTGTAACTGCTGGTACGAATCTTCAAAAATGATAGACTGTCACTCAATTGAGTAGAGATCACCATATTGTCCACAGTCAGATTCGACATCACACACCTCTCCCTCTTCCATATCCGACGTAGTAGTCTTTGTAGCTCTAAGCGCATTGACTGCGCCGATGAATGAGAAAGGGCGCCGAGAATCTGTACAGTCCCATTTGGGAAGAGTTGAAGATTCCGTGAATTGTTCATCTTCACCACTAACATTTGAGGACGGCCCGGGTAATACTTGCTGTTTGGAAGCTGTTGGTGTAATGTTGTGAGATCGATTTTGGTGTAGAGTCTGAAGCGACGGAGAATGTTGACGATGGTGTAGCGATGGCGCTTCATGATGAAAGAATGAGTAAATTGAGCGATGTACCTTCCTTTTATACTTTTCCCAACTACCTTGATGAAATGTGAAGTTAGTATGAAGTTGGGAATGATAGAGTTGAATTCGTCGATTGTTGACGCGCAGCCAGATGCGATTTCCAATACGTGAATGTCTTTTCATATAGAAGTATTTCAAGTCCTTCATGATATGATGTAGAGATTGAAAATGACGATAAGATAAAACAAACTCTCTTCTCACATTTCCAGTTGAATCTTTGAAATAGACGTTTCGATCATGATCCGTTTCAATACGTTGTAGGGAATCTAATTTCCAACTCATGGTGCGTGGTAGTCATGTCTGATTAAGATTTGCATAGTAGGGCGATGAACTCACGACGAATAAATGTCATGATGGAGCGATGTATATATCTTCTATACTTCTCCCAATTGTATTTGCGAAATGAGAAACAGTTTGCGGAATGAGAATGGTAGATTTGAATTTCATTTCTGTAATGTTGAAGCCAAACTTGATCACCCAAGGAGATGAATCTTAATGTTTCAAAATATTCCAAATCCCTCATGATATCATTGAGGTTGACAAATTGTCGCCATGTTAATGTAATTCCTCTTGATGTATGACCATGAGAATTTTTGAAATGTACGTTTCCATCACGATCAACTCTGATATATTGTAGAGAGTCCAAAATCCAAGTCTTCATGATGTTATGCAAAGTTGCAGATTAGCAATATAAAAATGTCGTTTTATCATATTTTGCTTAGCAATGCGGCTACAAAGAGATTTACTAGTAATCGAGCTGCACTCTTTTCTACTCCCATTGATCATGCACAACAGCTAAATGGAAATTGGGAAGTGGGTGTCACTCAACTTGTTTATAGCAACTGTGTCTATACTTTTGATCATGAGGTGATGACTATTAATATGAGGCGTACAGCTGCTTATCAATGTGAAAAGGGGTGCCGAGTATACATTCCACAGTGGCCAAAGAAAGATCTCTTATCATGTAAAAAGTTTATATATGATTTCTTGAATAAAGCGTGTAAACATATTGTCCAATTTACTCCGCACAATGATGATTATAATTATGTACATCATGTAGTTGAGAAAGATTGGATTGTTGGTTTAAGTCCAAGTTTAAGAAATGATTTAGGCTACCTCGCTAGCGCCTTAACAAGCTATGATAATTTTAACGTTAATTACCACATAAGTGGTCATAAACAGTTAATATATCGAGAGGAAGCTTATTATGTAGATCTTATTCCAAGAAATGAGAAGACGTTGGTGAAGAAGATTGTGATTAAGCCAAGAAAGACAAACATGACTCCTGAAACATTATTGAAGAAATTTAATTATCTCCTTCGAGTTGATGGCAAACAAGTGGCAACATTGACTTATATTAAATCATCTAATCATATTGCAATAAGCAAATTAAATGATGATGATCTAGTATTAGTTTGTTCAAAAGATTTTCATCAGTTCTTACGACATCGTTCTGCAGCTGTTCATGGAAAATCTGATATGCAACATTTACCATGTGAAAAGTCAAATCAATTTGATACAGAATGGACCGTATCTTTATACAGAAAGTGTGTAGAGCCTTTAGGTGGTATCTTACATGAAACAAGAGTGTTGATGCCTCGCATTATTACTTCGGTTAAATTGGTTGTAGATTATTTAATTGAAGTGATTAATGACCAACATATTTCATTTTCTGAAAAAGAAGGTACTTTGTCTCTCACTATAAGTGGAAAAGGTATTGAACTAATTATGGATAAAACTCTAATGGACATTTTGGGTTTTGATCAAAATATCTTTAAAAGTGGTACTGTAACCAAAGCTAGCGCAGACATGTCGCTATCGCGTCGTATTAACTATTTTCAGATATATTCCAATATTGGTGAAGATGTACGTGTGGGAGATGTTGAAGCTCCATTGCTAGCAATGATACCATACCAGCCAAAGAGCTGCAGTATTTTATCTGAGCATACTTTCAAGAAAGTGCATTATACAAAGCTGAAATCAAACTACATCCCACAAATTGATATTGCCATTTATGACGATGCTGGTGCATTGATTCCTTTTCATAAAGATGCTGTGACAAGTATCACACTCCATTCCCGAATGAAGAGTTAATGCAAACGTATGCTAATATATTTTTCCAATGTGAATAATATGGAAAGTGAAAATAAGGACTCGTTTCTAATCTACTTGCCCAGTAATGCTTCTATGAATAAATTTCCCAAAAATAAACCATCAGACTATCGAGTAGAATTAAATCGGCCACTGCATTTAGAAGGTGAATGGGAGGTTGGCGTTTCTAGTATTTGCTATGATAGCAATATTCAGAATGTGAATGATTTGGAAGAAATGATATTGACTCCTCGCACCCATGATGGAATAACGATGAATAATGCATTTCAGTTCCCATACAATTTAACATCAGATGGAAAGTGGAACTATGAATGGATTCAGATAAAATCAGATTCTTATGAACCATTTGGGAATGAGAAAATTATTAAGGCATTCAACAGTGGTAATACTTCCATCATGAAGAATAAAAATCAGAAAGCTTATGAGTTTACTATCTATCATTGGAGTGGGAGACAGTTCCTCCGCTTTCATTCTTTTACTAAAGGTCTTACGCTGAGGTTGGATAATGAATTCTATCCGCATCTTGGTTTTGGTCATGGACTACATCTAACGTCAATTGCTACTGCAAATGTTAGAAAAGTTTATTCAAATCGAATCAACAAATTTCATTATAGATTTAAAATATTTGATGAAGATGTTGTAGAATGCGAAGAACGCATCATTTTGAAAAAGCGTGGTGTTCAACCTTTATCACTTATTGAGTTAGTAAAACGATGGAATGAGACTGTGGGTAAGAAGTATGGAGAGAAAATTATGGCGGACAAAAATAAGTTGGTTATTCAGAAATATAATGACAAACTTACAGTTTATTTCTCTCCAACCTTGCGTCATTTTGTAAGACATTATACACCTATTATTGGAAGCGGTGTGGTGTATGCTTCTCATGAATATCACACTAAAGCTGATTCAGTTAATGATGAATGGTGGGTGGACATCTATGGCGATCGCATCAAGAAAATTTACCAGTCTTATGAAGAATCTAAAGTTGCTATCAACTCAGAGGCATTACTCAGAGGGGATCTTATCCCGACTCCAAGGCCTCGGCCCCCAAAATCCAACCTCCCGCGGACAGAACGTGCGTCATATCACTGTGTTGGTATTCGGACCCCGATTTTGACATGAAAACCGGTGGAGTTATTTACATCAGGAAGCAAGTCTCGAGCCGAAGCTCGCCTCTGACAACTTTATAAATGTCTTAGTTGAATTCAGAAGGTTTGAAAACCCCGAAAATTGCCAAAAATAGCGAATTTAAATTTTTCAATTTTTCAGCACTACTTATGAAATTTTATAAGTAGTCTATCACTTAGGACAGGTCAATAGCGACCGAATCCTTTTCGAATCAAGTCAAACGGACTTGTAGAAGCAAAGTTACAAGCCTTTAAAGTTTTGGAGTCTTTTATGGCCTGGAGACGAAGGCCATCTCCTGGCTAACCTCTAAGTCTGACGCCTTAGCTGATATCAGCAATGAAATTTTCTAAGTCGGTTTCTTACAGAAACTCGGGATTTGGAATGTCCGAAGCTATCATCGGAGCTCAGAGAGACGACTTACCGTTGACAATCTCTCGTCTTAATGACAAGTCTCTCTCGGTTCCCAGCTTATATAGTGTGTGGCGATCAGCTGATGACGTAACACCCATCATCCAAACACTAAAAAACCCGTCTATCGCCGGTTCTAATGCTCCGATTGAGCTGAAAATACACCAATTCCATGTAGAATTTGACGCTGAATCCGAATCTGGCCTCCGTTTTCCCATCCGATGCTTCGTTGTGGCTCTACAGTAGTAGGCAGCCATCGCAAAAATTCTAACTCTCGTTTTTCCGAAAAATGTTGAAAATTTTTCTCTCCGATTGACTTGAAACTCTCCGATTGACATGAAACTCACCATACAGATAAAGAATTTGACGATGATTCCAAATCTGGCCTCCGTTTTCCCATCCGATGCTTCGTTTTGAAGCTACAGCCCAAAACGTCCCAAATTCTAACTCTGTCGTTTTTCGCCAATGTCCCAAAATCTTAAATGGCGTCTCACATCTAAACGAAGACAGATAGGAACAAGCCGATTCTTTCACTGAATTTGTCTCACTCTTAGCTTTCAAACGAGCTATCGCACGACAAAATCCGTCCACTGGAAGCCAAAATCGAAGCAAGCTGTCCAGAGGGGGGGGACGTCAGCGAAATTTCAAAATTTGATGAAAAATGTTTTGGTGACGGTCCCAGGTCGAAATTCCACACTTTGGAAAATTTTCAAAATTTTACCCATACAAAGCCACTCTGACACTTAGGATTTTTTCAGGTGAGCGAGCTCCGACCTAAAATCTTGTAACCGCTCTAACTTTTGAACGAAGACAGATAGGAACAAGCCGATTCTTTCACTGAATTTGTCTCACTCTTAGCTTTCAAACGAGCTATGGCACGACAAAATCCGTCCACTGGAAGCCAAAATCGAAGCAAGCTGTCCAGAGGGGGGGGACGTCAGTGAAATTTCAAAATTTGATGAAAAATGTTTTGGTGGCGGTCCCAGGTCGAAATTCCACACTTTGGAAAATTTTCAAAATTTGACCCATACAAAGTCACTCTGACACTTAGGATTTTTTCAGGTGAGCGAGCTCCGACCTAAAATCTTGTAACCGCTCTAACTTTTGAACGAAGACAGATAGGAACAAGCCGATTCTTTCACTGAATTTGTCTCACTCTTAGCTTTCAAACGAGCTATCGCACGACAAAATCCGTCCACTGGAAGCCAAAATCGAAGCAAGCTGTCCAGAGGGGGGGGACGTCAGTGAAATTTCAAAATTTGATGAAAAATGTTTTGGTGGCGGTCCCAGGTCGAAATTCCACACTTTGGAAAATTTTACCCATACAAAGTCACTCTGACACTTAGGATTTTTTCAGGTGAGCGAGCTCCGACCTAAAATCTTGTAACCGCTCTAACTTTTGAACGAAGACAGATAGGAACAAGCCGATTCTTTCAATGAATTTGTCTCACTCTTAGCTTTCAAACGAGCTATCGCACGACAAAATCCGTCCACTGGAAGCCAAAATCGAAGCAAGCTGTCCAGAGGGGGGGGGACGTCAGTGAAATTTCAAAATTTGATGAAAAATGTTTTGGTGGCGGTCCCAGGTCGAAATTCCACACTTTGGAAAATTTTCAAAATTTTACCCATACAAAGTCACTCTGACACTTAGGATTTTTTCAGTTGAGCGAGCTCCGACCTAAAATCTTGTAACCGCTCTAACTTTTGAACGAAGACAGATAGGAACAAGCCGATTCTTTCACTGAATTTGTCTCACTCTTAGCTTTCAAACGAGCTATCGCACGACAAAATCCGTCCACTGGAAGCCAAAATCGAAGCAAGCTGTCCAGAGGGGGGGGGACGTCAGCGAAAATTTTTCTCTCCGATTGACTTGAAACTCACCATACCGATGCAGAATTTCACGCTGAATCCGAATCTGGCCTCCGTTTTCTCATCCGATGCTTCGTTTGGGCGCTACACACCAAAACGTCCCAAATTCTAACTCTGTTAAAATTTTGAAGAAAAATTTTTTCTCGCCGATTGCCTTGAAACTCACCCTACCGATGCAGAATTTTACGCTGAATCCGAATCTGGCAGCCATTTCACCATCCACGACAACCTAGACGGTCGCCCACGTCAACATAGACGGTCGCCCACGTCAACATAGACGGTCGCCCACGTCAACCTGGACGGTCGCCCACGTCAACCTGGACGGTCGCCCACGTCAACCAGGCGGTCGGACCAACTCACCCGAGTCTCACACTCTGTCGTTGCAGAGGGGGGGGGAGTCAGCGAACATGTTGTGAACGTGAACCAACCTGGCCGGCACACCATGACAGACCACAACCTCTGTCGTTCCAGAGGGGGGGGGCGCGCCGGTCGAGTGTTTGTCACTTGCTTACTACTGAAGACTGCATTCCTTTTTCCCTTGGACTTCCTTTCTTCTAAATTCTGATGGCCGTAAAATACACAATGTGATCTCAGTATAACTAATACAGGTGTGAGCATGTTTATGATTTCTTTTTCTCGTCACTGCTCTTAGGCTAGTTGATGTCTGTTACTCACTTGATCATCATCAATTTTTTTGTCTTTTTATGTATCTAGTTATGTTCCATAATATGTCTCTATTGATTTTCAATGCAAGCAAATATACGCTTACTTACTTACTTATTTTTGCCCTGTGAGTTGTTCCTGGACGAAAAGAATTACTTTTGTAAAAAATAAGTCTAAAAAACCTTTAGGATGCCCATATTAGTCCCGCCTCCCCTATGAGTACTGCCAATATATCATTATCGAGCCGAATGTTTTATGTTGTAAGTAGACCAAAAAAGCATGGAGGTTTTGTAATGCCAGCATCTGCAAATGAAATGGTCCGCGCAATGACAAAATGACATGAGTCCAAAATCATGATCTTTCATCAGAGCGACATTGAAGAAAACTATAATAAATTCAAAATGCTTTCCCAAAAGTGCTAATTAGCAGTAAAGTATTAATGCTTTATATGCAGCATATCCATGCATGCATTAGATAAATTCTACCGTGTAGGAGATATGCGTTGAGGATCGAAGAGTCGGAGCAAGGTGGAGACGAGCCGACAGCCTATGCACATATCTCCGCCACAGAGGAAAATAATTATATCCCACCGATTTCGGGAGATGAAAATTCAGAATCCGCGCTTATCAAAAAACTTATAGTCATGCTTGTCAAGAGCATTGCATGAATATCGATGATCATTATACAGAAAATCCTATGCCGCTAGCTTATGCAGCTTTCCCCTCCCTTTGAAGATGATATTCAGTGATGCCGAAACAGTGGGGAGTTTTATGCATATAATACGCGTGTACAAATACACCAAAAATACCCGAAAAATACACTCCTTTTACACAACTTAGAATCTAATTCTAATTTATTTTGGCGTCTCACCCTTTTATTATTTCGAATATATACAACATATACCTAGCTCTAGACTATATAGAAATTTGTTCTGAATTCATTTTTGCGTTAAATCTTAATTATTCTGAACAGTTATGCGTTTCTTGACTATTTACTCTACCGTAACTGTTCTGAATTCATTTTTGCGTTAAATCTTAACTATTCCGAACAGTTATGCGTTTCTTGACTATTTACTCTAAGCATGCATGACTAGTGTTTGAAGTGTGGTAAATTACCAGGGGTAAATTACCGGTAATTTACCGGTAAGATTGAAATAAATTACCGGTAAATTACCGATTTTTCGGGGTTTCGTGATTGTATTTTGCTACGACGAAGTTTCCAATGCAGTGGCAAGTAATAACTGCTACCCTTTAATATGCATATTGATAGTTTGAGAATAGCTTATGCTTGAGACATGTGAAACTTCTTTTGTAACCTTGAATTGAATGGCATATAAGCTACTTGAACTTAATAAGCGTCATAGGCTATTAAGTTAATGCCTACAAGTTAATGCGTACATGTAGGCCAGGCCTAGGCCTTGTATGTTTTTGACATAACATTTTTTAATTGACTCGGGAAATGAGTATGCTGCAGGGCGCACAGCTTCCAGAATTCAAGGATCGATCGAACAAATTCAACGCTGTTATACCTAAATGTAGTTTAAACTTAAAGATGCCTATTGGAATAGTGCGTATTTAAGTGTCGAAAAACTATTTCTCAGGTAGCATGTTCAATAATGTCTAGCGTGTCTAGCATGTCTTACTAAATCATAGCTTATGTATCTAGCCTATGCATCTAACCAGAGATGTCTATGAATAATATGATGCAAATGCTTATACCATCCGCTTTGACATTACCAACCACTAGCAGTACCGAAGAATGTTTGAATTTATCAAATTCCACTATAGTTGGTGGCTCTCCAAGACGCATTTGAAATCTTCTAATTCTGGCTTCTCATTGGCTGACACGATCGTTATTGTTTTCTTATTAATGCCTTTATTCACTTTTTTTCAAGTCTGTGCTTTGCATAGTGATGCGATAGCCTAGCATATTTTTGCGATTACTAAAACTACTATGCACAAAAATATTGAAGACGATTTCGATAGTAACCCACTGTGTCTATTTCGCTCCTCAATTTCAGTAGAAGTTGTTGTCGTTGTTATTTTCTATCTGAATCACTTGACATACTCCAACAATGACCAGCATTCAAATATTCTGTGAAAATCAAGTAGCTAAATGTTGTTGTTAAATTGACAGTCACATTGCGCTAATCGATAACAATTTGAAACAAGTTTTCCAATCAAGTTCCTCATCAAGAAATTTAAATGAATATAAATTCGTTAAATCAATTCAAGTTTGCGGAGCCAGGGTAACCAAAGGTCTTCGGTTGAGTAAAAACGTCATCTCATGCGTACGATGCATTTCGCTTGCCACCGGCAAGCATGGTCACGTTCTGAATTGACAAATCATGTACAGACAAAATAAACGCTAGAAATTCCATGCATGATCAATAATCAACAAAGGTCAAAAAGATAAGTGTCCGAAGACTCTATGAAATCGATCTGTACAAAGTTACTACTCATTTTAGTCAAAAGTAAAATAAGGAAAAGTTAAAATGAAATGAAAGACAAAAATGAAAGTCTAAAGCACTCCATTCCAAGCCGTACCGATATTGAAGTCACATTTGTTAACGCTGTTGTACTTCCTAGACCATAGTGATTCCTTGATGAGACGTCTACGATGAAACGGCTCCCGATCCAGCGTCTCGCAATGTTCCCAGTCGATTCCATGGCCGGTGTCAAGAACATGGGCGGCGACTTCTGAATGTGTAGCAACATTTCTCACGTTACGTCGATGTTCTTTCACACGTTCCTCCACCGTTCTCGAGCTCTCTCCCACATATGACCATCCGCAGCAGTCATCAGTACAGTTGAGGCGATAAACCACTCCGAACTGTTTGGGCTGTGTAGGTCTCTTCTTAACCAGCATATTCCTGAAGGTGGATACTGGTTTGTAAAAGGTCTTTATACCAAGTTTCTTCAGAGTACCTGAAATATTCTCTGCAAGTACAATATTTCAGGTACTCTGAAGAAACTTGGTATAAAGACCTTTTACAAACCAGTATCCACCTTCAGGAATATGCTGGTTAAGAAGAGACCTACACAGCCCAAACAGTTCGGAGTGGTTTATCGCCTCAACTGTACTGATGACTGCTGCGGATGGTCATATGTGGGAGAGAGCTCGAGAACGGTGGAGGAACGTGTGAAAGAACATCGACGTAACGTGAGAAATGTTGCTACACATTCAGAAGTCGCCGCCCATGTTCTTGACACCGGCCATGGAATCGACTGGGAACATTGCGAGACGCTGGATCGGGAGCCGTTTCATCGTAGACGTCTCATCAAGGAATCACTATGGTCTAGGAAGTACAACAGCGTTAACAAATGTGACTTCAATATCGGTACGGCTTGGAATGGAGTGCTTTAGACTTTCATTTTTGTCTTTCATTTCATTTTAACTTTTCCTTATTTTACTTTTGACTAAAATGAGTAGTAACTTTGTACAGATCGATTTCATAGAGTCTTCGGACACTTATCTTTTTGACCTTTGTTGATTATTGATCATGCATGGAATTTCTAGCGTTTATTTTGTCTGTACATGATTTGTCAATTCAGAACGTGACCATGCTTGCCGGTGGCAAGCGAAATGCATCGTACGCATGAGATGACGTTTTTACTCAACCGAAGACCTTTGGTTACCCTGGCTCCGCAAACTTGAATTAATGATGACACAGGGTTTATTCAGACATTCGTTAAATCAGTTAATTCAATTGATCGAAGTCATATTGAAGGATTTAGAACTTCCATGTTTATGATGTAAATGCTACTGAATTTGCGTTGGTCAGGGCAGGAATTTGTCTTGCACTTGGAAGCCTGTCATAATCCATAGTCCAGAAGATAGGCACTATAATTCATATTATGAACAATAACTAAACTGCGATGCGTTGGACAAATTCATTCAGTATACATACCTAGGACCATGTTTCTTAACTTGAGACGGCATGTACAAGGTCTGTTTAGCTACGAAAATTAAAATATGATTTTCACAAAGAATTGCTTCAGAAAACCATGGAAATATCATTTAAGGTCTGTTGAAAAATGTTTATTTCAACATAACTTTTTCATTCCTTGACAGATGTAGACGATAAACTTCAGTGTATTGATCGATCACTGGGTCTAGGTATCGACACGGAAATATTGGCAGATTCAATATTGTTTATGGAAATATTAAATTAAGGCAAAAATGAACAAAATTCATTTCTTGAAACAATGTTGATTCATTGTATCTAAATTTGCTACGTAGATTGCATAATCCTCCTTACATTGACAAGTAGTTTGGATTTATGGAAAGTTATAAAGATTTGCAGTGCATAGTTCACAAAATATTATAAATTTCGCATGCAAAACATAACATTGCGTAATTTTGAAACGCAATTTCATGCTGTGCTAATTTCATTCGAAATTTTAGCTAAAATATTTGTTAAGTAAATTGAGTTTGATTAGATGCTAAATTATCATAGCATCGGTAAATTAGATATCGAATGTCTTTAGACATTTTCACATACAAATAACCCAGTTAGATAATATCACTTGTCATTGGTCATTTAGGCTGCTATTCTGTAGTATCCCTACTTCTTTTCCATCAATATCTTAGCATTCAAATTTTGGATTTTATCATAGGCAATCAGGATCAAAACAAGTGGCCGAATTAGGCTGCGATGGAGTGTTGCCGAGAATCATTTTTTGCCGTCAAACTTTTGATTATCAGGTCTATTTGGATGAAAGATTAACAAACCTCTAAATAATGTCAATTTTTCATTTCTTAATAGCAATTTATATGAAAAATAATCAGACATCAGGCAAAATTCAAACCTTCACCAGAATCAAATTAAGCCAAAATTGCATTTGGTTAAATTTAGAGCATATTGCTGTTCTATATTTGAAGTTATTAGGACATGAATATAAATTGCCGGTAATTTACCGGTAATTTACCAGAAAATTACCGGTAAGGTAACTTAAAATAAATTACCGGTAATTTTAAACACTATGCATGACATACATAAATCGTTTTAAATGGTCGGTCAAACATGAAATCTAGTCTATAAGACAGAGAATAAGTAGAAGCACTATTTTTTAGAATAAAAGACTATCACATTAGCAACTGTAAATCACAGGAATTCACAAATATTCCATATCTAGCCAAAACCATCTCATCCACTTCAATGAGGTCTGACAACTTCACAAGTTGTTTCATTCCACAGTTCATAAATCCAAATTTCCAATCGTGAGTTGAAGAAATGTAGTGAAAATTCATTCAGGTGGCAAAGAATTCCTGGAAATAAATTGAAAATAAAGTTATAAATATTTGTCATTTACGTGAGGAATAAATTTTAATCATTATAGATTGTGACAAAAGCTCTGCATGAAAACAGTGAATTTCTTACAATTTTGCACAAAATAGGATTCATTAGATGCTCACTTTTTGAATTCTGATGCATCACTTACACAATGTAACTGCATAAATGTAGAATGACAAAAAAAAAGAAATCAATCATACCAATAATTTGTAATGCAGAATAAGAATGAAAAAGTTTATCATTTGGTTGATATAATCTATCATCAATGTTAGATATAATTCCCTAATTTTAGATTCAAACTTCAGTTGCTCTTAGCTTGTGTAAATTATTTCTACATTAAGTTTCTGTGTTGTTTTGCAATCCATCGCTAGATCAATTTATATTTTAGAAATCTCACAATTAGATAAATTTTTCACCTCTCTTCGTTCTAAACAATTTATTAAAACGGCTATTGGTCATGATCTATCTACAAAATTGTCTCAAAATGAATCAACAAAAACGTTCTTAGTAACGTCTAAAACGTATTCTTCGCTTAAATTTTAGCCGGAAATTTACTTAGACTTCACGAAATATCACAGACTATTATTGACTTTCCACCTAAAATTTTGAGAGAAGCATGGGTTTCAGATGCTGCTGAGAACAATTCTGTTGCTTGCTTATTTTTTCTGGGGGGGATTTCACATGGACAGATAAATACAAGTCTGGTAATACTCTAATATGAACTAATATGAACATGTTAAAAGATACGATCTTTTAGGCAGGAGGAGGCTAACTGAAAATCTCCGGTTTTATCGCTTTCGTAGTTGGATATAGGTTGGTTGAGCTAGGGGTTGGGTTCTGCACATAGCTCAAAAGGAGTCTCAAACGATTTTGAAGGCAAAGCAGTTTTCCATATGAACTTGGTGTTTCTGAATTAAAGCAAATAATAAACGGATAAAACAAATAGTTATGAAACATAAATGATGAGTAGTCATTTAAACGGTGAAAATATTTCTTGTTGTAATCAGCTTCAGAAAATCAGACAATTTATTAACTCCGTCCCTGGTAATTTTGAATTTACAAACAGTCTTATATCTACAAAATATAAACTGGTAATAGGATAAAGTTTTTGATATATTTTGTGAAGTGTGGTTTACATCAACCGGCGTTATTGATTTTAAATCATTAACTTGATTCATTAAACTCATTCAAATCAATTGTGCTGTCAATATATTTAATCTCTCGCACACTATACAAAAACCATTCAAAATTGATATCATTCATTTATAAGGTCTGACCTTGCTATGTTAATCGTGACACATGTGACATGAAATGCAATTGACAACAATTTCCAGAAGATATATGTATCAAGTGAGACTCGATTGTTATTGCAGAAAATATCAAAATAATTAATATTATAATGCACATCACTCCTGGAGAAAAAGTACCCTAGATTATGTACATTTGCATGCACATTCTAAGAAGCAAAATGTTAAGCTCACCTCACTGTATCCCAGGTAAACCAATATGATAGCAATTAGTCACAAAATGTGAGCAAATTCCATTTTCTAAATATTCCAATTGATCATCCAATTCATTTCATCTGACTTCAATTATTCCATTAGATCAATTTTCATTGAGCCAGTAGACATTTCGATGATGGTCAAATTTGAATTCACGACATATGCTATGCTCCTATGTGTAGCTAAGTTTCCAAACTAACAGATCACAGACTTCCATGCATTATTATCAAAGAAATCGACAGCAGCCAGGGACTACTAAGATATCTATACATCTACCGGGACGTGGAGCCCTGGACTGGCAGTGGGCTGACACCCGTAGGCCGGTTTTTCAGGTGGCTGAAGTATCTATATTATGTGATGTCAATTGTAAGCATAGGAATCTGCATAAAGTCATGTATCATGTATCATTTTTTCATTGTTACCATCTTACGAGTATTTATCACACTATGATTGCAATCAAAAGGCGTTGTTGCGAGGTTAAATTTCTATTGAAATAATGCAAAAAACCCTGGCAAGAATGTCGTAATTCTTGCCAGGTTTTTTTGTCATAATCATGAAAGGCTATAACTAGGAATCATAAACATAGAAATAGTAACAAATATCAACAAGGGAATTCATCTATGAATGGAAGTTAAACGAACAATCTTTGAACTGGCCGTTAAAATGAAAATTGATGTTCGATCCTTGAGGCACATGAATGGAACGTTCAACAGGATCGTCATTTCTTATTACTACACCTATCTTCCGTTTCATCTCTAATTCTTTTATCTGATGATGGTTAAGGCATCGGAAATCTTCCTCTTTTCGGCATCTTTTTTCCGCATATAACGGGTAACACTTTCTGAATCTTTGTGTCCAGTTACTGTTGCTATCTGGGTAGGAGTAAAGCCCTGTGCATCCAACTCACTCACCACTGTGACCCGAACACAGTGGTTGGTGTAAACCTTTTTGAGACCGGCAGAAGTTGAAATTGTTTTCATGAACTCTCCAATCGCATCTCTTCCTACTCGGGATTTGTTCGAATACCAAAGATGGGATTTCATCCTGCCTTTCAATGGTCTAGGAAATAAACATTCGTTTGTTGGAGAGCACTTTGATTTATACATAATGAAAGCTGTTACAGGGCATGCATGAGTGTCATTAGGAGCATCATACATTCTTGCATTTTTTAAATCTTGAAATTCTTTTTAACTTAAAGAGGCTTTGACATTCTTGGACAGAGTCTGAGGATTCACGAAGAAATATTGTCTTCCAGCTTCATCAGTTTCCAAACTGAAAGAATTCATGTTCAGTTGAGAAACCGTTTCTCGGCCGCGGAAAAAAAAGTAGTACACGATGTTGTACCAGACCTCGTGTTGTAGTTTGACAGGCGTACTTCGATCAAAGTATTCATTGATTTTTTCCAAATCACCCTCTGATGTTGCTTCGAATGATTTACTTTTTTTCCATTGCGTAACGATTTTCCGATCATTGTCCTCAGCATAGCATTTGCTCGAGTAAATTCTTTGTCAGTTAAAATATTTATACTTCGATCGACTTGAGGAGATGTAATGTAGCGATGAATGGCACCTCGAATTCCAATAAGGCTTCTGGGAGCGTACGGACTGCCGTCTTTACATTTCAAACTAAAATAAAATAACCGAAGATACTTGTTTAAAAATGAAACCGGCATATTTTCAATATTCTCAGATAGTCCTTTGGATGTTAAAAACAATTTCAACTTTGCTACGTGATGGTTAGTACTGTATTTTGTTGATGTAGGGATTCCTTCTTCTTCTGCCTTGTCCATTTCTTTCATTATTTCATCTTCAAGATCTTTGAATTCTTCCTCCACTTTGTCTGCGTTCTTAAAATTCTCCATTAATTCATTAAACATATCGGGATCTAATTCGACAACATAACGTTCATTGATTTCATTTGTTACCCACTTCACTTCACTTCACCCACTGATTTGTTGATTGGGTATATTTGTTCAAATATAGTACTTCCAGTTGGGAGACTCATAATATGGGATTTTTCCAGATAAAACACCAACTGTGGTCAAATCTTTTATTTGCAGACGTTTCGGTGGCAGACTGCACACCTTGTTCACTGCGATAAGCCGATGAAATGAAATAAAATGACAAGAGGAATGTTGACTAAAACTCACCTATCATAGATAAAATACTGTAGAAGAAAATAGACTTACAGATATGTTACTTACATATATAAAAGAAGGTAATACTTAGACATTGCAAAATTGTTCGGAGTACTTCAAAATCAACGGTTTCCAAATGTCATGGACACCAATGCCATTATCGCGATTGTAGATACTTTCTTTGTTAGCATATATATACATAGATTCTTTCAATTTCCTTTTATACCAATTACTTTCCCTGGAGACGATTGAAGCCTCAAAGTTTGGACGGTGACTCGATGTATGCGAATGTTCTGACACGGCTGATGAATTACTGATATCTCTTGTACTTCGCTGATGCTTCTTTATTCGAGTGCTCAATTTTCGCCCACTTTCTCCAATGTAGAACTTGCTACAATCATGACACCCAATTTTGTATATAACGTTGCTCTTATCAGGCTCCACCGGTTTAACCTTCGTCAAACAGTCTTTTAGGCTTTTATTTGGCTTGAAGGAAGTTCTCAATCCGTATCGAGACAAAATTCTTCTTAATTTCTCACTGACACCTTTCACATACGGTAGAGTAATGAATTTCTTCTCTTCCTCACTCACAGAAGATTGTCCGGAACCACATAAACGTCTGTATGAGCTCATCACACAATGTTTGGGATATCCATTACTGGAGAACACTTTTGAAGGAACTTCAATTCTTTGTCCAACTCATCTCCACAGCAAATATCTCTGGCTCTCCTCACAAGACAATTGACAACACCAGCTTTCACATGTGGAGGGTGGTTGGAGCGAAAGTTTAGATACCGTGGAGGAAGTGGGCGAAAATTGAGCACTCGAATAAAGAAGCATCAGCGAAGTACAAGAGATATCAGTAATTCATCAGCCGTGTCAGAACATTCGCATACATCGAGTCACCGTCCAAACTTTGAGGCTTCAATCGTCTCCAGGGAAAGTAATTGGTATAAAAGGAAATTGAAAGAATCTATGTATATATATGCTAACAAAGAAAGTATCTACAATCGCGATAATGGCATTGGTGTCCATGACATTTGGAAACCGTTGAATTTGAAGTACTCCGAACAATTTTGCAATGTCTAAGTATTACCTTCTTTTATATATGTAAGTAACATATCTGTAAGTCTATTTTCTTCTACAGTATTTTATCTATGATAGGTGAGTTTTAGTCAACATTCCTCTTGTCATTTTATTTCATTTCATCGGCTTATCGCAGTGAACAAGGTGTGCAGTCTGCCACCGAAACGTCTGCAAATAAAAGATTTGACCACAGTTGGTGTTTTATCCGGAAAAATTCCATATTATGATTGGGTATATTGTCCATTTTCAGAAAGCCTGTCATTTTTTAAACAAAGAGTTTTAAGCGCAAGTAAGTAACTAAATTATGATATTTGTGACATGCTGATACATGCAATTATTCAGATCTATTTGAATGTTACTGCTTCCATAGCTACTGTTTCTCTAATGCATGTTTCTCTAACCTCAGGAATAGAGGAGACTCTAACAAGTCATGTTGACAAGAAGCTACAATCACTAAAGTCGTCATTGGAATCTGACATAATTTCTGAAATTGAGGATCGTGAATTTCGGAAAGACAACATTGTCATTTTTGGTCTACCCGAGCAAAGTGATCCCGAGGTCGATTCCGAGAAAACGATGGAATTGTTGAATTATCTTGATGATAATTTTGTCGATTCTCATGTTGTCAAGTGTTTCCGAATTGGCAAACCTGGTCATAAACCTCGACAAAGGTGAATTTTCTGCTGTTTGAGACGAAGATGAGATTGCTCAAGTGTGGTCCTATGCTGTCAAAATCCTCACTATCGGAACGTATATATCAAGCCTGACCTTACAAGGAAGCAACAGAACGAAGAGAAAGAGCTACTCCAAGAACTGAAGCGAAGAAGGAGGAATGGTGAAAAAGTCGTTATACGCAAAGGAAAAATCGTGCAAAGCTTGTCGAGCGTTTAGAAGTAGTGATAAAGGTTCTGAAAATGTGTCCATGTCTCGTGCACCAAAAATTTTAATGACGAACGCTCATTCAATTGTTTCTTCTGGGAAAATGGACGATATTCGCATTCACTGTGCCACCTTGAAGCCAGGTATTGTGATAATCACTGAATCTTGGCTAAGTAATGTGCATGACAGTTGCCTTTTCAATATAGATGGTTACTCCATGTTTCGATGTGATAGAAAGAATCGTACAGGTGGTGGAGTAGCTGTGTGGGTTACGTCTGAACTCCAAGTTTCCATTTTTGAAAGTAATGATAATCCATCATTTTGTGAATGTCTGTTTTTAAAAATAATAATTGATTCTGAAATCATAAATTTGTTGGCTATGTATGTACCTCCTCGTATTGTTTCACATCATAAAGAGCTGAACGATTTTGTAATTGATGTCTCAGACAGCATGACTGAAAATCCATCTTTCCCAAACGTGATTATAGGAGGTGATTTGAACGATTTTGACTCATCCATTTTAAAGCGCAGTTTTGATCTTTTTAACAAGGTCTGTGATCCAACTCGTTTTGAGTCCACGTTAGATATTTTTCTCGTGAGTAGAACTTTGAGTGAAAATTACGGATCTGCTGAAGTTGGGCCCTCGCTATTCAGTAATCGTAGAGCCTCTCATTGCTCTGTTTTGTTAGTTCCATTTGTAACCAAGGCCGATACTCATGATTTCTGCGTTCGTAAACTTTTTGACTTGAGAAGTTCAAATGTGCAACATTTTTTATCTGCTCTGTGTGAAAGTTCCTTTCAATGTGTCTATGAAGCTGATGATGTTGATAGTAAAATTGAACGGTTTTCTCAGTTTTTCTTGATTGTCTGTTTAGCTGCATACCAATCAAAGAAGTTCTCGTTTCAAAGAGAGACAAGCCGTGGATGACTCCATTAGCAAAGGATTGTATTAATCGCAGATGGCAGGCGTACCGAAATCGTGATTTTCAGGAGTACAACAGACTTAAGCAAAAATGCAAAGAAATTATAAAGACCTGTAAAGAACATTGGGTGAAAAGGTCCAAGCAAACATCGAGAGATATTTGGTCCATAGTAGCCCACTACAAGGGCAAGCAAGCAAATAATAACACTGTGGAATCACTAATTTCTCAATTTTCGTCTGTTGAATATGCTGTTGACGAAATCAATCGTGTATTTGTGAACAAATTTTGTGTCTCTCAACCTATAGAATTTGATTTTGATGACAGTTGGTGTCCTCTATCTGACCCTGTTGAAGTTTTCGGCTATCTGGAGAAATTGTCCGTCAATAAGTCTTCAGGAGCTGATTGTATTCCCAACCGAATTTATGAGATTGGTGCCCCATTTATTGCTGAACCGCTGTGTCACATTATCAACTCGTCTGTTTTGCTGCGCTATGTTCCAGCATCTTTCAAATCTTGTGTTGTAGTTCCTGTGCCGAAGAAATCTAAAGTTTCTGTTGAAAATTTGAGGCCCATTACAATATCAAGTGTGCCATGCAAGCTTTTGAAGAGACATGTGTTGTCATGTATGTATTCTAAAATAACTAGCTGTATTCCTGACTTTCAATTTGCCTACAAGCCTCAATCCGATTGTACATCAGCCTTGATTACGATTCATAATTATGTTACTGAGATGCTTGATTCTGACAATGTCACATCTGTCATGTTAATAGCCTTCGATTTTTCATGTGCTTTCGACAGGGTTCGTCATGACATTTTGGTTGCCAAGTTGCAGGCTTTTGGCTTTCCCTCAGGTTTCATTTGTTGGACTATCTCCTATCTTCAGGATAGGTACCAAAGTGTTCGTCTTCGTGAATGTTTTAGCAGAGCCGGTGTGTGTCCAGTGGTTGTCCTCAAGGATCCCTTCTGGGACCATTTTTGTTTGTCCTATACTGTTTTGACATAGCTACCGCCAATGAAACGACAAAGATTGTACAATATGCTGATGATGTAAATTTGATTGTACCTTTGACTAAAAATGATTATAATATAACAGATCGCGTTTTCGACGAATTTCTCTGTTTGGAGAAGTGGTGCTCTGAGAATGATCTTATGTTGAATAAGAGCAAGACCAAGATTGTTCATTTTAAAAAGAAAAATTATGCATGTAATGACGCTTTTCTTGACTTATCCAATTTTGTTGTTGATGAAGCAAAAGTGTTAGGTGTTGTATGGGACGATAATTTAAGCTGGTCCAGACATTTTCGTGAAGTGGAGTCGAAATTTTCTCAGCGTATATATTTATTGAAATCACTCAAGTTTACTTTGTGTCATGATGATTTATGGACCGTATATTACAACGTTATAGAAAAGCTTATGTTGTATTCAGCTCCTTTGTTTGGTGTGCTTAGCAGTGATGTAAAGGTGATGATGAAACGTATATTCAGACGATGCAAGAGAACTATTTGTAGAAAAGATTGTGCATGCTCTAACAACTTTGAATCATTTTCTATCAAAAGACTACAATCATTTGAGACATTGTATAAGAGTTCTGTGAGTCCAACGCATCCACTAAATGTGCTTATACCACCAACTAGCTTGAGACGCATTAATGAACCTTTCTGTAAAACTACTCGTAGACAGAATTGCTTTCCAATTTCGTATCTGCTATATTTGAATGAACACTTTCGGCTGTGATAACTTTCCGCATTTTCTTTGGTGTTTATTTTGTGTACCTGCAAGATTCACTTGTAATTTAACTTTTGTAACTGTTCATGTTGTAACTTTTTGATTCTCATTCGGTTCAAATATACATATTCTCTCTCTCTCTCTCTATTTGCGAGCTTTCAGGTGATTTACCATTCCTCACGCACAACAAGTTGAAAATGTTGCCTGAGGAAGAGTGAGTCAATCACCTGGAAGCTCGCAAACAATCATTATCGACTAGAGCTTTTGTCCTTGAAGAATTTTCTTCAGGAATATTTGTCTAGGATTCCGAGAAGAAGGAGATATGTATATGAACAATGACTGTGAAATTGACAGAAGTTAAAGAGTCAGTGTAAAAGGCAAAAATGGAATCATAAAAGCTAGAAATTATCAAATCATGAGCATTTCTAAACTATTGTTTGCTGTCTTTGCTATTATGATGCTGGTGCTAATAATAATTGTTCTATAACTATGAATTGAAATAATTATTCATGGAATTATCATAAATTATTTTTTCAAAATACCATATGCTTCTCATGTGAAAATCAATTGGCAAAATTGAGAGACATAAAATTGAAAGATGTAAAACCATACATCACTTGTTTTTGTTTTGAAATTTTCATAGAAAGTCTCATCAATGTACTATCCATTTGTAGATTCTGATTTGTTCTTGTCCCACGTGTAAGCATTTATTGTATTCATAAAAAGCTTCTAATTATAAAGCAAAATGTTACGGATGAATACATCTAGATAGTGTGTTTTCCGTCGATTATAATCTGATGCACTCCTCCATGCAGTGCTCATCTATGCAATTAATATAAAAGTCTGCGCTTGTTGAATTTGAACAATAAGCATCGGATCTTGATTGCCTTAATCTTCGTCAGAAAAAGAAGATGGACACTGAAAAGAAGTTGCCCATTTTCGGTCAGCGTCATGCCTTTGTTCTGATAATGGGATTGGGTATATTTACACTTATGTTTTCTCAGGCCAGTTTGAGTGTGGCATTGATTGCTATGGTAAACAACACAAGCACAAAAAATGTATCTAGCAACCATGAATGTCCAGTCGCAAAAACAAACTCAACTATTTCAACAACAGCAACCAAGAATGGCGAGTTTAATTGGTCCCATCAAGTGCAGGGATATATCCTAAGTGCCTTCTTCTGGGGCAATCTTGTTTTACAGATCCCGGCTGGTAACCTTGCAAAGAGGTATAGTGCTAAATGGATGATCGGAATTGGAATACTGTTGTCATCCATCCTAACGCTATTGACTGAATTGGCTGCCAAGACGAGCGTCTATTTCTTCATTGTTCTTCGCTTTCTCGAAGGAGTTGTACAAGGCGTGGCTCTTCCAGCTACCTACTCAATTCTAGGAAGATGGGCGCCGCCTGAAGAAACAAGCACCATGTTTGCCATTGCCACCCTTCTACCATCTTTAGGTCTAATATTAAGTCAGGCGCTTGCAGGCCCTCTATGTAAATCTTCGTTCTTGGGAGGCTGGCCGTCTATCTTCTACCTCAGTGGCGGATTGGGAGTGCTATGGTTTATTCCTTGGTGTTTTTTCGCGTACGACTCTCCGGATCAGCATCCACGAATAACAGCTGCAGAAAGAAATTACATTATGAGTGCTTCCCAAGGATTTGAAGAAGACACAGACACAAAGAAAAAGGCAATTCCCTGGAAGAACATTTTACTTTCAAGACATGTTTGGGCATACATAGTTGCTCAGATTGTAGGAAGCTGGGTTTTATATACTGCTATGACATGTCTTCCTCAATTCCTGGCAGAGGTACTTCATCTGAAGATCGTAGACAATGGGTTAATTTCAAGCACCACACACTTATCCTTCTCAGTTCTAACGTTTGTTTTTTCTGTCATTGGGGATAATGTCGCGTCTCGCGGTTGGTTTTCAAAGACAACGACAAAGAAATTTTTCACTGCTTTTGCATTCATTGGCTGTGCAGCATCTTTAATCGGAATCACTTTCGTTAGTTGTAACCGAGCTTTGGTAGTTGTCTTTCTTGTGCTGTCATTTGCAGCTTTAGGTGCTACAACTGCTGGATTTGCAAGCACTATATTTGACATGTCGCCAGAATATTCAGGTGCAATTGGTGGACTAGAGATGGAACTACTTACGATAACAGGGTTGCTAACACCAATTGTAACGGATTATATCACAGTTCACAAAACCATTCGTGAATGGAATATCGTTTTCTACTTATCAAGCGGTCTTTGTTTATTCGGCATGATTGAGTTTCTGATATTTGGGACTGCTGAGGCGCAAAACTTTGACAAGGATACTAGAGAATACTCAGGCATCTGAAGCACGCATGAAAATCCTGAACATCTTTTGTCTCACACAAAAAAAACATGAAATGCTAATTAAAAATCTCAAGTTTTATATAAATGCACAGAAATAATGATATTTGTGCATCCTAACCAAAGAAAGTACTTTGATCCTGACTTATGACGCCTACACGAAGTCATCGAGGTCTGGAACATCATCAATTTAACGTGTCTCGTCTTTCTTCAATTACGATAATTTGCATCATGAATACTGATTGACCTGATGCATGTACGTTGTTCTATGACATGCATGCATATTATTTAATAAATATTCTGTTCCGAACCTCTTCATATTTAGGATTGAATAGCTTTGTGTAAAATGCCCTGGGATTCCACACCTCAATAATGCATTTACTCAAATCATGCAATTTACGTGCGTATATATGCACCGTTTTTTCTTCGCTACTGTGGCCATAATTTTTATAATATGCTGTTTCGTGATTTAACATGCGTTGAAATACATGAACCATTGATTATTCTCTCCTTCCAACGTTTCATCATCATACTTTTCATCTTTACATGATCTATCAGCATACATCATTTGTAAATATGCACATTTGAAAAGCATGTGTATCTATGAATCTCATATCATCATTTATGTAGTATCATTTATGGCCTCATTCTTCATTAAACTTCATTGTCAATCATTTTATCCCCTAAAGTGTTGAAAAGACCTTGGTTAATCATTTTCATTAAGTTGATGTTGGGAAACCAATTCTTTTGATGATGGCCTAAGAGGCCGAAATTAATAAAGCATATAATAAAAAAAAGAATTAGGCCTATTACCATCTAATCTACTTGGTTTCCCAACATCAACTTAATGAACATTTTATCACCCAAGAGACGTGTTTTCAGTTTGAGAATAAACGTTCTGATATCTGACTATTTATTAATTTTGTGTGTTTTGTACTCTAAACAATTTCATGATGGCATCACATCGCAGTGTGTTGTACATGTGCATAATATACACGATTCTGGTTACGGAAACTGAAATATACATTCGTCATTCACGATTAAGTTGTTTTGATATTCACATGAATAATGTTTGTCGCAGTCCACGCTGACAGTCGTGAAGGATTTTAGGGATTGATAGCTTGGACAAAGCTTTATCTGTACAATTATTGTAGGAGGCGATCGATAGCGATAGCATTTTTTTCATACATATAAATCTAAATGCACAGACATAGTCGATGGAATACATTTTAGATCATAATAGATGATCACATGTTAATCTTTATTATTTTGTTTTTTTCTAATTTGTTTAACATGATTGCCATTGGTTAATTTGAGCCTTATATTTATTGGATTATACAGTGTATGTGCACATGTGAATATGGATAGTTTTTTATTTTCATTCATCTCTGTACATCTTTTGCTAAGGCTACATCTTACTATTTTCATTCTGTAAGTTGCTTTCCCGTCCACATTTACAGAACTGCACAAATCAGCTAGCGGAACTGAACATTGGATTTTGTACTATTGGGAATGTTCCATTTTTGTAGCAGACGATAAAACTTCCGCCACACTCTTATCAACATTTGATCAATTTTCTAAAGACAACGGTGTCCCTTTATGTCATCATGAGTTGTATTAAGTCGTATCGGTATGTAAGTTGTGGGTTGCTCAAACAATAGGTGGGTGATATAAATACATCGCCATATGCGTGCGTACGTGAAGATGGAAATTCAAACGTTATCTTGCATCTAAGAAAATTGGCAGCCTTTGATTTCATCTGCAGCTCACACCTTCTGTTCTTTAAAAATGCACACCTTCAATTGAAAACAAGAAAACTCAATAGTCTGTCCAATAGTAATCCTTCGCAGTTTACTAAAAACAGATTTGAGTCAGATAAGCAGATCTTTTATTTTTAAACTCAGCACACCTTTTAAGACTATCAATGATGGCGTCGTCATTATTGTCCTCTTATCTTCCAAAATCAGATAACATCAGAGAATGTCATTGATGCCGCATTTTGTATACGTCGATTTGAAGCATGTCATCTCCGCAAGCCAAAAAACAAGCGAACATAATTTCATTGTGCAATAAATCCCTGTCATGAATCTCACACCATTCACGTCCCCATGAAGGCAAGTAGGCCCATGTTGCACAACAGAGCATTAAACACTGTCAATTGAAGTTCATGTTCCAAATAAAATGGGTAGGGGAGGCGGGACTGATATGGTCAGCGGACTATGGGCAATTTGAGTTCTTCGGTCTCTAGCTCAAGACCCATTGCTGGCATGAACTTCAAATCCGATAGAGAGCTAGTCACGGTCATCCGCATTTGGCACAGCAGCTCATTCGAGGAAAACACGCGCTTACACGTGTGCAAGCACTAAGAAGATGACGAAAAAATGCGCAAATTTGATCGCTGAAGTAACAACAATGAAATCAGACGTTTACTTGGCTAAGCCTCTCATTCTGTGTTGAGTGATTGTTCGAGGTATGCGAAAAACGTCCCGTCATCGTAGTTACATGCAGATTGACGATCTAACTTCCATTTAGGTCCACGATTGATAGTTTCCGTAAAATGTGAGTCTAAGAAAAGTGCCCATATAACCGCACTCCTAAAATATCAGTAGGGTAAAACGGGCAGTGAATTTTTATCATCACTATTACTATTTCTGGCATGCTTGGTTTCCAGACAAATAGCCAGAAATCAGTTCATCAGTAATAATAAGTACGACAGTAAGATTCGTGTGGAAACTGATATCAGCATTCCAAATGACATTCTCAGTTTTCTGAGTAGGGGCCCTAGGTTTCGCTTGCCCCACCTTCATAATGAACACTTCTTGAAGAATAATCAACTGTCTATCCTCACTACTTGTCAAAATTATCGCTGGAAAGCTCTATATGATAATAGAGATTCGGTTCCTTACAATAAGATAAATATTCCCTTCAATAAGAATACAGTTAAATTTCCACCTAAATTAGATGAAAATGTAGAACTTAAACTGAAAATGTTTGAGACAGAAGCCATGAAAATAATCAATACAGAAATGAAATACGAAAAAAGTAAGCCGCTAAGTAAATTTAATAATCAAATGATTAGAAAAACTAAAACATTTTTGAAGGAGAAGGCTCTTGTAGTTATCCCTTCTGACAAAACTAATCGCCTGGTTATCTCCGACGAGCAGTCCATGGTAAATCGCATAGAAGATATACTAAGTGATGATATAACATATAGAAAACTTGTAAAATCTCGTAACAACGGCATAGAAAATCAAGCTAATAAAATGATTAGAACCTACTGTAAAAATAACGATCGCTTAGATATAGGAAAATTAATATCAACTGGAGCAAAGCCGGCGAAGTTCCAGGTTCGAGTGAAGGATCACAAGGATAAGGACGAGTCCGGTTACCCTTTAAGACCGATAGCCGCGGTGTCAAATACTCCTACTGAAAGAGTGGATTGATTAGTAGGACATTTACTTAATAAGTTAGTAAAGTTCGTGCCGTCACATTTACCTAACACAAGCGCTTTGATAGAAAATTTATCAGCGATTAAGAACTTAACAACAAATACTGTAATGTTCATCTCATTGGATGTAAAAAATTTATATACTTCTATCCCTCTTTTAGAAGGAATAGAAATAGTTTCTAATTTCGCAAAAGAAAACTGGCATTTAATTGACAACTACAACCTAGACATCAATTGCATAGAACAATTCCTCAAGTTGGTAGCTTTTAATTACGAGATTGAATTTAACAATATTGTATATCTTCAAAAGAAAGGTTGTCCTATGGGTTCGCACTTTGGGCCACCATTTGCGATTATTTTTATGAAATACATAGAAGAATTGGCTTTGAAAAAACTAGAGACTAATGACATAAAACCCAAATTATACCGTAGATATATTGATGACATAATTCTTGGCCCGTTTGCCAATGAACCGTCTTTGTTCAATAGCATATTAGAAATTTTTAATTCTATTCACCCAGACATAAAATTTACCATAGAAGCACCAGAAATCGGCGTCTTAAATTTTCTGGATTTATCTATATCAATAGAAAGGGAAGTTTACTTCCAGCCTTACAATAAAGAAAATCATTCTGGGATATGTCTCGATAAATTTAGCAATGTTCCAGATTTCGTTAAGCAAAACTTCATTAAAAACACGATAAATAACATAGGTGTACGTTGCTCTGATAGCGATGATGTTGGACGTCATGTAAACGACTTTAAGAAAAAACTAAGAAAAAGTAATTATCATTGGAGGGATGTTCAAGAAAAACGCCCTAAGCAACATAGCAGGGACGAAAATAATACAAATAGCATCCTACAACTGGATTTTATAAATGACTCTACACACAGAAAACTAAATAAGTTAGTGAAAAAATATGACGTGCCCTTTAGAATAGTTCAAAAACCTGGAAAACAAATACGAAGCACTTTCAGTAAGTTCAATTCTCTAAATTCTTCTACTAATTGTAGCTGTAAAATCTGCGAATCTTTAAATAATGATCATGCTTGTGAGAAACGGTATGTTATTTATAAATTCACGTGTTCTTTGTGTGGTGACTTCTACATAGGTTCTACGAACCGTCCTTTTAGATATCGTTTCCAAGAACATTGTCGTAGCATTGACAATAGAGATAGTAAAAGTGCTCTATCGGTTCATATGTCTTCGGTACACTTTGACCACACCAATACTTCTTCCATAGATGCCTTCATTTTGTCATTCATAGATATTCAGAATAATCCAATAAAAACTCGGTTAGCTGAGAGTGAATTGATACGCAAATTGAAGCCTAAAATCAATCGGAAAGATGAACTGATGTGAGTGATCATGTCTTCGTATTTAAATGTAATGCATGATCCATTGCAAGTTTTTAAGTGTTGGGTCTTGAGAAAGGCACTGAGTGCAGAAACCGGTCGACCCGTCTCATATGTATTTTAAATCAATAAATATAACTTCGGCTTAAAAAGAAAGGGAGCGCAGTTTTAATTTTGTGAAACAAAACTTGAAAAAAAAAATAGCCAGAATCTATGAAAGATTTATAGAAAGACATAAATGGAACTATGAATCAATGCAAAAAGTTATTATTCATCTTCAAGAATGAGTCTACCATGTGTTGTTTGTAATCTTGTACATGTATGTTATCAGTGGCGATTGACAATAAATCACGATGATTGATCTTTACACCAAATCCCGTATAAGAATTGGTCACATGACTGATGTGGCATGAATGAAAAAGCGTTTCAATGCAGCGCTTGTTATTTTTTGATGAGTGCAAAATCGAATAAAAGATGATTCATACTTTTCAGGGTTTGTAAAAGAAACCTTGTTTGAATATCGCAGTCGATGCGGTCATGGTACATTTTAATTTCTTATCTTGAAGCAATCATGTATAGGAGATGACAAAACCGTTGATAAACATCGTTTAATAAGTCCAAATATACAAATCCCATGTACCCACAAGTCAGTGCCCATACTAACCCGGGACTAAATGAGTATTTTGACAGCTTTTACAAAAACACTTCCAACTTTTTTTCTTTTGGATCCTAGAACCTGCTTTTTTTCTTTTTTTGAAAAGTTGGTTGATACGCTCTCCTTGCCCTGTGAGTTATGTTGTAAAACATAAGTCTGAAAACCCTTTAGGATGCCCATATTAGTCCCGCCTCCCCTATGAGCGCTGCAATATATCATTATCCAGCCGAATTTTTTATGTTGTAGGTAGACCAAAAAAAGCATAGGGTATTGTAATACCAACATCTACAAATGAAATGGTACGTGCAATGACAAAATGACCTGAGTCCAAAATCATGATCTTTCATCAGAGCGACAACGAAGAAGACTTATAGTAAATTCAAAAATGCTTTTCCAAAAGTGCTAATTAGCAATAAAGTATTGATACTTTGTATGCAGCATATCCATGCATGTATTAGACAGTTACCACCGTGTAGGAGATATGCGTTGAGGATCTCACAGTCTCACAACACAACTTAAACAAAACTAAAGGCCTAACTACATTGTAGCCCTGACCCTAACTAGAGTTAGAAGAGCTATCACATACGCTACATGGGAACATACTTTAGGGTTAGATGAGTTAAGATAAAGAGGGGAACTGCATTAGTGTTGAGAATAACAGACACTTAAATGCCTATTTACGGTACTTTTCCATGTAATTCATAGTCTTCCGCAACTATGTATTGGACTGAAAAATAGCTATGTTTATTTTGATAATGTCTTTTTTTCAGCAGAAAGATTACAAAAATGCAAGTAGTGCATACAAATACAAAAGGTATTCATGTACTTGACAACAACGAACTTTCTATCGACATTTTTTCAACAATAGAAAATATGAAAAAGCAGAATGTTGTTAAATGAGAATCTTTGCGTGTTTGTCACCATTTGTTAAGAAAAGGACAATCTTACCAGCGTCCTTAGTTGTTTTTGTTTCTTCTTTTTCGGGGTTTTCATCGCTTTTCTTTTCAGTAAGCTGAGTGTTCTTTTGTCCATAAATTGCCAAACTCATTTGCTTGTCCATGGCATTTTTGTCGATGTAGCTACACTTAATCAATATTCGACAAATGCCCTGTTTTCCTTTTACTGACTTCCCTTGGTATACCCGAGATTGTCAAACGAGTCTTGGCGGTTCTTCTGTTGCTGGTATTGATGTAATACTCTTCTTTTCCTAGCGACTTCATCATGGATGATGTGACTTTCTGAATCTGATAAATTCCATAAGGTTGATTTCGGTACCATTTATTTTCAAAACATGTGAGAGGTGTCAGATAGAATGATTCACAAGTATTATTTGCACACAGTTGAATATACTTCTTGTACAGAAGAATGGGACAGCGATTCTTATCTGAAGGATTTTCATGTATTACAGTCACTTTAGGCTCCATTCGGCTTTGCTGTATGCCGAAATTTCTTTGTTTCGATACGCCGTCTGTATATTGCAATAGTTCCTCACCGTTTACTGTGATCAATTTTAATTGGGATTTTTCGCCATAAACTAGGCTTTTGTGCTCAGTAGCTGCTCTCATAGCGCAATGAGTACCCAACAAATAAATCGAAGTATTTATTAGTTGTTTGGGGTTTGAAGATCCCAGGATTCCATTAACCCATAAATGATCTTCGTCCTCAAATGTTATGACCCCAGCTCGTTTTGGAGCTGACACATTTCCCTCTTTGGCGGACAATTTCATTTCTGCGTCTAGAACTTTGACGAATTCTTTGAAATCTTGGTCTTTCAATAATGACTAATTTCTGTTTAACTTATAGTTGCAATAGTGCTGAATCATCGCTGTGATTTCTTTTAACGAACGAGGTGGATATTTGGATCCATCTCTCTTGCGAACGTCAGCTATAAAAAATTTCATCTCATGGTTCAATTCGGAGCTTGTCATTTCATCTATCTCTTTGTAGACTTTTTAAAACATCCCTATCAATTCTGATCTTCCAAACAGAATGCCAGTCATTAAACAATTTTACAGCCCATTGCTCTTTTGTTTCAGTACGGTACTTGTTGGAATACATGCTGCAATGTGATCATTAATTTGTGCAGAAGAAGTTGTTCCAAATCGATTGTCAATACATGTTAAGTCAGATTCAAAGTTACCAACTGAGAGCATGTTATCAAGTTCCTTATCAAAATCATAAAATTCAAGGTCTTCCATTCCGTTCTTACGTCAAATTGCTTATCGATAAAAGACAGAGAGAATGCTACAGTTTGAATATATAGCAATTATGCAACATAGCTTCATATCAACGGGATATCTTCCTCTAATTCAAAAACAGTACATTAAATGATAAAGTCCTGAAAACAGTACATTAAACGATAAAGTACTCTTACGGCATTTAAGTATATGATAAATGCCTCGATAGAGGATTTAAATGGTCAGAATGTCCGAGTGGCGAAGCCACGAGGATATTTGGCCATTTGGATCCGATATCGAGGCATTTATAACATATTTATAGCACTGTATGTAATGATATCAACATTGACAAACATAATTGATATATTCAACCATAGATTTGGGATTCTGTATTCTTGGAGATCTAGAATATATAGGTTTCCATAGATTTATTTTCATTTTTAGATTTGAAACCTTGGAATTCTATGGATTCAGTCTTATCTATCTATGCATTCGTTGTAGGAGTCCATGGATAGCAAAGGCATGAAAGATCGAATTCTATGGTTCATCCACAGACTACAATAGCACTATGATTTAGAAGTCCATGGATTACCTGGTATATTCCATGATATTCTCAATGATGTTTGAAATTTGAATCATGCATAATCTAACTGGAATAATCTGGTCATTTTATCCAAGCTCATCTCCTGAAAGGTTTATAGCTATAGACAATGGCTTCACGTATTACTGAAAATCAAATTCCCACTTCCAGTGGATTTGCATCAACTACTGACACTGAAATTCAAAGCCATCTAAATGAAGTGACCCCAAAAAATACTATTCAAAAAGCGAAGTGGGCATTTAAGCTATTTAAGAGTTGGCACGATGAATGGAAAATTAGAATTCACGGTCCATTAAAGGTAATCAAGGGAATTGATGAATTTACCGAATCCGATTTGAATTACTGCCTCAAGTACTTCTTTTCTGATGTCAGAAAAACTGATGGTAGCAGGTATCCACCGTCAACTTTAAAAGAGCTTGGAGCGATGATTCAATACAATTTCATACACAACTACAATTTTAATTTCTCCTTATTCAAAGATCCTCAGTTTCAAGAGTCGCGCATGGTCCTAAATGCTGAAATGAAACTGTCAGCTAAGGCTGGTCTTGCTAAACCCAAAAAGCAAGCAAACAATATACCGATTGAAGCCGAAGATGAATTGTGGCGAAAAGGAATTTTTGGATATTCAAATCCAAAACAACTTCAGCAAACGTTGATTTATCATCTTGGATTGCATTTTAGCTTAAGAGCAGCTCAAGAGCAATATGATTTGGACTACGGTGAGGATTCACAAATACGCCTTGGAAAGGATGAAAATGGTGACTTTCTTGAATACACAGAGCGAATGTCTAAAAACAAACGCTTTGGTATTACTAACACAAGAATGGATCCGAAGGTCACGCGAGTGTATGCCAGTGATAATGCCGAACGCTGTCCTTTGAAGTTATTCAAAGAGTACGTGTCGCATCGCCCTGAAGCTCATAACCAAGAAGGCAACAAGGCATTTTATCTTGCATGCATACCTTATCCTCGAGGCCCCGTCTGGTATAAAAACACCCGCTTGGGTATACATAGCATTCAGCAAACTGTGAGGAACTTGTTTCTACATTCTACATCAAGTGACATGTCCCTTGCAAATACAAGCCTGAGAAGGACCGCGAAGAATAGGCTGGTGCAAGCCGGGATTCCAAGCGAGGTCGCCAGGAAGAAGACTGGCCGCATATCTGATGCTGCAGATTCTGCATACATCGATGGGAGCTTATTTGAGAAGCAAATGAGCAGTGCTATATACTGTAATCAGTCAAATAACGAAGTGAGATCCATTGAGTGTCAAAGTGGAGCAAGGTTCTCATTCCAAAATTGCACTGATAAAATTACAGTGAATTGAATGCAAGGAACTAAATGACTCAAATGAAAAATGACTTCTGTGTTTTTGCAAAGTGTTCTAGTTGTTTGCCTTAACTGAATGTAAGTACTTTTATGACCAGTACTTACACTGATGTAAGTACTGAGATTTTAAATACAGATATCGACAAACTATAGTACTTTCCTGAAAAATAAAATATGGCTTTTAACAATACTAAATACCATTTACAGTGCTTTAAGTATATGATAAATGCCTCGATAGAGGATTTAAATGGTCAGAATGTCCGAGTGGCGAAGCCACGAGGATATTTGGCCATTTGGATCCGATATCGAGGCATTTATAACATATTTATAGCACTGTATGTAATGATATCAACATTGACAAACATAATTGATATATTCAACCATAGATTTGGGATTCTGTATTCTTGGAGATCTAGAATATCTAGGTTTCCATAGATTTATTTTCATTTTTAGATTTGAAACCTTGGAATTCTATGGATTCAGTCTTATCTATCTATGCATTCGTTGTAGGAGTCCATGGATAGCAAAGGCATGAAAGATCGAATTCTATGGTTCATCCACAGACTACAATAGCACTATGATTTAGAAGTCCATGGATTACCTGGTATATTCCATGATATTCTCAATGATGTTTGAAATTTGAATCATGCATAATCTAACTGGAATAATCTGGTCATTTTATCCAAGCTCATCTCCTGAAAGGTTTACACGATAATGGCTTCACGTATTACTGAAAATCAAATTCCCACTTCCAGTAGATTTGCATCAACTACTGACACTGAAATTCAAAGCCATCTAAATGAAGTGACCCCAAAAAATACTATTCAAAAAGCGAAGTGGGCATTTAAGCTATTTAAGAGTTGGCACGATGAATGGAAAATTAGAATTTACGGTCCATTAAAGGTAATCAAGGGAATTGATGAATTTACCGAATCCGATTTGAATTACTGCCTCAAGTACTTCTTTTCTGATGTCAGAAAAACTGATGGTAGCAGGTATCCACCGTCAACTTTAAAAGAGCTTGGAGCGATGATTCAATACAATTTCATACACAACTACAATTTTAATTTCTCCTTATTCAAAGATCCTCAGTTTCAAGAGTCGCGCATGGTCCTAAATGCTGAAATGAAACTGTCAGCTAAGGCTGGTCTTGCTAAACCCAAAAAGCGAGCAAGCAATATACCGATTGAAGCCGAAGATGAATTGTGGCGAAAAGGAATTTTTGGATATTCAAATCCAAAACAACTTCAGCAAACGTTGATTTATCATCTTAGATTGCATTTTAGCTTAAGAGCAGCTCAAGAGCAATATGATTTGGACTACGGTGAGGATTCACAAATACGACTTGGAAAGGATGAAAATGGTGGCTTTCTTGAATACACAGAGCGAATGTCTAAAAACAAACGCTTTGGTATTACTAACACAAGAATGGATCCGAAGGTCACGCGAGTGTATGCCAGTGATAATGCCGAACGCTGTCCTTTGAAGTTATTCAAAGAGTACGTGTCGCATCGCCCTGAAGCTCATAACCAAGAAGGCAACAAGGCATTTTATCTTGCATGCATACCTTATCCTCGAGGCCCCGTCTGGTATAAAAACACCCGCTTGGGTATACATAGCATTCAGCAAACTGTGAGGAACTTGTTTCTACATTCTACATCAAGTGACATGTCCCTTGCAAATACAAGCCTGAGAAGGACCGCGAAGAATAGGCTGGTGCAAGCCGGGATTCCAAGCGAGGTCGCCAGGAAGAAGACTGGCCGCATATCTGATGCTGCAGATTCTGCATACATCGATGGGAGCTTATTTGAGAAGCAAATGAGCAGTGCTATATACTGTAATCAGTCAAATAACGAAGTGAGATCCATTGAGTGTCAAAGTGGAGCAAGGTTCTCATTCCAAAATTGCACTGATAAAATTACAGTGAATGAATTGAATGCAAGGAACTAAATGACTCAAATGAAAAATAACTTCTGTGTTTTTGCAAAGTGTTCTAGTTGTTTGCCTTAACTGAATGTAAGTACTTTTATGACCAGTACTTACACTGATGTAAGTACTGAGATTTTAAATACAGATATCGACAAACTATAGTACTTTCCTGAAAAATAAAATATGGCTTTTAACAATACTAAATACCATTTACAGTGATTTAAATTATGATATATCACAGATATCAGGCCTTACACATAGAAAGTCCTCGTTCATAGACTTAATGTACGAGACTCGTACATTAAGTCTATGACTCGGACTTTCTACAATGTGTAAAGCCTAATATCAGTGATATATCATACACTTCAATTTAAAATTTATGTCCATGAGTAACACAGCACAAAATTCTAGAATACATAAAGCGTGGCAGATGATACCTACAATCACACAAAATGTGTGCAGTTATTTTGCCATACCAATGAGAAATTGATTACGGCGCCCATATTCCGAACCGAAGGTGAGAAAACTTAAGACCGTCAAAGACACTGCTGTGTTCTGGGCAGTGGCGGCTCGTCCATTTGGGCAGGTGGGGAACCACTACACCTAGAAATTCATGAATAATTCTGCATAGACTTAGCAATCCTGTATTATAGTTTTACTGAACTATTTTTTAATGATGCAATCTGATAGTGCATTAACGCAGTCAGATTATCTTTACCGTTTCTCATATGGAGGATGTTTTATTTCTTGTTTCTTGAATAAACGCTTATTATTATTTATATTTTGATCATATTGAGCGAATTCGATAATCTAACAATTGTTTAGTCCATTAATAGAACCTTCAGTAAATCAGGCCAGCATTGATAAAATTAAATATTTGTCATGCAAAAGCCGTCAGTGGTATACCTCCTATTGGCATTAACATATCATTATTCGGAGTCGTCGTAGGTGACAGAGAAATTTCATATTCAATACTGTAAGAAATCATGATCGAGTGGGCAGAGTCGACGGAGCCCTCAGATATTCCATGTCAAAAATTGTGTCTTTAGACTTAGCATTTTTCCCTTTATCAGAGAAAACATAGAAAATTTCATTATACCCAAATCTTTGTCCTATTGGATATACATTTGCTCTCCTTTGATTGTGTCTGACAAGAACAGGAACCAGGTAGATGTCGGCAGACGCACCGATTCGTAGTAGGCATAGGGTGTACATCATTATGTAACAGTCTCGTTTTCGGTCTGTTGTATTCACAGAATTAGACAGGTCGTCTCTTCTTCTGTTTGACTAGAAGGGAAACATTGGAACATGCAGAGTTGATGAAATTACACAATCTGCTGACGTAATAACATAGAAATCGAAAATGACCAGCCAGTTCAACATGAAACTCGCAAAATTGTCTGAAGTTTCAGTGATTGTTATCAACTGGATCACACAGCAAAGAGACACAGACGATGTCAAGTTCTACAGAGAAGTTTGTGAAGTTTTTTCATACGCCTGCTAACTTTCTTAATAATGATCGGAGGACCCAACATTATCGAGATAAATTTTGCGCAATTATCTAAATTCTTCGAATCTGAAGGAGTCGTGGCGATCGGAGCATTTTGAAGGAATTCAGAGCAATCCGCAAGCGACGCACGACTATTTTTCCTATCTCTGTAAGGTATTAAAAATTTCTTTTTGCCCACTTATTAAGTTCCTGCATGTGTCATCCGTTTGAATCAGTTTGCACTTCTAGCAAAGTGATACGATTAAACAATCGAATTCTGTGGTTGTATTATATTGCACGCAGAACAAGACGAGTTCCAGAATTGTGCTGTATTGACCAAGGAGCAATGAAAGAATGAACTACATCTGCATAGCGCAGTCATGAAGATCGGTGGTGATTAGATCTCCACCGTGTATGCACAGAACAATTGGACACTAAACAATACAACAGTCTCGTTCCTTGCAGAAGCTCGTTCTGGCTGCCGGACTAGATTATGCACTGGAAAATGAAGTTGTTTTCAACGCATCAGCGCCAGACGATTACACTAAATGCAGACAATTTAATGTTATTGGCCATGTTATTGGAATCTCACTCCACTCATATCCAATGACTTAGACAGCATTGACTTCGAACCAATATTGATTGACAGGGAAAGCTAGTTTCAATTATCTTACACCTAACTCGATGGCAATAACTTGCCTTCCAGAGTGGTTTGCACGTACATGCATGTACCGTGTGTCCCAAAAGCCCCTGGAAGTGGAAATCCACAATAGTTTTTATTTCACTCATCCCTGTACTTTATCATTATTTCCTGGGTACATTCTAAGCTAAAGAACTGGTGATTTCTATGAAAATCTATATTTCTATAACACTGATGTGCACTGTGCATGTTATGGATAAAGGGGGAGTTTTTAGATTTGCTGAAATAACGAGGAGAATTGTCTAGTTAACTGCCCCGAGGGCATAGCCCGAGGGCAGTTCACTTTGATAATTGACCGAGATCAGCAAGTCTGAATAAATCCACGTTTATGTAATATATAGAGGATGGCTATGCGATTCTTTGGGATATAGCATGGACTTCTAGATATATAACACCTGGACTGAAAGCTGAAATTCATTTATACACAAGATGGCTAATTTGACTCTGATAGGAGATAGAGAAAAGTGTTAGTTATCAAATGAAAGTGAGATGATGTGAGGAAAAGAAGTAGGAATTTCTGGAAATCAGAGAAACATGGGATTGGAACCAACTGATCATCGTTGATTGAATATGGAATATTATTGACAATATTAAATGGAACAATAGCGTCTGACAGCATGATTTGTACAATGTACGTAGTGCGCAAAAATTATGGTCAGTGTAGACAGTATCAACAACGCCAGTTTGAGCCTCCATTAGTCAGTAATGTGAAACGTGTCCGATCCCGCCTTGATTCAGGCCCTATATAGGTGTGGAAATAGTTCGAAATGTCGAATTAAATGGATGGCTCTACAAATGTCAGCGAGGAATCAATGAGTGGAAAATAGGAAATACTGTGATTCCTACTGTCTTGAAATTCTTCGTCTGGTTTTTTGGAGCAACGAAAACCAAAATGATGAAATCTGTCACGGACATTTTTTTCATTTTTTCACTTTCTTCGAGTGAAAATGATCTATTTACTTCGTGGTGGTATTGTCGTCACCTTCGTGGAAGTGGAGGTCACACAAGACGGAATGTTTAGTTGGGATATAATACTTTCTACTAACTCGATGCAACAATAGAGATTCAAAATTCCTTGCTATGTAGAAGAATGGATTTGTGTTACACTATCATTGCATTTAGGTTGACAACCAGCAGTGGCATATTTGTTTGGTATTTTGCATTAGATTGAATCGCATAAGAGACACATCAAATAGTCATCTATCCCTTCCCTTTGATTAGCTAAAAGATTCGATCAGATCTTCTGTAACACATGTTGGCTGGCCTGAACATGTAAAAAATGATTTCATATTTTGCTCACCTATCTGTCCAGAGAAATTTAGAAGTCTATGGCCAGATTATTAGGACCGCAGATATCTGTGATAGAATCCCTCTCTACCAAGATTTTCCCTGGGAACAAATTTTATCAGATATGGAATTGGGATTCTATAATTCGATTCTACAACTATGTAATATTATCGAACGCTTGTCTATGTTGATCATAGTAATGCAAAAGTGCCATACAAAACAAATTTGGTGGAAATTTGGTTTTCAATTTTGGTTAGGCTGAAACCAAATATAACCAAAAAGAATGGTTTTCCAGAGAACCAAGTGAAAAACCTCTATTCATCCAAACCAAAAGGAATTTTTTGAAAGTAAAACCTGGTTTTGGTTTTGTTTCTTGGTGGTTTGGTTGATCGGTTACCGGTTTTTCACGACATACGAAAATAATAATCCGAAAAAAAAATATATTCATAATTAAATAAATAGGCCTAATATAATAATAGTATAATATAATATTGTTAATTCATATTTTATAGATATTTTCTGAATATCTCAATCATACAAAATTCATTCGGACTAATTTCATTTTGAAATAACAACAATTAAATAAATTGTAGCATAAAATTAAAAAAAATAAAAAAAGCAAAAACAAATTGTGAAAATGATAAAAAAAAAAATAAATACTCAGAAATACTTTTGAGTTTACAATTTTTCTAAAACTTTTATCAAGATTTCAGAAAAGTCCCCCGAACAGTTTTCAATTATCAACAAGCATCATTTTCACTTTTTTCAAGTCAATTTTCATAAAATTAATACAAGAAATTATTTTTCGAATGTCTTTAGTCACACAAATTTCCCATGAGACAAGAGACATTTGCGGTCTCTCTCCAGTTCTCCCTCCAAAATCACAGATAGGCTTTCGCCCGGTGCAACGCCCAAAAAATCCGGGAATGCGCAAAAAAAAAATGACTCGTCCTAATTTTTCGAGAAATTCGCTCATGAAAACTGGAGTGGAGCTCGCTACTGACAAAAAAAAAAAAATATCTCAGAAGGGAGATCCCTCATACTAGACTGGTAGAGAAAAGTACATGTAATAACCCTTAGATTAGGTACGAATGTATTGAAAAGGTGTGTAGTAAAACTGTGTAAGTAATCAAAAATTTGTTGGATGCTAAAATAATGCCATATGGCCTACACTGTCATAGTTGGTTCACAATCAGTCAAATCTCGTTTAGTCCAACTCGGATAATCAAGAATTTCGGATTATAGATCATACGGCCGTGGCATTTTTTGTTTTCTTTTGCATATTGTAATTTTGATTAATTAAGAAATCTTTGATTTAAGAATAATGAATATCATTTATGTGAAGTTCTGGTCAGTGTCAAGCTAATAACTGTAAGCAAACTGTAAAATAATCACAGGCAATAAAGTTTTCCAACAAAATTGAACATACCACACATTTAGCGCACACTTTTGCACACCACAAAACGTTTTAATGCACAAGAAGTACAACGCCATCAAAACAAAAGTACCAAGAAATGTAAAGAGTTAATTATCAATTAGAACAGTAAATTAAAAATCTATGATACACAGAAAGGCACACATCTAACTCATAAAGTAAATTGAAATCAAAACCAATTAATAGCCATGCAAAATGCAAATGCAAAAAGCAAGCAAAAACACTTCAGCATGCAAAAAAATTTACGCAAATTTACTTTAAAAAAGGCGATGAGTTATACGGCGTGTGTATATTATATTACACACAATGACACTTAATATTCTGAACTTTAAATGAAATATATAAATTAAATAAATTTATTCAATTTTTAACTTTTTCACATTGAAGTTATGAAAGTTTCATCATTTCACAAAATGTCAGTATTCATATCATGATTTCCAATTGATTTAATGTAACATCAAATTAAACTTCTATAAAATGGACAACTATAAATCTTATATTAATAGCAAGATATATTTCAGCTTCATATATAAGGAATGATATATATAAACTATATTTATACATATAATTATCATAATAAGCTTGATTGAAAAGTCGAACATTAATGAATCGTTACGATCGTATAACATTCATATGAAAATATTGTAATACATTCATTACATACTACATTATCATAACAGTCCATCATTGTAGTCAACAAAATTAGTAGTCACGGTAGTAGATGCCCGAATAACAAATAAGCTATACTTAAAAATACCATAATTAAACATACTTAAATATATATGAATTCAAGAGAGAAAATAAAGAGTATTTAAGCATGTCAGCTATAAGGTACATGAAGGACTGTTGGAACAACTATAAAAAACTCTACTATACAACTGTTGAAATCAATTTTAATATATCCGTTTTGTGTACACAGATAGAATAAACGTTAAAACCAAACAAAAATACATACAACCACAAACAAAAAAACAACAGCAACACGAAAAAAGATGCTCATGTAACCACGGTAATAGTGACTGACAATGAAACTAGAAAAAAAATCTTGACCGTCTCTTCAAAAGAGGCAATGACCCAACTGAAAAAATTCGAAACGAAAACCGAAAGGTTTTTTCTCGATTAAAAAAGTTAATCATAATTGGCGATTTTTTTTATGAAAAATGTTATGAACTATCATACATTAAATTAAATTCACAGAAGTAGATTATCTGTTAAGTAGTCTTTTCGTAAAAACATATTTTCTTTTGTGCTTTGTGTCCGCTTCGCTCGATTTATGTATTCCGCTCGCAGCGAGATAAAGAAGTCGCGAGATTGACGACGGGAATGAGCAGGCAATTGTGAATGAGTTCCCCTTGAGATAGATAGATGAGAAGAGAAGACACCGGATTGTACAGAGAGAGAGAGAGAGAGAGAGAGAGATTTTCCGTACAAAAATAGAAATAATAAGAAAGATGTGTTGTATATGTGTGTTTCATGTGAAATAAATAAAAAAAAAAATTTAATGAAAAATAATTAATATATTAAAAATAATACAATTAAAATTGAATCATTATCATACAATTGATTAGACATGGATTAATAATTTCAATTCAATTTCATGGTCTCCTTCTCCTCAATATCAATATATGTATTATATAAAATATTCACATTTCCTTCATGAGACATTGGACATTGACATTAACTGAAATTACATTACATTGACATTAACAACATGTGACCTGGTCATCCCTTCTATTTTCATATATCTGTGATTCTTCTCTGGGTATTTTTTTCGAAAGAAAAATAAAAACCTTGAATATTTGATTTTGAGAGAGAGAGAGAGAGAGAGAGAGAAATTCTTTATTCCTTAACTTAAATTTCAACATTCAATTTTTAAGTTTTTGTGTTTAATGTAACTGAAATTTCTTAAAATTTAATGGTGTGAAATGAGAATGTGAAATGCAAATAGGCTGCTGAAGGTAGTTCTAAGCAGCACAACTTTTGAACACTTCAAATTTCAAATCATCCTCAATCAATCCATCATCTATCCGCTATTGATTTTCCGCGTGTTAAATTATTAATTATACTTTTGAGAAATCCAAGTATCAGTGCTATCACTAACATGAATGTCACCTCTACTACACAAACAAACACAAACAAGATCTGTCTCGACATGCTTCGATTCATAATATATGTAGAAAATCAAAAATTTGATTTCAACCCTTACTTAACCCTTACCGTACCAAGGCTCATAAACCAGGATTCATCAAAAATCAATTGCATTGTCATTAATTGGTTTTGATTGTTTGATCAAACGTTTCAATTTTTGCAATTTTTATTGATTGCCTCTTGCATCAAAAAATTCTGCTGCTGGACCAACAATTATAATTGCAAACAAATTTTTTGGACAACCGTGTTTGGTTTTTCAGAGAACCATTTGGTTTGGTTTTCCCATCCTTTTTTTTTTTCTGAGGACCAGTTTGGTTTTCCAGAGAAGAACCATTTGTTTCCCAGAAATCCTTTTTTTTTTTCTGGAGACCAGTTTTTTTTTCCAGAGAGAATTGGTTTTTTTTGGAAATCCATGTGGTTTTCTGGAGAACCAATTAAAAACCAAAATTTTTTAGAGTGTATGTAATGGATAGAGGATGGCTATGCGATTATCTGATGGATCCCGAGGGCTTAAGCCCGAGGGATGTATCAAATAATTTCACGAGCTATTTCAAAGAATCGTATAGATATCCTCTATCCGTTATAAAGTATGCCAGATTATTGGGACCATAGATGTCCGCGATAAAATCCCTCTCTACCAATATTTAACGTGGGAACAGATTTTATTAGATGTAGAAGGGATTCTGAAATACGATTCTTCAACTCTGCAATAATCTGGTATACTTTATTTTGTGTTAAAGGATACCCATTTTAACTATATTACGATATTCAATGAAAGTTAAAACTCCTCTATGATCCGGTAAATGTATTTATTTTTCACCGTGCGTATAATTTAGATATCCTGTCATTTTATTTTACCTGTAAAGCAGATTACTGCACGGGCGTGCAGTAATATTTTCATTATTGCACTGGTTGAATTATAGATTTCTATATAGATATATGCGATTGAATTATATAAAACCCGCTTATTATTTAACTCATGAAGCACCATAGAATTAGATCAGTCATAATGGTCATGATATCGGTGAAAAATAAAATTACCTACACAACTCGTGCAAAGATATCCATCTTTTGCTTTCTCCTCGATCAACATTCTATGCCCTCGCCCTTCGGTCTCGTGCATAGATATGTTGATCTCGAAGAAAGCAATAAAGATGGATATTTTGCACTAGTTGCGTAAATAACTATTATAGCTCAACATAGCTAATAAGAAAATTTCTATGAACACAAAAAGGAAGAAAAACATATCAAGGAAAAAAGTGAGAAAGTCAAGAAGGCCTAAACGATATCATGTTTTTGTTTTTCTCACCGTCGATCTCAACATCCATTATTTTGTTACATGTATTTGGAGTGGAAATGTCAAGTTCATTTCATTAACTTCTGTAATTTGAATGTTTGTTGTGGTCGAATTTGCCAAATTTCCCTTGTCATTTTCATAGTTTTTTCAGGAATCACATTATACCCATTTATGCAATCCGATCGATGACCTGTAATTTTCTTTGCATTTTCCTTGCTTCCAGTAGCTTCAATTATTCTACAAACTGCGCTTCGACGTCCTGAATGGTTACTGTAGTGAGCAGAATCCTCCCTTGGTGCATCCATCAAATTTTTTATCATTACTTTTAATGTGTTATGACCAATAGGAGAGTTGAGGTACCATACCCTCTCCGAAAATTTTGGGTGGGCCTGTAAAAAAATGCCCCACTCGTATCATTGCTAGATCGCAAATGTGAAAATTTCTTAAAAAGTTGTATGAGACATCTTCCTTCTACTTTAGCAGGATAAATATTGAAACATTTTGGTTCAATGTGATGGTCACGTAGTCCTCCTTTGTTGGTTTTTGAAATGTCTTCTTTATAATTTAGAACCTCGGTTCCATCAGGGAGCTTTTGCAACGTTAGTTGAAAGCCTTCTCCCCACTTCAATTGACGCAGCTCTTGGCCACCTCGCAATCCACAGTTTATCGAAATAAGATACAACAAGATGCGCGTCAACTTTTTCGGACAATCACTTCCCAGCAACTTTTTTCCCCATAGTTCTTACTCTAGTTCAGATGAGATAGGCGCTGCTATTTTTCGATTCAAAGAAAGTCCTTTTGAAGTGGAAATTACCATGGCAGTATCCAATGCATTTCTGCAGTCCAGGAATAGAGGATCTGTCATAAGCTGCCAATCTAAGCTTCGTTCAACTCAAATATATCTTTGAATGCCAAAGAATAGTTGTATGAGAGTTTCACCCGGGTAGCGATCTCCATTTTGTTTTCTTACTTCGTGAAATAAAAATCTCAAAGCATCCGACAGCTTTTCCTTTGAAATACAATCTAACTTTTCATGACCATCACTAGATTCTTCTGAAAGATACATGTGCTTTGATGACTCTGAATTCAATATGCTCGTATTTCTCTCGCGTATCCAATGGTCGAAAACGTTTCTTGCCCACTGATTTTGATATATAGTACCTTTTGGGATTTGTTTTCGTCTTTCTTTTTCGATTTCATCTTCCGTCATAGGAGTTGAATGACGTGAGGCAACATTGCTTTCCATGGTTGAAACACCTTGAAAGTTTGCTAAGTTATCCAAATCAACATCAAAATCATCCATCATCAAGCAGTGATAGATCTGACATGACTTTGATTGGTGCGTTGATAGAATATGCGAAGGTTGGAAGTGAAATGATGAAATACAAGTCAGAGTAATGAAAAAGTGCCATATTTTGTGATGTCCTATAGCTTGTCTATGCTCCTAATGGCTTCAGCGACATGACCTAAATATCAGCCTCGGCCTACGGCCTCGTTTGATATTTGTCATGTCACTTCATCGCTATGTTACATTTATTTATTTATTTATTTATTTATTTAGTACACCAATAAGTGCAAGGAGCACCAAGGCAACACAGGAAATACATTCAGGAGGGAACAATTAGAAGTTACAATAAAACATAAAAAGCTTTCGTTTAAACTGTTTCACCGTTTCACTGTTCACAATATCGTCGGGGAGGCGGTTCCAGTCATCTATAATGCGGTGGGAAAAAGAGGATAGGCGACAATTCAGATTTGTTGGGTGGCGGAAAATTTTGTAGTTATGTCCACGGGTTCGGGAAACACTAAAGGTGAAGAAGGAATTAGGATCACTTGGAGTAAGGTGGTTACATATTTTGAACACGGTTGTAAGGTCCCTAATCCGACGACGACATTGTAGTGTTGGGAGTTTCAGAGCTCTCAGTCTTTCTTCGTAGGGTAACGAGGATAGACCACGGATGCTTTTGGTGAATCGACGTTGTACACGTTCGATAGCCAGAATGTCTTTATTCAGGGATGGATTCCAGACTGGGATGGCATATTCGAGGTGAGGGCGGACCAGTGTCTTGAAGAGACGAATAAGCAGATCGGCGTCCCGAGAGACGAAAGTCCTGAGGATGGCAGATACAATGCGATTCGCTTTCTGCACACAGGTCAGAATGTGCCGAGAGAATTTTAGGTCTTTTGAAATCAGAACTCCAAGGTCTTTGACACACTTGGAATTATTCAGGAAACTTCCATCCAGACGGTAGTCCGAGGCTGGATTGCGAAATCCAAAGTGTAGAATGGAGCACTTTTGGGGATTGAGCGATAGCTGCCATTTCTTCGACCAGGTGGTTACAGCGTTGAGGTCAGCTTGCAAAAGTTCTTTAGCTTTCAGGGGATCAGTGCGCTTGATTTCGGAGTACAATTTTACATCATCAGCATATTTCAATAAAGAAGAGTTTGTCAAGGTGTCATCAATGTCATTAATAAAGGCGACAAACAGATCTGGGCCTAAAACGGATCCCTGGGGGACACCAGAAATCATGCTGTAGGGGGAAGAATGCACACCATCCACGACAACACTCTCAGTTCTATCCTCAAGAAAAGCTTTCAGAAAACATAGAAGTCTCCCTCCAATGCCCAAGGAAGTCAATTTCGAGAGGAGACGAAAGTGAGGGACTGAATTGAACGCTTTTTCAAAATCGAGATAGATGACGTCAGCCCACTGACCGCGATCCACAACAGATGTTAAATCCTCGAGGAATTCTAAGAGCTGGTGGGTACTAGACGAATTGGATCGAAAACCAAATTGAGAGCGCTTGATTATGTCATATTGGTTCCAGAACTGCCACAGGTGATCGCGAACAATCGACTCCATCAATTTGGAGGCAGTACAAGTCAGGCTGACCGGACGGTAATTCTCTGCCTTCTTGCGACAACCTTTCTTATGTATAGGAGTAACCAGAGCGTGCTTCCAGACTAGCGGGATATTCCCCAACTCAAAAAAGATCTGGAAAAGGCGAGCAAGAAGTGGAAGCAGAACAATAATTTGGTTAATATAGAACGATGAAACACATTGAAAGATATCTTTTGAAATAATATAGAACGGTAAAATAGGACAGTAATATAGAACGTTAATCATGGACATCTACATAGGTGTGATGCTATATCTACCAGGTGTTTCAGAAATCCTGGGCACTTTGCATAAAAGTACAGCCTTAATCTTCTGCTCAAGTCTGTCATCTTCAGCCATAACGCGAGTATTTTAAAACTCTTACTTACTAACAATGCAAAATGAAGAAATCGATATATCAGTGAACGAATATCAGTTTGAATTTATGCGGAAAACAATGTATTAACATTTGAAATCATAGAAATTGAGTATGCTTGTACACTTACTGTGATTTGAGGTCAAGTATTCAATTCAAGTATTGAAATTGATTATGGAATGAATAGCCTATCTAACATAACCATAGCTCAAAATCAACTAAAACAGCGGTATAAAATGCAAAACTATGAACAGTCATATTTGCTGATTGTCTGAGCAAATTAGCAGCGAATTCTAATGGAGTCGGAGTCCCTCACTTTTGCATGGACATAGTGTGACTCCTACTTCTATAGATTTAAATGGACCTCGTTCGAATGGCTGCATAAATGGGAATTATGATTCATGAAGTTGTGCCCAGCATTTCTGAAACACCCTGTAGATGGCTAGGAAGGCTCCCTTGATCTTAGTTCGCACAATTGCAGGCGCCAATCTTATCACACGACAGAAAAATGAAATGGACATACTTCCTATGGCTGTTGGTGAAATCATTCGGCAATTAGCCACTAAATGTGCCTGCCATCAAAGTTTAGTTAAGATGACGAATTTCTTTAAACCAACTCAATTTGGAGTTCCTTGTCCAGCAAGGGCCGAGAAAATTGTACACAGATTACGCCATGTCGTGTCACAACATTGGATGAATCAAGATTTCGTCATTTTATAAGGTTGATATGCAAAACGCTTTCAATAGTGTTTGCCGCCAAACTATATTAAATCAGTGTTGTGAATTATTTTTTGAGTTAATACCTTAGACAACCTTCTGCTATTCACAGCACCCTATCCTTTTTCATTCGATGGGTCAATTGAAGTCAATGTGTGGAGTTCAGCAAGGAGATCCGATGGGTCCATTTCTCAGCAGCAGAGAAATGCAATATTTTCCTGCGTCAATGAAAATATCAAAAAGTCCATCATTCGTCATTCTGGGAGCCCCATAGGTGATGAAGAGTATTGCAAACGGTACGTTGAAGACAAATGAAGAATCCTGAATTACCACTTCTTGGAAATCCTCAAATTGCATTAAACTTATTGCGCTTATGTGGTGGGTTCAGTAAACTCGCCTATCTGACACGGACAACGCCACCTTCTTTGGTTGTAAAAACTTTTGAAGCTTTCGACAGTGATGTTCGCCATTGTTTTGATGAATGTTTGGCAATTGAAACTACTGATGCTGCTTGGCTTCAACCTCAGCTAGGTTTTCGGTTTGGAGGCCTTGGACTCAGATATTTGTTTCACCAGTGCTGCTTATATAAGTTCCTTTGTGAATTGTGGAGTTCCTCATGGAGAATTTCTATCTGGCGCAGTCAATCGTTTTAATCAATATCTTCCACTCATCATCATATTGATTCCGAAAAACTGTACGACAGCATTCCTAAGCAACATTTTCTGTCTCAGATGCTTGATAAAGTTGATTTTGAAAATCTGATTGCGAAATCGTCAATGTCTGACCAGACAAGGTTACGCTGTTTAACTTCTCCAACCAGCTCCTATTGGCTACGTGCTAATCCTTCTCCTGGCTTTGGCTATGATTTGAAAGCGAATGAAATGTGCTCCCTTGTTAAATGGTGGCTTGGTCTCATTTTATATGCTTATGCCAGCATTTGCGTGCGATGCCCAACAGTTGCATTAGATACCACCGGTCATCACGCTTTGACTTGTCGAAGGGGACCAGATGTTACGACTCATCATAATAATTTACGAAATGCCCTCAACAGTTTCTGCCGACAGGCCCTGCTAAATCCAAAGTTAGAGTCTGGCGCTGGCTTTGACGATTCTAAGACACGACCAGCTGACATTTTAATTCCTGTGTGGAACTTGGGTAGGCCAGCTGCTGTCGATTTGACGGTTGTGCATCCGCAAAACATCACTCATATTGCTGATGCGAGCGCAACTGAAGGATCGGCAGTAGCCTCAGCAGAAAAGTGGAAGCTTGACGAAAACGGGCCGAAATGTGAAAGCTTGGGCTTGACATGCGTCCCCTTCGGTGTTTCCGTCTTTGGTGAATTAAGGGAGCATGCCACGGAAACGGTTGACCGCATTGCAACTCGTTTCTTTTGGGGAAGCCAAGTCCACCATATTGACTCGCCTCAGCATTGCGCTCATGAAAGCTAGTACGCGGGCATTAATTTCACGGTCGGCATTATGCCAACAAGTTTCATAGGATTTTTTTATTCTTAGAGTTGCTTACCAGATTTTTTCTGCATTTTGTAAATGACTTTTTAGCTTATATTACTAGAACACTTTGTTATTGTTTGTTATTCCCAGTATACGGATAGATAATCTAAATGCTTCTCAGCTATGGTAATTTCACTTCAACACCAATACCTGCACATAGACATGCTGTTACCATAGATAAGTTGCACTTAACTTTGTCATAGATTCATGATATAAGTAAATACTCATCTATTATTAGCGGGCTTGTATGTAAATGTCATTTTCCAATGCATGCAAATCCAATGAGTTTTACCGGGCTTAAAGGAAAAATATAAGTCCGCTGTGAATAGATTTTTTATTCGGGTTACAGTAATAATAATAACCATCTGAATCGGGCTTTAATTACGAAGTCCTCAAGCCTAAACTTGCCCTCGGATCATCGTAATTAAAGCCCGATTCAGAAGGTTATTATTCCTATATTGTCTCCCGCACTGGCAATAATCTGCTTTACGTGTCAAATAAAGCGATTGGATATCTACATTACATGCACTGAGACAAATAACCGCAAATATGCGAATGCTGCGCTCCTTATGTCAGAAATCAATGTACTAACAATGCGACCTCTATGGTATACTCAAACAACATGCATAAGGTACATATATGTACACATTCTTTAGAATGCTATGCGTCATACTCGTAGTGTTAGATTTGAGCTTGATATCAGTAGGGGTGAATCAGATGGTAATTCAATCATTTTTTAATTTTTAATTTAATTTTTAAAAAATGCCTTTTTGTAAATGACTTTTTAGCTGATACAGTCTCGCAAATTATTAGTCAAAATAAAATTCTCTAAATAGTTATTTACACAACAAGTGCAAAGTATCCAGCTTTACTGCTTTTTTTGAGATCAACATGTCTATGCACGAGCCCGAAGGGCGAGGGCATAGTTTGTTGATCGAGAAAAAAATGCAATTAAGCTGGATATCTTTGCACGAGTTCTGTAAGTAACTTTATATTTCACAGAACTACCAGAATCTATGATCATGATCCTTAACATGATTTGCAAATCAAACCAAAGCAATTTTGAAATCAGATAGACTGCTTCTCTGTCCATTGTACATGCAGATTTATCTCATCAACAACTAGTCATTATATTATTCCACTATGATCAGTAATTTCAGCATGAAACAAGACTGCAATTTTTCAACAAATGTACATCTAGACTGCGATTGCAAGGATTTTAAGAACAAATGTCCGAAAATTGATCAAAACAGCGAGAGCAATGGCTCCATACAGGCTATTCAAGACGAAGTATTTAATTGTAAGTCTGTCGCCATTTACACTACGTGGAAGAACCGATTCTCAGAATTCTTAGAAAAAGAAGAACGTAAAGAGAGTTTAGAAAGCGTTTTGATATTTATGAAAAATCTTTCGGGAAAGTACGCGCCTTCAACTCTTTGGCAAGCGTACAGCTGCCTAAATAAGTACTATACGACCTATAAAAATTGGAAATCGTTTAATGAAGTACCAATTTTAACAAGCTTCATAAAAGCGATTGAAAAGAAAGGCCAGCCGAAAAAGCTGTCTAATGTAATATCGAAAGAAGATCTATTCAAATTTTTCGATGCTGATCATAACGAGCAGCCGCAGCTTCTTGCGAAAAAGGTTGTAGCTCTTATAGGATATTACGGTGGCTTACGATGTGTTGAGCTAGTCAACTTACTGTTTTCTGAAGTAAAGGTTTCTGCAAATGAGATAACAATACATGTAAGATCCAGCAAAACTGATCCAACTGGAAAATCTTCATTTTTTTTCATTATCCCTAAATTCCAGGATGATGGACAAGGTCCTTATGAAATGGTGTCTGAGTATCACAACAAAGTTGATGACAAAAATGGGAGATTTTTCAGAAATTTCAATTACAAATCAAAAAAATTCACGTCTCAACCAATGGGTCGTAATGCCGCAGCAAAAGTGCCATCGTATATTGCGGAATTTTTGAAATTAGACAATCCAACTGAATATACCAGTCACTGTTTTCGTCGATCATCAACCACAGCTTTAGCTGATTCAGAGGCTTCACTCCCTTCATTGAAGCGTCAATTTCGATGGAAAAGTGACGCGGTGGCGATGGGTTACATTGACCAAAGCAAAAAACACAAATTGGAAGTTGCCCAAACATTAACAATCAATAAGAACATATCAAACAGTCAAAACATCAGCTCAACGTCTCAAGCACATTCAAAATAGGTGCACATCCAAAACTGCTCAAACATTGTTATCAACTTGTAACTGTTTTTCAATGACTTTATGGTGATTTCCTTGTAATTATTCAATCAATATAGTTATTACTTTGTCATTAAAATGATAGTTTTCGACGCTGGACAGTAACACGAGATAACCAAATTGTCGTTTATTAGTTAAATAATATCGCATCTGAAAAGAGGTCAAAGCAAAAAATACCTATACCTCGTATTGTGAAGTCACATACATATAATTATGAATAATTATGCATCCGCGATATTTCGCGCAAATTCTGTGCATGATTTTCGTTGTAGAGGATGAAAAACTTTCTATGTGCTAATGTATTTCAATGAAGGAGTGCAATAAAGACTGTTTATTGCACTCTTTGAAATTTATGTACACTTTGGAAAGCATAAACTATATTATGGAAGCAATAATCATAGAGATTATAGCACTGTGAAATATAAAAATGTATATATAATCGAATTTTTAAAGCACTATAGCACATTCAGGATATTTGATGGATTCTTATTATCAGAAACACGTTTCTCTTCCGAAACTAATTATCATTTTGACAACTAGCTTGTCGGTGTTCATTTGTCACACAGATTTATCGTTTTTGCTCTATCACAAATTATTAGTCACTGTTAGTTGGTTTTGTTATGATTTAGACGACTTTAAGAACTTGTTATGCACCAAACAATTGGGTCAATCGACTGAGACAAGAAGAATTTGAAATTCAAACAATGTCTAGACGTCTAGCCGCGATTTGAATTTCAACTTTCTGCATATAGACATAAGATGAAACTTCATTTTAACATTAAAGATTGTGAATACCATGGGGAAGTTACCAGATGTTAGCGGGACGAAGAAACAAGCTATTATTGCTCTAATCAAAGCCAAATAATTAACAACACGTGAAATAGGTGAGCAGGAAATGGTGTCGATGCGAACGGTGTCACGAATCAAAAAGAAAATGTTGGAAGGGCGAACAGCGGTCAACGGTAGAGTGCAGAAATGTGGAAGAAAGAAGAAGACCAGTAAAATAACGGATAGATTTATCCAAAGAGAGTTCCTGAAGAACCCTTTTAAATCACCTTACCAGCTTGCGAATGAATTGACCGAGGCTGGATCTCCTGTTTCTCATATAACCATCCGACTGAAGGATTATGGGTATCGCAGTTGCAGATCGGCAAAGAAACCGCGCCTTACAAAGTCGATGCGATAGAAAAGGCTATCCTGGGCACGCGAACACTCATCTTGGACAGTGGACGACTGGTCAAAGGTAAGAGTCATTTTTCCTTTTTATATTCTATAATGATTTTATCTAGATTAATATTAGAAGAAACTGAAACTGAATTAGCTCATCAAATGTATCATTATGACTCATATCATTAATCCTCTATATTACAGGTCTGCTTCTCGGACGAATCGACATTCGAGTGCCATGACGGGAACAGAGCACTAGCTTGGCACAAGGTTGGATCTCCAAGGCCAATCATCCAATCCGTCAAGCATCCGACTAAAGTGATGGTGTGGTCTATCATGTCTGCCAAGGATGTTGGTCGAATGACGGTGGTCGAGGGCATGATGAACTGAAAGTATCTCAAAAGTATATGCAGGTTCTCCAAACACGGGTCTTGCCCCAACTGCGTGAAGGAGTTTTTATGCAGGATGGTGCTCCTTGCCATACTGCCAAAGTGTGCAAGAAGTTCCTTTTAGACAACAACGTAACGGTACTACCATGGCAAGTAATTCCTCGGATTTAAATCCGATTGAAATCTTATGGGCAATCATCAAGATGCGTTAAAGATGTGAAACCATCACCAACCGAAATCAAATGATTGCAGCCATACTTAATCGCTGGTATCGAGATGATTCTTTGCAGAAACGTGCAAGAAACTTATATTCACAATGCCTGAGCGCATTCAAGCCGTGATTGATGCGAAGGGAGGTAACACGAACCTTTGAAGATTTTGGTAAGCTATTGTGACTAATAATTTGTTATACCTTGGTAATAACATAATATGTGATTTGGAATACAAGTAATAGTTTTGCAACTTCTTCTACTTTGGGATGGTAAAAAGAATCAAAAATATAAATAACTTCAAGAAATGTAGGCAATCCACTTAAGCAATCGATCGTTTTTTGGAAAATATTCATTTTTGTCAGGGGGCGACTAAAAATTTGTGAGGGACCGTATTACTAGAACACTTTGTTAATGTTCATCATTCCCAATAAAAAATTTCATTGGACTTCCATAACAGTCCATAGTAGATGTCTATCTTTAGATCCATTTCTGCGCTAATGAAAGTAACATATACATAACAGAGGGCCCACAATGATATCTGGTAGTCCATGTGAGATCGGTGGGCAAAGATAGATGTCGACATCTTGTTGAGATTACAATCCTCATCTACGTATTTTCATTTCTATGTCTATGTAGTACTAATCCATGGACTGCTCACTAATCATTATGTAGTATAATACTACGTACTCCCGTCAGTGATATAATTCTATCTCCTTTTTCTGTAATATTGATATCATGGATAGTGCTCCATGAATATACATTTGTATTTTAAATCAGTTGGATATTTAAAACTAAATACAGACTTTCTAGAGGAAAGGCGACTTCTCCTACGTCTACAGAAAGGCCACTTTAACAGGTTATGGACCCAGCGATACAAACTGGAGAGGCATACATTTCAACGGTCTAGCAGAATCATACAACATTTGGGAAGTAAGATTTCTGAATTATTTATACACTTTAGATCCAGCATTACAAAAAGCAATACTACCAGCATAGCCAGGCATAAACGATGACGCAGATTATGACATCAAAAACAAAAGAGCATTTGCAGAATTGGTTCAAAGATTAGACGAACGATCGCTACATTTAGTAGTCACTGACGCAAATAACAACGCGAGAGGATCACTTCGAATACTAAGAAATTATTATGCCAGTTCAGAAAAACCAAGAATCCTTACATTGTATGAAGAACTAACAACACCGCTGGAGAAAATATTACAGACAATTTGATTATTGCTATGATATTAAAAGGTCTTCCTGAACAATATAAGCCATTTGTTGTCATACAAGCACACATGGACAAGTCTAAGTCTCTATCAGAATTTAAAGCTTCTTTAAGAAACTACGCTAACAACGAGGCCATACGACCGATACAACATACGATAATGAATACACAAGCCAGAAATAACCCAAGAACAGTAAAGACATACTCAATTTCTTTATTGGTTCACGATGCAGTGAAAGCATTACAAGGGCATGACTTATTAAAAAGCGACAAAAATAAAAGTGACAAATAAAAGAATACACAACAATAAGCACTACAATTAGCGACCAAAACGAATTAAAGATTCACTGAATCGTCGTGTTTTAGCACGAGGAGCTCGTAAGGTCAATGGATTCCGCAGACTGGGAAGACGTTCACTAAAAACACATCGCAGTGAATGGCTTGGCTCAGATTCAATGAGACGAAAAAGTTTAGCACACATGTCTTCGACAAAAACCGATAATTCAGTAAAACATAATTTTGAAAAAAATCTAGCAGCGTAACGCTCAACACGCAAAAGCTTTTGAAACAAATTCATGTGGAGGTTGCAATAAGCTGGAAATGCATAAGCAAGCACATATCCTATGAATGCCACATAACAACGGTAAATCAACTCAGGTGAGCAGTTTGCCCTCCTTAAATTGCGCAAAATATACATCCTCTTATAACATTTCGCCGTTACTTCGGTTACATGATCACTCCATGAAAAATCGTTAGAGAAGATGACTCCAAGGAAGCGCATAGACTTAACAGTAGGAACTACAACGCCATCAAGCGAGATAACATCATTTAGTGACAGGTGAGCTTTCGTAACACAGTTCATAATGCAACTTTTTGCTAAATTCAGTTGAAGACCAACATCACGCGACCAATTTTCAATATGAGTCCACTCACTCTGTAAAAGATCATCATCTTCAGAACGCACAAAATGCACTACATTAACATCATCTGCATATTTTGACATCAGTGAATTATTGCAAACAGGTTTCAAAGAATCAATTACCATTGAGAAAAGCATTGGCCCTACCACGCTGCCCTGTGGCACACCGCTAGTTATAGGTAGCCAAGAATAGGACAACATCTTTAGGCAAATCAAACTTTACCGCAGCAGATATCACCGATGAAAACAAAAGTCTATCAAAGGCTTTAGAATAGTCAGTGGCCAAAAATCGTACCTCACCCGATTTTGTATCCAAGAATTCCAGAATTCTATGATTGAGTAAAGTGGCCGCAGTGATCGTTCCTTTGCCTACGCCAGGAACATAGGCGAACTGTCTTGGATCCAATTTATCCCTCACATTATGTAAAATCCATTTTACAAGTATCAATTTTTCCATCACTTTAGAAAGTACAGGCAATTTCGAAATGGGTCGAAAATCAGAGGCTGACTTAGGCTTATTAGACTTAGGGATAGGAACAATGGTCTCAAACAAACGCATATGTCATTCTTGCGGTGGAAAAGGACATCTTTCTGCTCAATGCAAGAAGAAAGATAGTCTATACTGTAATTTTTGCCATAAACGTGGACACACGGATAAGGTATGCTTTCGATAGAAGAAAGAACATAACCAACCAACCACTGCATCGACTACATTCAGTTTCATGATGAATGACGAAGATAATCATTCCTTTAATCTACTTGTACACTGCGGTGCAATAACGCATATAGTAAATTCAGAAGACCAATTTATTGCATTTGACTCAACTTTCGATGCCTCTAAACATTTTGTTGAAACGGCAGATGTGCGCCGAAGCAATAAAATTGCAGTTGCTAGAGGAGTCGCTAAATTTACAGTTACTGATTCGAATAATAGATCATGTACTATCATTCTTAAAAATGCTTTACTAGCGCCAACATTTCCTGTTAGTTTGTTCTCTGTCAAATCAGCAATCGAAAACGGAGCCAGTGTTATGTTTAACAACAAAACTGCAGAATTACATTCTGGTGATACGACTTTCAAATTCTTACAACAAGGCAATTTATCTTTTATGCCTCTTTGTAATAACAACTCCTCTACAATAATTGCGACATCAAAGACATTAAATGAATGGCACCTAACCCTTGGGCACATGAATTATGAAGATATAATGAAATTACAAGATGTAACAGAAGGGATGAAAATTACAAAACAGGATAAAAACCATCAAATTGTAAAATTTGCTCTATGAATAAACAGACAAGGTTACCCAAAACAAATGACATAAATGTACCTCTTGCTTCGAAACCTTTACCAAGGATACATTCTGATGTCTGTGGACCTATAGAACCTGTTTCAAGTAATGGATACAAGTATATTATAAACTTTGTTGATGAATATTGAAGTACAGTGTTCGTATATTTCATGATGAAACTATGATGAGGATGAAAAAAAGGATGAAACTACACAAGCTCTAAAATCCTTCTTATCCGACATTACCGATATTGGTGTACCACAAAAGATCCATAGCGACAATGGAGGTGAATACATGAATAATTCATTTAAACAGGTATTAATTAATCACAGAATAAAACACAGAACTACTGCACCATACTCATCATATCAAAATGGTAAGGCAGACCGAATGTGGAGAACACTCATGACTGCATCCAGGTGTCTCATAGCCGATGCGGCTTTACCAAGGAACTGTGGCCTTATGCTGTAAGACATGCGCAATACCTGAGAAACAGAAGCTTCCAGCGAAGAACGTCAAGTACCAGTTTTGAACTTCCCACTGGATTAAAACCAGACTTACGAAATCTTCATCAGTTTGGCTCTCCATGCACAATATATAAAGAAGGAGCAAAAAGCAAACTTGATACACGCGGAGAAGACGGTATCTACCTTGACATCAACCCACAAAATAATGCATATTTTGTTTTTAAACAAAGCACAAAGCAAGTTGTTTCTTCAAGAAATGTACAGATACATCGTATACATGAGCCATCAATACCTAAGTTAAACAATTCATCAGGAGAAACAGATCAAAGCCAAGAGGACATAAACGAAACAAACAAGGAATCAAAAGAAGAATATGATATAAATACAATCGAAAGACGCTATCCTATCAGAGAAAGAAGACCCCTTTGTCACATTGGACTATGCATACATGGCGATGACACGTATTCCTGTAACATTCAAGGATGCAATGCAAGATGAAAATGCTGCATCATGGAAAACTGCAATGGATTTTGAAATCAAGAGCTTAGAAGAAAATAATACTTGGGATCTTGTACCTGTACCAAAGAATAAAAACGTTATTAAAGGTAAATGGGTTTACACTATAAAACAGGCAGCGCAAGTGATAAGAATAAAGTAGTTTACAAAGCAAGATATGTTGCAAAAGGATACAGTCAAAGTTATGGCATAGACTATGATGAAACTTTTTCGCCAACTACTCGTTTTACAACTATTCGAACATTACTTCAAATAGCAGCAAATGATAATTTAATACTACACCAACTGGATGTAAAAACAGCTTACCTCAATGCACCAATAGACAAAGAAATATATATTCAACAACCTGAAGGTTATGAACATAATTCAGAAAATGGTGAGATACTTGCATGTCGTCTAAAAAATCAATTTATGGTCTAAAACAAAGCAGCCGAAATTGGTATATGACTCTAACGAAATTTTTTTTGCTTTGTCCAACATACTCGCAGATCATCTTTCGCAATTGAACACGCAGTCACATGTACGCTACGTGTTGTGAATAAATATATAATTGAATTGAATTGAAGACTGCTTTAAATGAACGTTTTAAGATGGATGACAGGAATGAGTTACATTGGTTTCTTGGAATTGACTTTACACGGTTACCTGATGGAAGTTACGAAATGAGTCAAGAACGATACATTGAGGCAATCTTACAAAGATTCGGAATGACTGATGTTAACTGCGTACGAACTCCTGCGGATTGTGGAATTAAACTTACCAGGTCATCCGAAGAAGAACACGAACAATTCTTGAAACGAAAGTAGTAAGAAAACGGCGAACACCAGATAGCGCAAGATGGCCGCCATCGCTGACTCCCCCCCCCTCCCCCTCCCCTCCCCCTCCCCCTCCCCCTCCCCCCCCTCTGGAACGGCAGTGTCGTGGTCGGCCGCCGTGGTGCTTTGGGTCTGAGTGTCGTGGTGGACTTGGGCGACCGCCAGGATTAGTCTTGAGGCTATAGTGTGTGATGTTTTTCGTGCTGAATGTTGGGTTGTAAAATGGGTTGTTTCGAGTGGAAGGAGTGGTCGGATGAGAAAACGGAGGTCGGATTCGTGTTCAGCGTGAAATTCTGCATCGGTAGGGTGAGTTTCAAGGCAATCGGTGAGAAAAAATTTTCAACATTTTTCGAAAAACGACAGAGTTAGAATTTGGGACGTTTTGGTGTGTAGCGTCCAAACGAAGCATCGGATGAGAAAACGGAGGCCAGATTCGGATTCAGCGTGAAATTTTGGGTTAGGAAGGATGTTTCCAGCGAAATCGGAGAGAAAAAATTTTCACTGACGTCCCCCCCCCTCTGGACAGCTTGCTTCGATTTTGGCTTCCAGTGGACGGATTTTGTCGTGCGATAGCTCGTTTGAAAGCTAAGAGTGAGACAAATTCACTGAAAGAATCGGCTTGTTCCTATCTGTCTTCGTTTAGATGTGAGACGCCATTTAAGATTTTGGGACATTGGTGAAAAACGACAGAGTTAGAATTTGGGACGTTTTGGGCTGTAGCTTCAAAACGAAGGCTCGGATGGGAAAACGGATTTCAGATTTGGAATCAGCGTGAAATTCTTTATCTGTATGGTGAGTTTCAAGTCAATCGGAGAGAAAAAATTTTCAACATTTTTCGAAAAAACGACAGAGTTAGAATTTGGGACGTTTTGGTGTGTAGCGCCCAAACGAAGCATCGGATGAGAAAACGGAGGCCAGATTCGGAATCTACGTGAAATTTTGGGTTAGGAAGGATGTTTCCAGCGAAATCGGAGAGAAAAAATTTTCGGCTGACTCCCCCCCCCTCTGGACAGCTTGCTTCGATTTTGGCTTCTAGTGGACGGATTTTGTCGTGCGATAGCTCGTTTGAAAGCTAAGAGTGAGACAAAATCACTGAAAGAATCGGCTTGTTCCTATCTGTCTTCATTCAAAAGTTAGAGCGGTTACAAGATTTTAGGTCGGAGCTCGCTTACCTGAAAAAATCCTAAGTGTCAGAGTGACTTTGTATGGGTAAAATTTTGAAAATTTTCCAAAGTGTGGAATTTCGACCTGGGACCGTCACCAAAACATTTTTCATCAAATTCTGAAATTTCACTGACCTCCCCCCCCCCTCCCCCCCCTCTGGACAGCTTGCTTCGATTTTGGCTTCCAGTGGACGGATTTTGTCGTGCGATAGCTCGTTTGAAAGCTAAGAGTGAGACAAAATCACTGAAAGAATCGGCTTGTTCCTATCTGTCTTCGTTCAAAAGTTAGAGCGGTTACAAGATTTTAGGTCGGAGCTCGCTTACCTGAAAAAATCCTAAGTGTCAGAGTGACTTTGTATGGGTAAAAATTTTGAAAATTTTCCAAAGTGTGGAATTTCGACCTGGGACCGTCACCAAAACATTTTTCATCAAATTCTGAAATTTCACTGACCTCCCCCCCCCTCCCCCCCCCCCTCTGGACAGCTTGCTTCGATTTTGGCTTCCAGTGGACGGATTTTGTCGTGCGATAGCTCGTTTGAAAGCTAAGAGTGAGACAAATTCACTGAAAGAATCGGCTTGTTCCTATCTGTCTTCGTTTAGATGTGAGACGCCATTTAAGATTTTGGGACATTGGTGAAAAACGACAGAGTTAGAATTTGGGACGTTTTGGGCTGTAGCTTCAAAACGAAGGCTCGGATGGGAAAACGGATTTCAGATTTGGAATCAGCTTGATGTTATTGTCCAATGAGGATCATCATCCAATGAGAATCAAGCATTTCTGTATAAATAGCGAGCCTTCCACAGTGAGAATCATTCCATCGTTGAATCATACGAGTGACGGACGCACATTTTCTCTCTCTCTAGTTCCCTGTTCTATTATCCAACTAAAATGGTAAGTCGCTACTTCCCTCCCTCTCCTCCCTTGAACGTAAACTTAATACAATCTTTTTTCATTTTCAGGCATCTACTCCATCTGCTGCACTAGTAGGACAAAATGGCGGTCAAACGATACAAGGTTCGCTACGGTCAGATCATCTACAACTGAGGCCAGTGGAAGAAACATCCAAGGTACATAATCCTACACCGCTTCAGCGTAAATTTAAACAAGCCTTGCGTTATGATGATCATAGCGTAGTACTCCAAACGGGAATGCTCCCTTCCACGGATGTCAAGATAATGCACAATCAGTATGGGGACTACATACTGATCCCCGTGAGTCCGTACATTCGCCACCAACTTGATATTATTGAGGAGTACGTGACATTAAATATGGACATTCCTACTCCTCTTGCTCAAGAGTGGAAGGCGAGAGATGACAAGGATACTCCCTATAGAAAGATTTGGGATGGTAATCACATTTGCCTACCGGTATCACATTGGTGTACTTACTATAAGAAGGATGGAGATCAGTCAATACCCATCAGATGCGATGAGCTCGGAGAAGGTACTTGGGATATCCTTTTCAAAGTGAATGGGCTATATTATGGTCGACACAAAGATAATAAAATAGCCTCTCTCTCCATGCATATGGAATCCATCCTATATATTCCGAAACCACCCAACGTGGACGACATAATTGATCAAATCCTTAACAGCAGTGGTACGAAGCGCAAGTCGGAGAAGAATGCTACATCAAAACGCAAATCAAAGAAGGAGAATTGCTAGTCCTTTCCTAACTCTACCCTATGACAATTCGCTTATGTGCTTTGAGTGTCGTAGACGTGGTCTTATTAGATACATTTTACTTCTTCGTTGCCATCATATCATTTGTGTATTTTGTCGTGAAAAGCATCGATGTAATTCTTCATTTTGTAATATGTTATAGAACGTTTCCTTAGATGTGTAATTTTCCGTTTTAGGCTTCTATCATCATTTTTATGGATTGTGAGGGTGAACCTGTACAGGAGCTCAGTGCTATTGCTATGAACAATTGGACATATCAGATTGTTAGTGTCTATCATCATCATGCCAACTGCGATCCCAATGTTGATCAATGGGCGAGAAAACACATTCATGGACTTAATCTGAAATATTTGCAAGACTATGGCTTTTCTTGTGAAAGTGCTCTTCTTATTGACTTTAAACGATGGTTAGCTGCTTTCAATGTTATACGCATCTTTTGTAATAATCCTGGTAAGGAGAGGAAAGTATTTCCCAATCTAATCATTGATGATATTTTGCTCCCGCCTTGGGATAGTAGAGTGAATCAACATTATCATGAAGTTACGAAACGTTTTAAGGATTTGTGTGTTCCTATTTTGTCTGTTCGTTGTAGTAGCTACGTTCATAACCAATGCTTCTTTCCTCCTTACCTCAACACTGCCAAAGTCCTGTATGGTTATCATTGCTCGCTATATGATAGTTATCAGCTGTATCTATTTTATCTCTTTCAAACCATTGATTTATAATGAATGCTTGTTACCATTATTCAATAAATGTTACTATGAGAAGAGTTGTTGTTTTCATGCAATGGATGGGTTAGATAAAGGGCGATCATGTCTTTCTCAAACGACTGCGGAACATTACGTTTTCATAGGCAAAGTTTAAAAGGAGCTGTTCAAGATTATGTGATAAAATTTCATAAAGATGAGACCGACATCGAAGCAGTGGTCGATGATGCTAGCACTCTATTTCTAGAGTTAATGAATACATTCTCTGATAGCATTATCATGGCGCGATTAGTTGCGAAAATTAAGTTTAGTCATTTTGGAAAGGAAGAGGTGGAAAGTCGCTCTTTCCATTTTGCTTCTTATTCAATGGAAGTGGTAGATCACCCCGAAGAATTTTTTAAAAGACATATGATAAAAATTGCTGAACGTCTTAACGCATTTAACCATCATGGTAGCAGTCTAGTGATTGAAGCGATTTCAGATATTCACATTCAACTTTCCATAAAGAAAAATTGAAAATGCAGTGGTACTTGATTGTAGCACAACTGGTTTTCGAGCTATGTCTGCTCACTCTCGAAGTATATTCCTTCTGTACATGCGTCTATTATTTAGAAAAGGCTAGCAAATTCATATCTTCAAAAAGACTTGCTATAGACATCAGTAACGGTGAAACTATGTGTTGTGATGTATGTAAGCGAAAGGATGGAAATGAAAAGCGCATCTTCAAGAGATGTAAGCATGCTTTTTGTCAACGCTGTTTCATACGTAATTGCATTCAACTTTGCCAATGTTACCACTGTGATATTGCTCATTTCGAGTGTCACTTATGTCGCAATAGTTAGTACCTATGCAAATGTGGTAAAGATAGGTTTTAGCAAAGACTAACACGGAAAATGGCGAAACGTAAAATGACGAAACGTAAAAGTCAAAAGTTTTCTTCAGCCATTCAAGCTCTCCGACGAATGAAAGCAAATCAGCGATACAATGCTATACGACATGCTAACGATAAATTCATTTGTGAAATTATTTCTCATGTGAGGAAGTTGAGGACGAAGAAATTAGCGCCAAAACAACGAAAGTTACTTAAGCGATATGCTACAAAATTGCGTTTCATCTCCAATCCTAAAGTCGCCCTTCAAAGAAAGAGGAAAACTCTAACACAAAAGGGCGGTTTCCTTTCAGCAATACTTCCAATGATAGCTCCTGCCGTGGGCAACCTATTGGGAAATATCTTTGGCTCTAAGCGTTAATTATGCAAATGTTGAATCTCAAAGTAATAAAATGGATTTCAGACTTCAATGTGATAAAGTTCTGACTGTATCAGGTCCATCTCATGCAGGTAAAACTGTTTTCACGCTGAATTTATTGGATAAAAGAAGGGAGTTGTTTAAGGAACCTATCAATCGAGTGATTTGGTGTTATGGTATTTATCAACCGTCGCTGTTTCAGGAATTGCAAAGTCGCAACTTTATTCGACATGAAGGAATTATTCCAGTGGATAAACTTCAGTCTAATGATGTTGTTGTATTGGATGATTTATTAAAAGAAAGTAAGAATTCAAAAGATGTTACAGATATGTTTACTCGCGCAGCACACCATAAAAGGTGTTTTATCATCTATATTACACAAAATTTGTTTCCTGATGGAAAAGAAGCTCGTACACGAAACCTGAATACACACTATTATGCTATTTTCAAGAATCCGCGAGATAAAAGTCAATTTGAAATTTTAGCGCGACAAGTTGCACCCAGAGGATCAAAAGCCTTAATTGAAATTTTTCAAGCAGCTACTGAAAAACCATACGGTTACTTATTCATTGACTTTACGCAAGAGTGTCCGGAAGAATTTAGATTTCGAAGTGATATTTTGAAAACTCCCATGATTATCTACAAACTATGAGTTCTTATTCTCGCATGATTGTTATTCCTCAGGATGAATATGTACAATTGACTGCCATGCAGCAAGTAAAGCAACCTCTTGCAAATCAAATGTATAGGAAAGAAATAGATTATCAGCAAAATGTTCACATCAAAGATCCACATCGTGCTGTATTATTACAATCGGAAACTGTTGAGCAATTGAAAAACTTGAAGAATAAGATGCGTGACTCTGTATCGACTGCTACACCTTTAGCATCTCGCGCACATGCCATATCTCTTTTCAATAGTATTGAGCCCCATCTCAATGTAAATGATAGAGGAGAAATCATTACAGATGAAAATAAAGTGATTGATGCTTCACGTTATGAAGACTTGATTCAGTATGCGACACGTAGAAAGCGCCGTCAGGGCTATGTTCCACCTGGTTGGTCATACTTTCTTAAACTATTGAAAAAGCATAATGTGCCAAAATTTGCTTTGAATAATGAGACATTGAAAGAACTTGATTCAACAGTGGCTACTACTCCAATGCTTCAGACGATGAAAATGCCAACAAATTGGTTTAAGGCGTCACCCGCTACATCCCCTCCCACACTCACTAAGCAAACAAGAGGAAGAACTCGACGTAGATCTACATCGCCACTAAAACTGGTAAAAGGAAAACGTAAAACAGCTCCTCCCAGGAAATACATGTTCTCAGATTATTAATATGAAGCAGATGTGTTGCTTGCCATGTAATGAGCCACCAGAGGTGAATGTCGTTGTCACTTGCACTTGCTGCGCCAGCTCTCATAATGAAACCCCTAAGCAATGTGAACACGATCGCAAAACCGCTAAAGCTAAATGCTGCAGTTGTTGTAAATGTAGAAAGGGAAGAAAACAAAAAAGATGAGAAGGAGGAAAAAGAGTCAGTCGTCATCGACTGAACGTTTGAAGTCAATCTATTATGATGTAAAACATCCGGCAGGATTTGCATCTATCAAGAAATTATCAAAAGCGAGTGGTCTTCCACAATCACAAGTGAAACGATGGTTAAAGGGTCAGGCTACCTATACACTCCACAAACAAGCGAAAAAGAAGTACCGCACCCGCCATTATATTGTTCATGACATCGATGAACAGTGGCAAGCAGATTTGTGCGATGTTGCCTCCATTTCAAAACATAACTCGGGCAATAATTTTATTTTAACCGTCATTGATATTTCTCGCGTTATGCGTGGGCTCAACCTTTAAAAACTAAAGAAGGGAAAGGAGTAGCAAAAGCATTCCAAACAATTTTTCGAGAAGGTCGCATTCCAAAAAGAATTCAGAGTGATCAAGGAAAAGAGTTTGAAAATCAGCATGTGACAAGATTATTTGAGAGGCATGACATTGAGTTGTTTAGTGTAAAGAGCGCTTATAAAGCTGCACTCGTTGAACGTTTTAATCGCACATTAAAAAATCGCTTGTGGCGACATTTTACTGCCAACTTGACACAAAATTGGACAAAGGTTCTACAAGATACACTCCATGCCTACAATCACTCTATCCATCGTTCTATTGGACTCAGACCAGTAGATGTAAATGCTGACAATGTAGATAAAGTGCGCGAATCATTCCAACGTAAACGCACTCATGTGAAAAGTGATGTGAAAATTGGCGATAAAGTTCGTATCTCAAAAGTGAAAAGTGTTTTTGCTAATGGGTACCTCCCGAATTGGACAGAGGAGGTATTTACAGTATCAAGGATTAATCAAAAGACTCTCCGACCACCTACAAGTTGAAAGATTACGATAATGAAGAAATTGAGGGTAGCTTTTACCGCGATGAGATTGAGGTAGTCACTGAAAGTGAAACATATTTGGTAGAGAAAATCATTCGATGTAAAAAACGGCAAGGTGAAGAATGGTGTCTTGTTAAATGGACTGGTTATCCTTCAAGTATGAACTCTTGGATGCGTCGTGCCGACATCTTTCATCTAAGTGATCGACAGTGATTCATGCAAAGTTGTAACTAACAATGTTTAGGGTTTGAGCTATGAATCCAACTGCCTCATTTTATTCACGACCCTCCTACGTAAGTGGTGGAGGACAAATTTACATCGGTGCTCGCCGCCAACGTGGAGGTAGCATACTTGGTGCACTGAAATCTGTTGTAGCACCTCTCATATCCAATGTCGGTAGATCTTTAAAACGAAATGTTTTAAGTAATGCCGTTGGCTTTGCTGGTGATGTTGCTAGTGATCTTTCCAGAGTAAGAAGTTTTAAGAGCAGTTTGTTGAATCGTGGGAAGGAACGCGGTTTAAAAACATTGAAGCAGACCTTTGCTGGTGTTACTCAAGGAAAGAAATCACCTAAACGAATGAGAAAAGGAAGGAGGAAACATCGCGGAGCTGGTAAGGTGCGATCTTCAGTCAAAAGGCATTCACGCAAACGTCGCAGAGGCTCTAATCATTCATCAGGCGCTAAACGACGACGCTGCTATAACTTCTAATCATGGAGTGTAAAACTTCCGGTTTTTGTTTGTTCGATCAACAAGCCATACAGACAGATATTCTTAGTTCAAGTATTGTAGATTATCATCCTCGAACAGCTGAGAATGCTGGCCCCATTGAATTTGTTATTCCTGGTGGTAGTGATGACTACATAGATTTGAGTTATGCGATGCTTGATTTGAGGTTTAGAATTCAGCAAGCAGATGGAACTGCTATTGACGATGCACATAAAGTTGGACTGAACAATTTACCATTGACTACATTACTTCGCGATGTTTCTCTAACGATTGGAGAGCAGCAGGTGGAAGGTGGTCAAAGCGATTATCCCTATAAATCATATTTCAATCATGTATCACAGTTTCATCCAGCAGCACAAAAAAGTCATATGGAAGCCATGGGATGGTACAGAGATGAAGCAGGAAAATTTGATGTTGAAACAAACAGTGGCTTTGTAAAGCGATCTGCTATGATTAAAGATAGTAGAGTATGTCAGCTATATGGTCCGCTGAATTTAGACTTCTTTAGACAGTCAAAGTTTTTACTCTGTAATACCAGCATGCGACTCAAGCTGACATTGAATAAGCCTGAATTTGCGCTGAATGCATTTGCTAAAGTTGACAATTTTAGAATTCATGTGGAAGATATTGCACTTTACATTCGTCGAGTAGTACCGAATCCAAGTGTCATTAGAGGGCATGCTGAAGGTCTTAACCGCCAAAATGCCATTTACCCCGTTCAGCATACAAAGCTTCTCACCTTTACAATTCCGAAAGATCAAAAGAGTTTCATGAAAGATGGCCTCTTTCCATCGGAAGCACCGAAGCTCCTCATGGTGGCAATGGTTGAAAATGATGCATTTAATGGTAATATAAAGAAGAATCCTTTCAATTTTAAACACAATCAGTTAAGTGAAATTGCTTTACGTGTTAATGGTGTGAGTCATCCTGGTCCACCCTACAAACCAGATTTTGCTTCGGATCAATTTATGCGCAGTTATGTTGATTTTATGGATGTCTTTGGCTTTTACAATACGGATGATACCAACGGACTGACTATGAAAGAGTTTAAGAGTGGATATACTATTTATGCATTTGATTTGACTGCTGACAGCGATATTAGTGCACCCTATCGTCAAGCGAACGTGCCTCATAATATTCGTTTGGATTTGACGTTCAAAAGAACACTACCTGAGACGATCAATGTATTAATTTATGCAGTCTTCGATTCAAATATTGAAATTACAAAGTATCGTGACGTGATTCTTCAGTATAATCGTTAATGAGTTGGTTGACTGCTGACGATATTAAGACTAAAGTGCAGCGTAATGCAGACGAAGCGACGTTGAAAGCTTTCGATAATGTCTATTCACTCGATACCTTACCACCTGCAGTAAATCACTATCCCATCTTTATTGTGCTAAACACTCATTCACAGAATTTAGGCGGTGAGCATTGGAAAGCGATCTTTATTGGAGAAGACCGACGTGGTGAACTATTTGACTCTCTTGCTCAACCTCCAAATATACCAACACAGCAGTGGTTGAGAAAACATACGCGTCAATATCAGCGAAATGAACGCATACTACAACATCCACTTTCATCAACGTGTGGTGCTTTTGTACTGTACTTCATCTTAAAACGTTTACATGTATCTCGATTTGCATCTGTTATTCAAAACTTTTCATGTAATCCATCCTCTAATGAAAAAATGATTTGTAAGTTCTATCATGATTTGAAATAAAAACATCATGTTGGAAAAATTGTTTTTTATTTTACAATCCGCTGGGTACGTACATACTCAATGAGATAGTCTAGGATCATATTTGCTTGTTCATGAGATTTTAGTCCAGTAATGATCACTTTACTATTATGAAAGATTGCCACATGCACAGGCAACCAACAACTAATGAGAGCTGCAGGAAAAAGTTCGGGTTCATAACACAAACTGTAACTGCTGGTACGAATCTTCAAAATAGACTGTCACTCAATTGAGTAGAGATCACCATATTGTCCACAGTCAGATTCGACATCACACACCTCTCCCTCTTCCATATCCGACGTAGTAGTCTTTGTAGCTCTAAGCGCATTGACTGCGCCGATGAATGAGAAAGGGCGCCGAGAATCTGTACAGTCCCATTTGGGAAGAGTTGAAGATTCCGTGAATTGTTCATCTTCACCACTAACATTTGAGGACGGCCCGGGTAATACTTGCTGTTTGGAAGCTGTTGGTGTAATGTTGTGAGATCGATTTTGGTGTAGAGTCTGAAGCGACGGAGAATGTTGACGATGGTGTAGCGATGGCGCTTCATGATGAAAGAATGAGTAAATTGAGCGATGTACCTTCCTTTTATACTTTTCCCAACTACCTTGATGAAATGTGAAGTTAGTATGAAGTTGGGAATGATAGAGTTGAATTCGCCGATTGTTGACGCGCAGCCAGATGCGATTTCCAATACGTGAATGTCTTTTCATATAGAAGTATTTCAAGTCCTTCATGATATGATGTAGAGATTGAAAATGACGATAAGATAAAACAAACTCTCTTCTCACATTTCCAGTTGAATCTTTGAAATAGACGTTTCGATCATGATCCGTTTCAATACGTTGTAGGGAATCTAATTTCCAACTCATGGTGCGTGGTAATCATATCTGATTAAGATTTGCATAGTAGGGCGATGAACTCACGACGAATAAATGTCATGATGGAGCGATGTATGTATCTTCTATACTTCTCCCAATTGTATTTGCGAAATGAGAAACAGTTTGCGGAATGAGAATGGTAGATTTGAATTTCATTTCTGTAATGTTGAAGCCAAACTTGATCACCCAAGGAGATGAATCTTAATGTTTCAAAATATTCCAAATCCCTCATGATATCATTGAGGTTGACATATTGTCGCCATGTTAATGTAATTCCTCTTGATGTATGACCATGAGAATTTTTGAAATGTACGTTTCCATCACGATCAACTCTGATATATTGTAGAGAGTCCAAAATCCAAGTCTTCATGATGTTATGCAAAGTTGCAGATTAGCAATATAAAAATGTCGTTTTATCATATTTTTGCTTAGCAATGCGGCTACAAAGAGATTTACTAGCAATCGAGCCGCCACTTTTTTTCTCCCATTGATCATGCACAACAGCTAAATGGGAATTGGGAAGTGGGTGTCACTCAACTTGTTTATAGCAACTGTGTCTATACTTTTGATCATGAGGTGATGACTATTAATATGAGGCGTACAGCTGCTTATCAATGTGAAAAGGGGTGCCGAGTATACATTCCACAGTGGCCAAAGAAAGATCTCTTATCATGTAAAAAGTTTATATATGATTTCTTGAATAAAGCGTGTAAACATATTGTCCAATTTACTCGCACAATGATGATTATAATTATGTACATCATGTAGTTGAGAAAGATTGGATTGTTGGTTTAAGTCCAAGTTTAAGAAATGATTTAGGCTACCTCGCTAGCGCCTTAACAAGCTATGATAATTTTAACGTTAATTACCACATAAGTGGTCATAAACAGTTAATATATCGAGAGGAAGCTTATTATGTAGATCTTATTCCAAGAAATGAGAAGACGTTGGTGAAGAAGATTGTGATTTAGCCAAGAAAGACAAACATGACTCCTGAAACATTATTGAAGAAATTTAATTATCTCCTTCGAGTTGATGACAAACAAGTGGCAACATTGACTTATATTAAATCATCTAATCATATTGCAATAAGCAAATTAAATGATGATGATCTAGTATTAGTTTGTTCAAAAGATTTTCATCAGTTCTTACGACATCGTTCTGCAGCTGTTCATGGAAAATCTGATATGCAACATTTACCATGTGAAAGGTCAAATCAATTTGATACAGAATGGGCCGTATCTTTATACAGAAAGTGTGTAGATAGAGCCTTTTGGTGGTTTCTTACATGAAACAAGAGTGTTGATGCCTCGCATTATTACTTCGGTTAAATTGGTTGTAGATTATTTAAATGAAGTGATTAATGAGCAACATATTTCATTTTCTGAAAAAGAAGGTACTTTGTCTCTCACTATAAATGGAAAAGGTATTGAACTAATTATGGATAAAACTCTAATGGACAATTTGGGTTTTGATCAAAATATCTTTAAAGTGGTACTGTAACCAAAGCTAGCGCAGACATGTCGCTATCGCGTCGTATTAACTATTTTCAGATATATTCCAATATTGGTGAAGATGTACGTGTGGGAGATGTTGAAGCTCCATTGCTAGCAATGATACCATACCAGCCAAAAAGCTGCAGTATTTTATCTGAGCATACTTTCAAGAAAGTGCATTATACAAAGCTGAAATCAAACTACATCCCACAAATTGATATTGCCATTTATGAGATGCTGGTGGTGCGTTGATTCCTTTCATAAAGATGCTGTGACAAGTATTACACTCCATTCCCGAATGAAGAGTTAATGCAAACGTATGCTAATATATTTTTCCAATGTGAATAATATGGAAAGTGAAAATAAGGACTCGTTTCTAATCTACTTGCCCAGTAATGCTTCTATGAATAAATTTCCCAAAAATAAACCATCAGACTATCGAGTAGAATTAAATCGGCCACTGCATTTAGAAGGTGAATGGGAAGTTGGCGTTTCTAGTATTTGCTATGATAGCAATATTCAGAATGTGAATGATTTGGAAGAAATGATATTGACTACTCGCACCCATGATGGAATAACGATGAATAATGCATTTCAGTTCCCATACAATTTAACATCAGATGGAAAGTGGAACTATGAATGGATTCAGATAAAATCAGATTCTTATGAGCCATTTGGGAATGAGAAAAATTATTAAGGCATTCAACAGTGGTAATACTTTCATCATGAAGATAAAAAATCAGAAAGCTTATGAGTTTACTATCTATCATTGGAGTGGGAGACAGTTCCTCCGCTTTCATTCTTTTACTAAAGGTCTTACGCTGAGGTTGGATAGTGAATTCTATCCACATCTTGGTTTTGGTCATGGACTACATCTAACGTCAATTGCTACTGCAAATGTTAAAAAAGTTTATTCAAATCGAATCAACAAATTTCATTATAGATTTAAAATATTTGATGAAGATGTTGTAGAATGCGAAGAACGCATCATTTTGAAAAAGCGTGGTGTTCAACCTTTATCACTTATTGAGTTAGTAAAACGATGGAATGAGACTGTGGGTAAGAAGTATGGAGAGAAAATTATGGCGGACAAAAATAAGTTGGTTATTCAGAAATATAATGACAAACTTACAGTTTATTTCTCTCCAACCTTGCGTCATTTTGTAAGACATTATACGCCTATTATTGGAAGCGGTGTGGTGTATGGTTCTCATGAATATCACACTAAAGCTGATTCAGTTAATGATGAATGGTGGGTGGACATCTATGGTGATCGCATCAAGAAAATTTACATGTCTTATGAAGAATCTAAAGTTGCTATCAATATAATGCCGCGTCTATATCATACAGTTGAAAGCTTCATTCATGTAGTAAATCCTTATATACAACAGAAGTTGAAGCATGTGATGAAAAGTAAATATTGATGCAAAGACACACCACATTTCGTTTTCAATTGAAAATCAACGCGTTGTTCTGAAACTGGGTGATGACATTCAATGTCAATTGAGTAAAAATTTGAAAAAACTCTTTGGTTTTTCAATGCTACAAACTGTGTTTGCTGCTGCGCATACGATTGGTATAGAAACACCAATGACACTTGATAAACATGAACAGCACCTTTACATTCAAAGTGATTTGATTCTACCTATTTCTGTTGGTGAGAAAAAAGAATACATTTTACGTGATTTCATTCATGATAAAGACGCTTCATATGGAATAGTCGAGAAGATGTTTGAATCTATTTTCTATCATCCCGTCGTCAAACAAACTATACCCTCTATTGCTATCAAAATTACCAATGGTTTACAAGAGTGCATCCATGTGAAAGATACTAAATCCCTCATAACGTTAGTGTTTCGGAAAACAAAGTGAATTCTTTATACAACATTTATTGAAATATGTACATGAATGTGAAGCAATAGACTTTATACAACATCCACTGAAAATATATACATGAGCGCACTTCAATAAACATTGTTATATACAAAAAGTCTTTTTACTTCGTGAAGGGTGGAAATATACAGGGATAGGAAAAATGTCTTTCAGTGGAAAAGTCATCACATGGGGAATGTACAGATGTGGACACATATTCACAAGGAAAAAACAATCTCATGCGATACATAAAACAACAATGTTTATCTACAGAAATCAACATCAAAATACTACTAAGTTAAAGGATGATTATGCTAAGACGTCTCCTGAATGTGGTAGTGTGAGTTTAATTCTTTTGGGTGGTGGTATGTTTGTGTCAGGAGGTCCATGTGGAAGAGATATGTTGTGTTCTAGCCAGCACCTCTTATCCTCCCATGCTGAAAGCGCCCGTTTCCTAAAAGTATGAGTTTTGATCTCATGCGACTGAGATTTTAAGATTGTCATATTGACAAACGTTATATTTTTATTTCTATAGGCTTTCCTGAAATTCTTATGTTTCATATTTTGCACAATGGATTTTGATATGCCTTTAGCGCGCTTAATGCTATCGTCGCTAATACTTTAATTTCATACTGTACATTTTTGGACGGAGGAGAATCATTTCAGCTATCTCCTTCCCTGCTGTGTCTCATCTTAAAGCAGCCAAGTTTTGCCTTATTTTTGATGGAGTAGAGTGGATGATCAAGCACGGGATAATTTGATGTATCAAAATATCTTTCTAAAGATATTTCCTAACTTCATTGAAATTTAAATCTTTTTGAGATGGTAATACCTAAGAAGAAAACTCTATCTGTATCACACCACCTCAACAAACGACACCTCTTTTACGAGAGGACATGGTTTTAGTATTTTTATAAAAGAGTTGGTACATTTCCAAGCTTAGAGTAATCTGTACAGCGTTGGACCAATATAGATGGGTTTGCACAACTCAACTTCAGATTTTTATCATGTTTTAACACCTATTAAGGTCACTCATTCGATAATGTACTCTATCGATGAATAGAGGTGATGAGACCAATTATGTGATACTTTTAGATCCATCATTTAACTAGGTTTGTAGTTTACGATTACGCGCTTTCCTAACATCCTCCGTCGTCTTACCAAATAGACTGTTTGTTCTTATAT